>JAATNT010000104.1:0-292520 GCA_020137375.1 Fusarium chaquense
GTCATAATACTCAAAAAGTGTGATCGAAGATGGAAAACTTATCATCAGGTAGGTGTTCCCTACCCCGGACGCTGTGCAAAGATGTTAAAAACACAACTTCTATTATTCCTATCATCTATCCTGGAGCAACCTAGATTTCGCAAATATCTTGTGACAGAGTTTACGCATATAATGCATCTTTTTGTATTCAAAGCGGAAAGTTGAGAACAAATATCTGTCATTTCGCTCACGGCAGATGCTCTATCATGAAATCCACCCGGAAATATGGACATACCAAGAACATCTTTCAAGCTTCATAAGGACGCTAACATTGTCGTTTACGTAAACCATTATCACCTTAACCGACCTAGTATCATAAAACTTACTCTGCATGTGGTAGTCAATGAAGTGTAAAATTTGTATTGAAAGTGGCGGGCTGAGCCATTAAAACGGTATAAGATCTGCCAAATAAACTGCAGACTAGCTGAGACACGTATCAAGCGGGCCGTTCCAGCCTGTCAAACTCCTGGTTATTTCAACATCTGCCGGTCAGCCGAAACTGCCAGTCCACTTTAGCTGTCTCTTCTATTGGGTGTCGATACAGCTCTGGTGCGCGTTGCATATGCCACTATGTATGACATTCCACAAAAGGCAGCCGTTTACTAGATCTAGAAAACCTCACAGGAAGCTGAGACTGCCGGATGCCGGCCGTGCTGACGAGATTGGCCCAAACTCAATCGTGGTTGCAATCCAAATGACCGGCGAGACTGCCCTTCGTCGCTGCTGGAGCATCCAAAGCAATGCATTGTTTAGAAGCCGCGTATCAGAATGGAGGGCCGGATGTCGATCGAGTTCACCGCAATCAACCTCACTCAAGACCGAGAGGGGTTCTGAGACATCGACGCGGGGTTCACAGACATACCTAGCTCTGCATATTTCTGTCTATTAAAAACTTTGACGACATTAGTCAATTCACAAGGTAATCGTGCAGGGAACACTTCTTCTTACCCGCTTGATTGGTAGCAAGTATGTAGCATTGAATGAGTAACGGCGAAGCTAGCAGCAGTCGGCAGATGATATTAACATTTTTGTTCCGAGGTACCAAGCGTAAACGGACATCTATAAAGGCTCTGGTTCCTTCAATTGAAAGATTATAAGACAGACCTCAAATCAATCATTCCATTCACACGTTATATCCATTACCCTTATCCACCATGCCTTCAGGTCTTCCCACTGCCCCTGACACTGAGATCGGCTTCCAGCCACCCCCTACCTTCTGGAAGTCACCTTCTGATGTGAAATCCGGGGGCAAGTACCCAAAAAACCTCTTCGGCCTCACCCCCTTCCCTATCACTGGGGGCGGTGAACCCCCTCTGATCTTCAATCCTGTCATTATTGTTCTTACGGGCTACCTAGAGGCCGTCAAGCCTGGTGCCCTTGACGAGGCAGTTAAGACGGCGCGCACCAAAATTCCTGACTTCATGGACAAGCTACACATCACCGATGCACTATCCTTCTTAGACTTTGCCAACGATCTTCTCAAATGGACTCCCCATGAAAACTACGAAGCGAAGGATATCTACGACATTCTTTGCATGTTTTATTACATCATGGATCAGGAGCCCCTATCTAAGCTTCAGACCCAAATCAATCCCGACCAGGCTGGACTGCCTCTGACCTGGCTCTCCTCATGGGTTGTCGTCTATGCGCAGCTCATTGGGCTTTTCATGGACACGCCAGCTTCGATAACTCCAGATTCTATCAAAAGCTTCCAGGAATCGCCCCTGTACGCCTATGATGACGCTGAAGTCCCTCCTGGAGGGTTTCGCACTTTCAATGATTTCTTCTCTCGCAAGCTCAAGCCTAACATGAGACCCATCGCTGACAAAGAGGACGATCATGTCATTGTGTACCCAGCAGACTGCACATTTGACAGATCGGTCCCCAAAGACAGCATCGTCAGCATTGAGTCTGACGGAGTCGTCAAAATCAAAGGGCTAGAATGGACCATCTCGTCGCTTCTCCAGGGCAGCCAGTACGCTGAGAAGTTCCACGGCGGTGTTTGGATGCACGCCTTTCTGAACACCTTCAACTACCATCGCCAACATGCGCCTGTCTCGGGTGAAGTAGTCGAGGTGAAAAACATTCAAGGCGCGGCATACCTTGAAGTAACTGAGGACTGCAAACCTGTCCGCACTATTTGTGGACCAGACGCCCCAGACTCGCCAGGATACCAGTTTCTGCAGACACGCGGTCTCTGCGTTATCGATAATCCTGTTTTAGGTCTTGTGGCTGTGCTACCTATTGGCATGGCACAGGTTTCCTCGGTGAAGATGACGGCTCGGGTAGGAGATCACTTGAAGAAAGGAGACGAGATCTCATACTTCCAGTTCGGAGGCTCGGACGTGATTTGTGTTTTCCAACCACAAGCCGGTTTGAAGGTTGATGACTTTGTACCTTCCCCTGATGGCACATACTCCAAGTATGGTACGGTCCTAGCTAGAGCACCAAAGAAGTAAAGGGATTTGGAATAAAAGACTTTCAGTATTTGGGACGGTGGCTATTCTATCAATGATCTAAAGAGTACTAGACCCGATTCCTTCCAGATGTCTTGTAACAAAAGGCCTACAAACCTAACTAAAATGTTTCGCAAACCACTGCAAAGCCTGCTTTTCTGCCTCCTTACTTTGTTGTAATAAATTCTCGTTCTTCTCATCCACACGCACGCAGAACCCGTGCCCTGCTCCAGGGTATACCACAACCTCTGTTGGAGTATCTGAGCTTTCCAACGCCTCTCTCATCATGTTTACCTGGAACATGCACACAATTATATCCTTGTCTCCTATAGCGACCGACACAGGCCTGGCGATTCGTTCTGCGTCTCCGGGAAGTGACATACCGCTTGGGTGACCTGTAAAAACAGCATTTACCAGCGGTATGCCAGCTGTGGTAACAGACTCTGGTTGCGCCAGAGTTAACACGGGCTTACCGCCCCAGCAAAATCCCGCGGCTCCTATACGTTGTTGTGGTCCCTCGTGCAAACGAACAGAGTCAAAAAAGGAGCGAATTCTAGGCCATGAAGCTGCCAGGCCGTTGTGATAAAAGAAAGGCGCCATTCCGTACACAGTTTGCGCGAGGTACCATCTGAATCAGGTTAGACAATTATCCTGCTTAATTATACCGGAATTACTTACGGCTTCCATATTCAATTCCAACTTGGAGTAGTATCAGTCAACGGGCCCATAATGTCCTGTGGGAATCGATCAGTAGCGTTTAGACCTGTAGTGCTGCATCGGCGCCAACATACAAGAAGCCATATGGGGGCCGGTCTACCATTCATGAAATCCGGAAGATAGACCAAGAAATCGCCGTTCAAGGCATACTGATCAGCAAGCAGCCTGTTGTTCACAAACTCCCACCCAAACGCATCCGGGACTATAATGACAATGCCCTTGACTGGTTTGTCATTTGATGGAGACGCAACATAAGTCGGTAGTCCAAACATTTGTTTGACTGCACCAGTTGGTCGTCCATTATGACTGTAGCCTTTGAAGCATTCCGAACAAGACATTGTGCGACGTAAAACAGCAATATGTAATATGTAATAAAGATTGTAGTTCTGAAGTGATTGGGAATTATTCAAGGCTTGATAAATGCGTACAAGGATACTTATAGTCTACTGTATTGTTTTCATGAGGTGCGATGTTTGAAGCTCACCACGCCGCTAAGCCTAATACCGGCTGTGATACTTTTTTATCGCCGTTCCGAGAAATCGGCTTCGGGAATTTGGCGATCGGTGGGTTGACCCGATTGACCCGGAGCTCCGACAACGCCTATCCCCATTGGAGTAGAGTAACGATCAGCCCTACATCGCTGGCTGTGCATTGCGTACAATGTGGCTGTACATATTATAATTCTACTTTCGAAATCATCACTGACGCCTAGTTATGAGACGGGATTGAGCTGTGAAATTTGGGCTACTGATAAGAGTTGAGCGACGTGTCGGAATATCCTCATCGATAGGGTAGTCCATAGAATAGCATAATAGGGTTAATTTGGCCAGTTGTGATCAACCCAGATCAAGCAAGCACCATAAGACCGAGAAGGACGGTTACGCAGTAAACATATTTTGGCTCATCTTCAACTCACTTTAGCTAGTACGTGTCTGGGTCACCCAATCCTTTCCATCATCTTACTTCGATTAGTCCAGATATACCATGTTTGAAGCGTTGTAAGGGAGGACGGCTACTGCCCAAGCCCCAAGACAATTCATGATAGTAAGAAATTAGACGGAATCTGTTTTCCAACGTCTATAAAAACATGTTAATTCGTAATAAATGTGAGATTCTACATATAGATGGAAACAGTCCTCGCTGAGAGCCGTACCCTGCACAGCAGTCAGCCTCTGACGGCTCGTGAAGTGGAACAGCCACCATCTAATGGGTTAACGCCAACTCAATTGCTTCTCATTATCATCCTTCACCTTCCTTAGACATCCAGAGCCGGGATTGAGTCTTTTAAACTCCTGATGCTCAGCGATGCCACATTACGGAGTATAGTCTTCACAGTAAGCACTTGCTCAGATCTGCAACTCTCGGTTAAATAAATGAAGACCCCATTTTGGAAATAGGATCGGCATCGCAATTCAAAGATCCAGGACCCTGACCCGCAAAGCGCTCTGTGCGGTAGTTGGAACCCCTGCTGTCAGCAGCTATTTTCACCCAATGGGACATGCATACAAAAGAGGATCCCGAGAGCCTCGTTTTTCCAACAAAAGGAGGGAAGCGGTGAGCTGCTTTGAGAGGCATGAGCAGGTTTGCTTGGGACTGGAGTTGGGTCTATCATAGCCTTTCTAACAATCCTTACAACCTTACCAAACTCTATTGACGCTTCGCATAATTAATATGACATACAGTCCCTTCAAGAGCAACCTCCAATTGTGAGATTAGCAGACTATGAAAATAATGCTGGGAAAATACGACTTTTCTCAATTTCAGATGCAATATAATTCTACTACTCTCGGCTCTATAATGCTTGGCTGTCCGTCGGCAGAGCAATTATGCTACCCTGCCAAGTCTGATCTGCAATACTAAGAATCCTTCAGGATCTCGAATACATGTCTATTCGCTCTTAGCAATTTCTGATTGGCCGAGGCTCTGGAGGAAGGTCTGAGCTGAATGGGATTTCTCAACGACGTCGGCAACACTTTACTATCAATCTGTATCTCTAATGACTTGTCCACTAGAAACGTTGACTTGGTAGACATCACCAGTAGGATGGGTCCTTTCGCCTAAGTATGGAACATACATCGCGGTGAAAAGTGACTCTCATTATGGATAGGCTATCCGTCTCTCTTGAAGATTAATATATAAACACAACCTTTCCTCCCCTAAATTCCTCTTTTTAATCACCAAGCTTCACATCTCTCAGTCCAACAGTCTTGCAATTTACAACCATCACTTCACATCCAAATTTTCAACTCTCCGCTACCATGTACTTCTCCAAGAACGCAATTCTCGCCCTCGCCGCTACCTTCGGATTGGCCTCAGCTGCCTTGCCCAAGGCTAACGAGTACAAAAGTCACGACTGGCGAGTCACTCATCTGCACTGGACTCAGTTGAATTGAAACTAACACTGATGGCTTCAGCTCTGGCGCCCTCAACTACGGCCACCACAACTTTGACTTGCACATGGTTACTATGGATGATTCCAGTCACTCTGTCTACCAAGCCGGTACCCCCTGGTACCTATTCGAAGGAAAGAGTGGCAACGGCGGACGATGTGAGGGAAAGCTCTTGGGAACGGTCATCAACGAGACTCCTGCTTGCTTGGACCTTGACAACACCTTTCCTGGCAAGCGCATCAGATGTCTTTGCAACCCTATTATTGGACAAAACTCTTGCGCTTGGGTTTAGAAAGCTATAGGTGATGCATGGCCATGTCGATCTTCCTAGTTTGGAGTTTTCTATCAACTTGCAAATATAGCTCGATAATTATCAGCATAACAAAGCTTCTAGAAATTCAGTTTAAGAACCTTTTAGGTTAATTGAACTCAAGATGACTCAACACAAGGCTAGCTCTGTAAAGAATCTTCTTTGAGAAAAATCCACTTTTAGTTTCTTTCCAGAACGCTAAAACCGGATGCCCCTGTTGGACTTGTCTACTACCTAGTCTGATCTTCTCAGTGGCGCAAACCTTTCCAAAGTCTGAGTGATGCGGTTGTACTTCGAGTTCTTGTCGAGACTCAGGTACAAGTCTGAGCCCTTGTTGAAGCTACCCCAAGCTGTCCAGCCATACCAAACATCGTGGTTGCGATCAAGGAAAGCGAGCATAAACTGAATGGTTCTTGTGCATTGAAGAAAGGGACCACCGCCAAACTCAGTAATCATTCCTTGTAGGCCATTCTTACGCAGAACTTCTGTCACTGCCTCGAAACTCTTCACGTAGCCACTCCAAGGCTCACATAAGCCATAAGCTCCTCCGAGGTCGTCAAAGTACTGGTGAAAATCGTACAGAGTTTTGTTGGCTGGGTCTTGAATGAGACCAGGTCCGATACCTGGAGCGGAAAAGGCTCTCCAGTCTATCAAACGAGCGAATTGGGTTCCGGAGACAAGGATCTTTTGTTTATCGGTGACGTTGCGGATCGCGAGCATTGCGGCTTGATTTGTATCGCCCCATTTCACGATATCGAGGTCGTGTGCTATATTAAGACGTCAGTCAGATCAAAGACGCTGTATCGGACAGTGCAAGTTGACCCACGCTCATTCATTAGTTGGAAAATAACGTTGGGATTGCTTTTGTATCTCTGCGCAAGCTTCGTCCATAGATCATTGAAATGATCATTGGTGACAGTAATGTTGGGGTTTAGGAAAGATGCTTCAGGCTGACCGATGACAGCACAGTACCAACGAGCATAGTTGTGCTAAATCAGATGTAAGTGATAATTGAAAGCAAGATGTACACATCATACGTACAATGTCCAAGATGGCCTGTCCGCCATCATCTGTGATAGCTTTGACCAACTTATCTACAGCTTGCATATTCGTCTCATTCAAGCTGCCACCAAGAGACGTCTGAACATGTTGCCAAGCCATGGCAATTCGAAAAAGATTTAACCCTTTATCATGCCATGCCTTGTAATTTTCCACGGTGTCAGTGTATGGATAGCTGTGATACGTCGGTTCACAAGAGAATGAATGAAAGGAAGGGGTTATAAGCCGACCCGAGGATATTGATATCGTTGGCCAGGCCAAACAGATTGACACTATTCAAGTCAGTATCATTTACCAGCGTCGGTGTTCATGCTTACCCTGCCCACTGTACGCCGCTGGCGACGGCAGTATGAGCTGCAAAGAGGAATGCGATGCTTTGGAGTTGCATGATGAGGAATGAATTTTGAAGTCAATGCGTGATGGATCATTTAGAAAAGGGCTGAATGACTGCATTTTATACTATTCTCTGATATCTCTGAAGCTGTCGATTGATGATATAATCTGGTAGTCTTATGGACAAGATGCCGAGACAGACGTGAGCTAAATCAACACCTCGCGATCCAGTTCCCGAAAGGGAAATCCAACGACGATCATCTCTCTCTAGCGTAGGCATATCCACTACGTGCGCTAGAACACACCTCACGATCCATTCATTACCCACAATGAGGCTGAGTGGATGATGATCCGGATCGTTCGGCATGATTCAATCACTGGAGGCCCAGAAAGGCACAAAAACAGTGGGAAGCTGCAACACCGAATTGTGCTCTGGAAGTAGTCCTTGAATTAGGTGCAAAGCCCCCTACTTTTATGTACGTAAAATGTGGTAGTTCTGAATCTTGATGCTTCAAGGAACATCAATAACTACCTAGAATTTGGGAGCCAATGAAAATGCCCTTCCTGGTTGAAATCTCCATCATTACATTTGCTACCCATTTCTGAGTAGGAGGAAAGTTATGTAGATGATTGTAGGCAACTTTGAGAGGGAATAACAAATTGAAGGCTCCGCTGCTTCCTCTCTGGTTGTTCATCATATAATCAATGCATCTGCATATCGCCATCGCATTGTGATGACGATTGTCATGATCGCAGAGTATGAGCGGCGATGTGCCATGACTGTCGTTGGTTTTGTTGAAAGAAGTCAGGCCAAAGGCACACTCGTCAGACAAAGCCTTGAGCTGTCTAAGAAGTGAGTGAAGAAGCAGGTGCGTTGTGTTGAAGTAAACAAACTCGATAGCTCGTTCGAGACTGGAGAAAGAATAAATGCGATCAGTGGAACAGTCTGAGATACCGCCTGTCTCTGGTTCTGAAAGTGAATCACGTTTGGATTCCCAGCATGCTTTTGGGTAGACCAAGTTCCACGATACCCGCAGCCTATCGAGTTCTTCAAATGCGGAGCATAATCTGTAAACAATGAGGGTAGGTAACTCTGAATGCGAATTCGATATAGACAATGCATCAATATCTTCCATCAAGCCTGGAATATCACACAAGATGTCTTGCAGACGAAAGGCAATGGTCTTGGACATGGGCTCTAATGCCCAAGGTAATTGTTTCCATTCATCTTGCTCTAGGAATGAGCGCTTACGATGAATTAAGGCACCGATTGACTACACAACAGGTTATTTGATAAGAAGCAGACCGCTTAAGGTGAAATGTTCTTACTATAAATGTCCTGTTAATTTGAAGAATTGGTTTGGCTGCGTTCTGCTGGAATCCTTGCGGCCCTGTCATTTGAGTCTTTCAAACGTCAGCTACATCATATGAGATGAGTCAAAGGGTCATACCAGAGTAGCGACACCTTCGCAATGCTTTAACCAGTTTGGTATCGAATCAGCTGATATCATATCGTATACGCCAAGAAACAACGCGCTCCATATCGTAGTGAGCCGGGGTGAACCTGCCAGTGGGTCCCTAGCCCCAATATCGATCTTCAACTTGTTTAGAGCTTGGCCATATAGAATTGCAGCGTGAAGATTCATATCAGTCAGGCCGTAAGAGGTAGAGAAAAAACCTTCTGCTAAACAAAGCCCAGCGGTGTATGCGGTCGAGTCTCTGTCCCGGAGTAAATTCGAGATGGGATGTTCGGAAGAGGATGGTGATACTGAATCGAAGAGCTTCGCAATCAAAAATGACATAACCATTTCGCTCCTGAATCCTTGGAGGGAAAGATCCCGCGGAACGCTCTCTATCCTGATTTCATTCCCGTAGCATTTATCGCGACAACCTAGTTGGTGCCGCTGTTGACTGTTATTATAGGTGCAGTCAACAAACACTGTCCGGCCGTCGTATTGGCAAACGTGATAACCTCGACTGCATCTATCGCATATCGGCCGTTGCTCATCTACGCAAATTATTAATGTCGAATTTAGTAATAAATGCAGCTACTAATATATACCGCATTTAACTCTGCGCTTGCGACATGTCAAGCATCCCTTAGTTCGTTTTGGAAACCTTTTCTGTGATGATTTCCATGGAATTGGAGTGTTTGATGATGGAATCATATTGTCGATTCTAGAGATGGCGGTATACTTTCATGCAAAAGAAGTCCCATTGTGCGCTGATAGCGGCATACTCGAATCACGCGAAGCGACGCTTGAGCCTCTACTGCCGTTTTCGTTCTAACAGTTATCGGATGTTGAAGGTTTGAAGGTTTCGGTTGCGATTTTAAAGTCGAAGACTGAAGTCTAACACTTCACGAGGTATCAGATGTTAGTACGGTGATTGGTAGAGTAGGCGATATCGGTTAAGCTTCGGAGGACGCTGATTGAGGGAGATATTGATACTACATGTGTAAGAGTAAGAGCTCCAGTTAAACGTTTTCTGTGACTGATACATCTGGCATTCACTCGTTAAATTTTCGTGAATCCTTCATTGGAATTACTCCTCGTTAAAGACGAAGTTGCTTTTGAGGATATTGCGCGGAATCTATCTGTTGTCAAGGCAGTCGGCCAACTGGGATCTGACTCAACATGAAAGCAGTTGGGTGGTTTGTTAGAGCTTTGCGAAATGATTCTTCTTTTCTATTGAGAAGATACAGGTAAGCAGCCTGAAATGTGATTTGATGGTCCAGACAAGGGCTTTGAAAAGCACGTCTGGTTTGGAGGTGTATCTTTGCCTTGTCCTGGCAATGGCTCTCGAGTACTGACTGCAAGAAAAGACTCGATGATTGTAAGCTACTCTCAATGAGCAACATAACTTGTTCAAGTCAATTTGATCTCCATGATGTATTGGTGAGAAGTCAGTTACAAAGCATTGTCCCTCTGGTCGGTTAGTCATAGACATTATGCCACGCCTGTAAGTATAGCCGCCACAACAACTTACTATGGTCGCTTCATGATCTGGAACTGTTGCTCGTTCAAACACATACGACCACAGCTCTTGGAAAATACGGGATCCCGTCCGCTCTCCCATAGTCAAGCCGAGAAGCGGCGAATTAGTACTCAGGTCGGTGACGACTGGGGAATCCTCGCTGTTGTATGTTTTCATTTTTGTCCGTTTGAAGAATTCTGATGTTGGAAACTATCTACGATGACCTGCTTATCGAAAGGCACACTACCATCGGAAAGGTAATGTTCAAGGTTTTATGCGCTGTTATGGTGGCGAAACATGTGGCAGAGGGTGGCCATGGTAGACACCCTATCGTTGCGCCACGAACCACCGCCATATCATGACCTTTGTCACTTAGTATAGTTTACTTGAGGGCACAAAAGGTAGCCAATGACATCAGTTAGTCTTTTTCTGGAATCCTGCCATTCATTCCTTTACGCCTGGTAAATGAGTTTGGTCCTAACCGACTGGAGTTACCCTGCAGTTGATCAAGTCCGGCTTAACCGACGGACCAACAACTATTTCCGGCCAGCACTCATTAAACCTTCACTGATAATCTGATAAAGAAACGGTGTCCGTTGTCGGCGTCGCTAGTATTCGATAGTGGGATTTTGGTTCGCAAGTCCGTCTTGTTCAGAACATTTCAGAAGACGCCAATCCGGAGGATCTACCAGTTCAGGGAAGCTAATGGCTGAGTACCCGACGCTAGACCCGGGACCCAGTGGAATGGTATCCGGACACGACGCTGATGAGGGAACTGGAGATAGGACACTAATTATTACGTGAAGACGGCGAGTTGGATACTGCTTTGTGGATGGTAAAGTCATTGCATTCAGCTGATACAAGGACTACTCTGTATCTACACGATAGAAAGCGGAATTAAAGACTTGAATGGTACCTGAAGCTGAGCTGGGAGGGTTAAGTCTAGGGATACCTCCACTGGCTTTGGCGTTATTGAGCGCTAGCGTTGATGGAACGGCCCAGAAACGTGGCAGTCCACGGGCATTTTGCTACTGTAGCCGAGTTTTCTGTGAGTGGAACGAGGCTGTTTTGCAAAGGTATGTTTCGTCCAGAGGACAGTCTAGAAGAAGAACCAAAGTTAATAAATTCGAGGCTAGATTGATTCAGGCAGGAAGAGAACATCAGGTAATTGAGCACGCGGCCTGTGAGTAGACTCAAGGGAGGAATGGCTGACTGTCTGTCAGACCAAGGATCCCCTGAAAGCTCCAGCGAAGCAGGGATATTGATGCGCCAATAGAACACCTAGACTAAATTCAAACCCGCCTGAAAATGGCCGGGGGAAAGGCCGGCAAGAGACAGGAGAGAAAAAAAAAACAGTGCTGCCTCCAAAGTCCCATCTCAAACTGTTACGTCTTCTTTATGTAACGACAAAGACTTTCTTTGGCTGGCCTTACAAGGCGACATGCCGTTCGTTTCCCCAGAGTGCACGACACATAGGAATTCAATTAGCTTGGGATGAACAATGTTTATTTCCCCAGACTTGAAATGTCAAGCGAGAATTGATACGAGGGCTTGTGCAGACGACATGTGAGAGATGCATCGCGCAGAAGAATCCTTTCCTCGGACTAGCGACGGGACTGGATCTTGAGCTTGTGATTATAGGGATAATTCCACGTGCGAGCCAATTACTGCAGAAATCCTTTCGGAGCAAGATCAACCTACCAAGATGTCCGGGTCATGTAATTGGTTAATAGAGAGACCCAATCCCGTACAAAGACAATCTTGCAAAGTGATAGTCCCCATTATTGGCCCATCTTTCTTCGTCTTATCGGCCAAATTACAGCGATTGCCTTACATTATCTCCCTCCTTTATTTGATACATTCATTATCTGTCGGAGCATCAAACAATACTTTCTTCGTACATGACACCACTTCTGGTCATTGATCCTTGACGCCACATCCTAGGCGACTTCTTCAACAGGTCAAGACCCGGCCCACGACAACCCTTTTCCGCTCTCTAAACCGCTATCTTTGTCTGCCGACTTCGCAATCTGCACCTCGTTCAAAATGGAGTTAGCCCCAACAGCCTAAGACACAGCATGCGATACGGTAGGTACCCCTGGCTGTCAAAACTCTCCCTCAATGTAACGGTACCGATTTCGCACTCATTCACCCATGATACGATCGCGACATGGATAACGTCCAAGCTATTGGTAATGGGGTATCCTCCATTTTGACAGTCTTTCAATCCTGTCGGATCAATAGATTCAAGTCTTGATACTGCGTCCATGTGTATAACTCACCCCAACCACTGCATCAAGGTTGATCTTGTTCCTCCAATTGGAGAGAAACTCATTTTATTGCTTACAGGCTTGACAGGCTTGCCACGAAGAGGAATGAATGATTGGGGGTGGTGTGCCCCTGGCACTAGTTCGACTCGGCTCTTTTTTAGTGAACGGCTGGCCATTGACGTGCGCTATCACCAGTGGCGGCTTGGCTGCGCCGCTTTCGCTGGCCATCCAACACAACTAACGTCTTGTCTTGTCCTGCTTCGGTGACACCATTTGTCTGGAACAATTGACCAGGGTCTCTTCCACCAGACCCCTTGCTCTGTTAGCTCTTGATCTGCTTGGGATTCATTAATGTCCCGCATCCGTCTGTCCCTCAAATGCAGGAACCCTGATGTTTCTCAATTCTCTGCTTTTCCCCACGTCGTTACACTCTTTGCTTTTTCTTTGACTTACCAATCCACCGGAGCCGTATACTCACGTCGACCCAATCGAAACTGGCTGATCAATAACTTACCACCGGGCGTACCGCCCTTGACCTCTCCGTCATGTCATTCTACTCGGACGCTCCCGATGCCCGGGCCTTTGATCAAGACAAGCCAACCCTGCTTGTCTCTTGGTGGATCACAGCCTTTTGCATGGCCATCATCCTGACTCGGATGGCCGGTAGATATGTGCGCGTCGAAAAGCTGCTGAAGGAGGACAGGATTGTGGCTGCAGCACTCGTACCACTTGTTCTCAGAGCTGTGTGTGTTCACTTCGTGCTCAAGAACGGGACCAACAACGTGAATCTGGATGGCTTGGACTTGAGTGATGAAGATATCAGAAAGAGGGTTCTAGGAAGTCGTTTGGTCATGGCCAGTCGAATATTTTACGCTTCTGTGTAGGTGACAACCTGTTGATGCAGTGAACAACCTTACTAACAAGGGTCAGGCTATGGATCCTCAAACTCACCACTCTTGAATTCTTTGAGCGTCTTGCTGGTGCCACGAGACGAAGGTCGCATCGTATAATGATTCACGTTATTCGCGGTACCCTCGCTGCTACTTTCCTTGCCGTCCTTATCAGCGATCTCGCCGAGTGTCAACCGTTCCCTCACTACTGGCAGGTCACACCCGATCCTGGACCTCAATGCCGTCAAGCTTTTGTGCAAATGCTCACGATGGGCACGTGTAACGCCCTTACCGATCTTCTCCTTATCGCATTTCCCATCCCTATCATCCTGTCGACCCAGATTCCGACCAAGCGAAAGGTTCTCCTCATCATGCTTTTCAGTTTTGGACTTTTGACTGTTGGCATAACTCTCTACCGCATCCCTAAAATTCTGCAAGCGGGTGGTAGCCAAGTAGTCCGGACAATGTGGGCATCTATCGAGATTCTTGCTGCGACTGCTGTGGGTAATATCGTTGCGCTGGGATCATTTTTGCGCGACAGTGGTGTCAAGCGTAAGAAGTACAAGGACTCGGAGAGCTACGACGGATACTCCAACTCGAGATCACAGTCACAGGGCACAAGGCTCACACGCACGGCGGGCCAGAGTCAGTGGGAGGAAGACGAAACTCCTGTGAGGACGACAGAGGGAATCTGGGCCAAGTCGCATGATATCAGTGATTCTGTGTCCAAAGTCTCTGGGGAACGACCTGTGAGTCCAACGCAAAGTCACGATTCACTTATCACACGTGATCATACGGACGAGTCCATGGATATCCCGAGAGAGGGATTCACATATCAACAACCCCAGGCGGCGGTGATTGCAGGAGATGTGAGAGAGGTGCAACGAGCGCAGGCGAACAATTGAAATTTGCGATCGAATTCAGCTTGAAACATTTCTTGTATATTTACATATTTTTCTGGAGGTATACCACGATAATCATGACCTTTGATTTGTCAAACATGAGACGAACTTCCCCACGGTTTAGTGATGCTAGCTCATTTCATGTACGTAACAACAACTCCAAACCCATCACGATAGCTTCAGGGACCAGGCCGACCCCAGACCCATTGTGGATTAGAGAGGGTTTTGCTCCCCACGGGCAGAAAGTATGATCTTGGGGATAAGAGTTCCCGAGTCCCCTCAATTGATGGTCAGGAAATGGGAATTGTCCAATACCGGGCGTTCAATTGTTCTGCCAGTACCTGGACGAGGCGACATACTCTTGCTGCTGGAGCCAACTTACTGATCGCGCGTCGCATTGAATGAAACGTTTCACTGCCCGACTTCCTCCACTTTCTGTCATCCAGACTTAGTACTGTATGGGGTACACTAATTTCACCAGTTGGGTCATCTCACATCATCATTTCTCTTTCTTCAATGCATGTCACCTTACCCAATCTCATCTGCGTTATTATTTCTCCATCACGAACAGATGTCGATGGTGTTTCACTCCCGATTTGTGTCTCAATTCTTTTCATCTCTGGCGATCTTTTCCATTATTTGCCACCACCCAAACAAAAGATAGTTTACGCGTTCGTGCCCGTGGCAAACCCTTGCATCCAACCACCTGCGGAAATAACCTTCTAGAAGGCTTCTAGAAGCCGATAAACAGATTTTTCTTGTTTTCTTATCGCTCAAGCAATGAATAATCTGCATCGAAATCTGGTTACGCAGCTACACTCACACTCATAATATCATTTTCATCACACAGCGTCATTCGTTACCCCAACCACAATCAAACATCATCCCCATGTCTAGCTCCATCGCCGTGTTTTTCTTTGCTATCTCTCCCAAACCATAAATCTCCATACCTCCCAATCCCCCCCGCCTTCCCAATCTTTAATAATCTCAGTGGACCGGGGAACAAAAAAACCTCACGATGAAAGAACGCGACGCCCAAAACATGAATAACGCACAAATAGAACTAGACTCTCTACCCAGAAGTGATAGTATAAAACACGAACCTCCGATACTCTACGGTGCAGGGAATTGGATCAATGGCTTCAGACGCGCGGATCCAAGGCCAGGATATGAGCCTACCGATGCTCCCGAGAGGTTTTACGACTTAAGAGCTGCCAATGCAAAGACGGCGAATACTGCCCTTGCAAGGGAATTGAAAGGGAGACATTTGCAGATGATTGCTTTTGGGGGTTCTATTGGTGAGTATTTATTCGCGGCTGAGAACAATTGTCTAATTAAAGTCCAGGTACTGGTTTATTCGTCGCTTCTGGTGGCTCATTATACAGAGGTGGACCAGCCAGTGTTTTGCTATCTTATATTCTCATCGGAGGAATGCAGTATTGCACGATGCAGTCTCTGTGCGAGCTGTGTGTGGCCTTTCCCATAGCTGGCTCTTTTTCGGCCTTTTCAACGAGATTCCTAGATCCATCATGGGGGTTTGCCATGGGTTGGAAGTGAGTCACAACATCCATCTTTCCAAATAGCGCTGACAGTTTGATCTTTAGTTATTGCTTGCAGTGGCTGTTCGTATTGCCCTTAGAGATAATCGCAGGTGCTTTTACAATAGGATATTGGAACGAAGCCATTAGCAGATCCGTTTTTGTCTCCATTTTTCTACTAACAATAGTCGTCATCAACCTATTCGGCGTCAAGACGTATGGAGAAGCTGAGTTTATATTTTCCCTCATCAAGATCACCGCCATCGTAGGCTTCATGTCGGTTAACCTTTGTTACTGTTGACGTCTTCCACTAACGACTGTACAGACTCTTAGCTATTGTTATCAACATAGGCGGCGAGCCAGAGGGCCAGTACATAGGCGGCATGTATTGGCGGAACCCAGGTGCGTTCAAGAACGGGTTCAAGGGCTTTTGCAGTGTCTTGGTGACGTCTGCCTTTTCATTTACTGGCACAGAACTTATCGGTCTGGCCGCCGCCGAGACGGCCAATCCTCGAAAATCACTACCCACAGCGATCAAGCAGGTCTTTTGGCGTATCATGATTTTCTATGTAGTCGCCCTCTTGCTTGTGGGTCTGTTGGTGCCTTCTGACGATAAACGCCTTGTCGGCGGCGATAACGTCGCAGATGCTACAGCGAGTCCTTTCGTTATCGCGATAGAGAAGGCTGGTACTTCTCTTCTCCCTGGGATCATGAATGCTATCATCTTGATAGCTGTTATCAGCGTCGGCAACTCGGCCGTCTTTGGATCTTCAAGAACGTTAGCTGCTTTGGCTGAGCAGTCCCATGCGCCTCAGATCTTCGCCTATGTGGATCGACAAGGTCGCCCACTCATGGCCATCCTCTTCGCATCTTGCATAGGCTTTCTCGCATTTCTTGCAGATGTGAATTCTCATGATGCTATTTTCAACTGGCTCCTCTCTATCAGCGCTCTGAGCACTTTGTTTACCTGGGGCAGCATCTGTCTATGTTACATCAGATTCCGCGCAGCCTGGAGTCATAATGCACACACGATAGAGCAGCTACCGTTCAAGTCGCACGTCGGCGTTGCTGGTGCGTGGGTCGCTTTGATCGGCTATATCCTCGTGCTCATATCGCAGATCTGGATAGCTGCGTCCCCTGTATATGCGCCAGACATTGACAATGGCTCCTCAGGTGTTGCACAAAACTTCTTCTTGAAGGTTTTGGCAATTCCTATCATCCTTTTATTCTATGTTTGCCACAAGGCGTGGTATCGCACGCAGGTTGTGCGACTCGATGAAATGGATGTTGAGACGGGACGACGGTACTTTCGTGTGCACATCATCTCGGAGCAAGAGCGAGAAGAACGGTTGGGTTGGCCTAAGTGGAAGAGGCTTTATTGGTTCTTATGCGCCTAATATTTGCTTCTTGTGTTGCACTCTAGACATATAATCTGTATAGTACCTAATTCAGGAAAAGGAATGGCCTCCACCAACGGAGTGGGTGTCATGCAATGTCACTTTCACTGCATTTTTAACTCGCGCCCATAATTGCTCTCCAGAAGTACCCATCCTAAAATGATTCATCTTTGTCGAGACAACTGGTGGCTGTCACACTAGAGTAAAGTAAGCGGCGACCTGAATGTGGTGATCCCTGCATGCATGCGAGTGCTGGGCTGGACCAGTCAGCATTAGTGAGGGAGGGGTTTCGCAAGGAAGAGAAACTCAAGTAATGAATAAATATTCCATTTATTCTACTTGGCGGCATTTCCATCCAAATACATACATGGATGGCGTGCGACTGAAAATGATGAATATTTCGAACCCAACAATTCTGTGGGGCGCAGCGCTGGCTGTCGTGGGCTTCTTCACCCACCGCATCCTTGCAATTGCCCTTCGCTCACACTCTTCACAGTTCAAGAATCTCCCTCGACCGAAGGTATAGATAGAACTCAACTTACCGAGCTTATCATTTAGGGTCCGGGATCCACTGACACTTCTTCTCATGACAGGGCCATCAACCTTTCGTGGGCCATGCTTTACGCATTCTTCGCGGCGCAGGCCCCAACGATGTGTATCTGCAATGGATGCGACAGTGGCCTGACGAACCTTTGATAAGGTGTCTTTCGTGGCTCAATGAAGAGATTTTGCTGGTGAATAGTCTGGAAGCATGTCGCGAGGTGCTGCAGACCAACGCATACTCCTTGGCCAAGCCCGCCTTCTTTTATACACTGGTTGGAGATTTTCTAGGCGCCGGGCTCCTGTTCAGTGTAGGGGAGCAGCACAGGAGGCTGAGGAGGATTATCGCGGGTAAGAGTGAAATGTTCAGAGTGACTCCTTGTGCTGATCATTTTAGGGCCTTTGTCAAGACCGAGCATACGAAAGCTGTTTCCGACATTTGTGACTTACTCTCATAGACTGAACACCGATATTCAAGATTCGTTGGAGAGAAGTCAGGACGAGACTTTTGAAAGTATATGCTGCTGATCCTTTGTCCATGGACTCGTCTCTAACTCTGTCAAGTTGAAGAATTCATCATTCGTGTCACCCTCGACATCATCGGCGTCTCACTACTCGGCAGAGAACTGCGTGACTTTCGCTCGCAATCATCCCCACTGTCGTTCGAGCAATGCTATAACGCCCTTCTCGCCCAGCCGCTGGCCGGACAGATCATAACTTCCATCAACCTTTTTATCCCGCTGAGATGGCTTCCTGTGTCTGCCAACCTTGACTTTATCCGTGCCAAAACTGCTTTGAAGACCATGATGGAAGGTCTGATTGAGCAGCGCACGGCTGAAGTCGCGGCTGCGAAGCAACATGGGGGTGGTGGTAGCCTTTCCGATGATCTATTGACCAGGATGATCGAGGCGAGCGCTGGAGAAAGTCAGAAGCTTTCGAAGGGCGAGCTAATCGATTTGGTGAGCCTTATGCGACGTCAGGTGTGGTCTACTATGCTAATCCTCGAATAAGACTATGCAGGTCATTGCTGCTGGGCATGAGACAACTGCCGGTGCCTTGGTGTGGACGATATATGCACTAGCCAGGGACCCTGCTTTACAAAACCGCTTAAGAGCAGAGATTCGTTCAATGAGCACAGAAATGTCCGCCAAAGGGGTTGACGAATTGCCATTTCTTGACCATGTTATCCGCGAAGCTCTGCGTCTATATTCGCCTCCTTTGATGATACCATGGGAAGCCCAGAGAGATATGATCATCACAGGAGTACATATTCCCAAAGGCACAACGGTACAGATCGTACCAGCAATGATCCATCTCAACCCAAAAATCTGGGGTAGCGACGCTGAGGTCTTCAGACCCGACCGATGGGAAGACATGGATAGTAATGCATCCAGTCCTTACGCCATCGAGACGTTTTCGAACGGTCCACGAATTTGTCCTGGTAGAGGACTGGCCATATTGGAAATGAAAGTATTGTTGGTGGGATTGATCAGAGACTTCAACTTGGAGCTAGAGAACGATGAGAGGGAAGTGGAATTGAGGAACCCGACTTTGACTTTGAAGACAAAAAAGCCGATTCGATTCAAGATCAGAAAGGTGGGTTAGATTAGTGGTGGAAGTTAAGGAGATCCATGACTTGTCTGCCTTGATCTTATCAGCATATCGCTAAACATGATAGATAATGGATAAGATAAACTGATAAGCCCCACCACCTGGTAATTAGTTTACCCTGAACCTCGACTCGCTTTATCGTGAGCCTTCTGGAGAAGCTTGCATGACTGTCTATAGTAGTCTTGAAGGGGTATTGTATATACTGTAAGAACAGTACCATTTGAAGTTCAATGTTGAAGTCAGAGGGTGTAATCGATCACGCAAGGTACTTTGAAGGATACTTCTAAATGGCAATGTAAACCAACCTGAAATTCTGTAATAGCCAGCAGTCTGTTCAGATTGATATTTGAAAGGGGATGTTCCTGAGACTAGTTATAATTAGATCTACTGCTTGACCAGAAAAAGACACTTCATCTCGCTTGAATGGCGACTTTAGGCTAGCCTAGAGACTATTGGAAAACTATTGGCATTAGCTTAACTGCTGTTTTTATTTCCGTCGGATCTATCTTTACTCTACGCTGCAAAATGCATCTCTTTCTTTCTTTTCACTTAACCTCCATTTAATAATTCTCTTGCGGGTATCCAAAGCCATTTGATCCGTCGAGATGCGATTCACTGCCTTGCTATTACCCATCATCCTTGGTGCTGCTTCGGCGGGTCCTTGTCGACCCTCTAGCGCCGAGAGCGAGAGCAGCGCTGGAACCACTGAACTTGTCAGCCTGACCACCTTCGACGTCACCGCGACTCTGTCAATCGAACATTCCACGACAACCGATGTAACAACTGTTGTACCTACAACTGAGATCCAGTCAGCATCAACAACAACACAAATAATCGAGTCTACAACAGAATCAACCGCCGCTGCCTCGTCTACAACTGCTGCTTCTAGCCAATGCCTTGCGCCTGCCTCTCTGCAATGTTGCCAGACTGTCGGAACGTCAAACAATCCCGTGATCAGCCTCCTTCTGGGTCTACTTGGTATTGTTGTTAGTGATCAAAGCACTCTTCTTGGAGCGACATGTACGTTTCCCTTTCAATTGTTTGATTTGGCAATCTAATATTTCCTTTCAGGTGCACCTCTTTCTGATTCAGGAGTCTGTTCCGCTACCAAAGTTTGCTGCAACGACAACACGCATGTTAGTACTCTCTCTTCTTTAGATATATACTGAGTGTCATTAATTTGTGTTTTTGTAGGGCGGCTTAATTTCGATTGGTTGTGCTCGAGTTTAGTGATAACGATTATTAATTATACATTATATGACTCCAAGTCCGTCCCAAGAGACCGCTTGATGTTAATTAATCCGGCTGCTACTCTACCAGCTAGCTGTATTAGAAAAAAAGTTCGAACAAGAAGAATTTCTCACATCATATCAGTCTAGCTATAGACCTTCCACTCTTCTTCGATACCCTTATCTACAAATCTAGTAGGCGCAGATGTTGAAAGGCTGCTCAGTAGTGAAAACAGAACTTTATCATCGTCCAATAGCATAGAAGGAAAGATGGTAGCCTCTGGGTGTTGCATGCTTCGCAACAGCTGTGATGATTCTATTGCTGAACTTGAAGGCTACAAAAATGGAATGAAGGGTTTCGGGCCTTTGTATTTGCTTACATGTTGGACTTTGGTCTTCGACTTCAAAAATCGCGACACAACCCTTCAATTTCCTTTCATGTAGTTCATGCGAAGATGACAGTCCTGTATACCTATAAATCGGTTACTACCTATGATATGATTTATTCAGTTTTTGATCTACAGAGTTTCTAAATGAGACGTTTGAGGAACATTGGGAAGGCTCGGACTTCGGTTTAAGGTTAAAAATAAAATAAATAAACCCCATAGGTACCTAATAACAAACCAAATGTCATAGACCCACTGGAGCTTGGAGTTCAGTGCCATAACGCCATCTTAAGGCAACGACACGAGCTGATAACATTGCGAAAAAGCTGAATAGCATTGTGTCTGCAAGAAATTTAACGACAATGATTCAATGAGACGGATAATCAAGAGTAGAGATCTGAAAAAAACATAAAATGCTGACAAAGAAAGTTCTTCACCAGCCATGTCTGATGTTGTCATTGTAGTTATCGCGGTTATCTGTAAGGTCGTGCAGGTCGTGGCTTCATTTGTGTTCAAGCCCCTATACCGTGAGACACCCCGTCCCCTTGATTTCACAACGGCCCTGTTCCGCACCTCTATGCAACCAAAACGATCTATGCTGAATTGATGAGAAAAAGGCCATCCAAGAGGTGATGTGCGAGAGTTGAGCTCATTACAATCTTGTTTTTTTCTCGTCCAGCTTGCTCCTCGGCTAGGACTTTGCGGTATAGCAGCTAATCTCGTCTTTGTGGGATCCTCCTGAATAGCGATTGCGATGCAAACGCATTTTGAGTAGTGATGGCAATGGCTAGCGGAAGCATGACGGAATTTACGCCGTGCTTGCACCGAAGATAACGACTCAGTACGCTGCTCAAATAAGCCTAGCGCTGCTCAATGGCTGAGAACTAAAACCTCTCTATTGGTTTTGCGTCCCTTTCATTGGTTACGGCAAGCGACTGTAGCGGTAAACTAAATTGCTTGGAAAGTGCTTAATGGTAGTGACATAAGGCTACACTACTACCCCAGACTGACACTCTGCTAGACACTCGAGTGCTCCTGGGTCCTAACTCTGATAAGCATAAGGCTTGATGGTTCCAGACTCAGTCTAGACTACGCCATGAAACGCATAGTGAGCTAACTTGGAGCTGACCTTTGAACTCAACGAATGGCATCACGAACTAGTCATTCATCTCAAATGGTGGAAGGGTCCAAATAATACTCAGCTGCGACGTCGTTCCGCTTTATCTTACAGCCCCCTCCTACGCATGAAGTCTAATGACATGTGCTTCGAGCCTTTTTTGCCAATCCCTTGGTGAAGTAAAGACTTCTAATCTGTAAATAAGAGGGTGATGTTCTCCGCAAATCTCAACCAGATAGATATGTTATCAACACTGCAGGTGGCTGCGCTACCCCTGAATTATGATTTCGACACCCGTGCAGTACAGCCTCTCTTTATCCAAAGAGCGGAGCTCCGAGTCAGACAGCTATTTGAGGGAGTTACACGATGAAAGACAAGACAAGTATCTTCAGTATAGCAGTCTTAATTATCGTGTCTATTTGACTCAACAATTATTCCTATTGCTGCCAATAAGTCTCGCATCTAGAAGCGATGCTTCACTAATATTAAGAATGTCATGTATCCAACCTTCATTATGAGTTATTTATCTACGCTTCATGACATCGCTCCAGGACTAGTCGGGGATAGTCTTGACGAGCTGAAAATACTAAGCTCAGTCTGTATTAATACCAAGCTCTTGAGACTGCTAATGAGCTATTACTGATTATAAGCCAACGCTAGGTTAATCAGTTCCGCAAGATATCAAGCCCAATCAATCGATCCCAGTTGCGGATCGAGAAGCCGTCCATATTGGACAGGCACGACTGTCATTCATATGTGGCTCGCTTGTTTTAAATTATACATAGTGTAAAGTATCCTCATCACTAGCCTCACTACTCATCCTTGAAAGCGCCACATTAGTGTCAACGGGCGTAGACTGACTCAAGACACTGGAGTTTACTTAACTCGAATAGAGATAGCAACGGATTCCTTGATCTTCCCGTAGACTTAACCCACCTGTCTAAATAAACGCGCATGGAACTTTTGTAACATGATCTAAATCATTGCTTCTTTCATCCAGGAACTTTTGTTCTGACAGCTGTCAAGAATGGCTCAAGCTTTCCCCATCTATCTGCCGCGGCAGCGGCAGTTAATCGCGACATGGGTGATTCTGCCTATGTTGTCGACGATCACAGTCGGACTCAGGTTTTATGCCAAGACAAAGACCAGGGCCGCTTACGGCTGGACTGACTGGATGATTCTAGTATCTCTTGTGAGTTTTCTTGTCTTTTGATCTACAACACTTCTGTTCTAATCCTCTTTATAGTTCTTCACGGACCTCTTTTTCGTTCTTCTTCTTCTCAGTAGGTTCTCTGTAGTGCACGCAGAAGTAAGCACGTCTGCCAAGGCTCAACAGTTAACATATCTGCCTCCGAACTAGTGCTCATATACGGGGGCATCGGCATACCTGGATACCCATACAGCAGTACTACGGAGCCAACCGACGTTTCGATAATCCACGATCAGGTATGTCCACATCCTTGCCACTCCTGACGATCCTTTGGCTGACTCGAATTGGACTTTTTAGATCGGCTTCGCCAACAATGTCATCCTTGTGCTTGCAGTCTACGCATGCAAAGCCTCGATCCTTTTCCTATATCTCCGCGTCTTCACAGGCCACAATGGCCCGATGACCATCATTATATACGTGGCATCAGGCATTACTATTGCATGCTTCCTGGGAAGCTTCATCGGTTACCTTGCAGCCGTACAACCGATAGAGAAGTGGTGGGCCTGGGGCGATGCGACAGCCGAACAATTCCTAGCCATGCAGAACATCAACATCGCCTATGACAGCCTGACGGTCTTTACTGACTTTTTGATCTTTGTACTCCCGCTCAAGTCAATCTGGGGACTGAATATGAACCGCCCGAAAAAGATTGGCATTATCGTATCGTTTTGTTTCGGATTTATGTAAGTTGCCTTATTCCATAGTGCATCAGGAATACCGCACTGTTGGCTCACAAGCTGTCACTAACACCACTTGACTAGCACCTGTTTCATTTCCCTAGCTCGTGTCGTTTTCACACATGGCTACCAATGGAAGAACCTCTACGACGAGGGAACCGTATGGAGTCTTGCAGGCGTCGAACCAGTAGCAGGGATCATCTCCGCATGTCTCCCTGGGTTGCGTCCACTATTCCCCAAGACCTTCAAGATGACATCTTACGGCACTCCCGCAAACCCTAGTAGATTCAAAACTACTGGTACTGCAACGACGGATAATGTTAAAAGGAGTACCATCAAGGACCCTAATCCATTCACGGTCCTGAATGATGATAGCTCGGTCACAGAGTTCCGACATACTGTCAGAGAGGTCCCTTCGAGGTCGGAGGTGAGTGATGATTACATTGAGCTGGAAGAGCGGCGGCCGAAGGCTTTCGATGCCTAGCGAGGATATGCCAAGAGCTACAGTATTGGGACATTCATGTGTTGGCGACTAAGGGTATTTGTTTGAGTAGGAATGTCTGAACTATCCAACCGTATTACGATGTGGTGGAGCATGAAACCTAGCTAGTGTCAGTATCTAAACTAGATTTCTTTTGTAATTTTATAGCTATACTCACAACCTTCTTCCTCCCCCTCTCTTACATATCTCAGAGGTGTTACCGACATAATGAATGACCGACAGACATAGTTGATCTCTACTCCGTTTGAGATTGACTCGCAGTCAGCGCAGGCATAGCCCTTCAATAAGAAAGCAGAGTCACCATAACCAGTGCCACTTTACCTCACACTGCGAAGTAGATGTCGACTTGTAAGCCTGGATCTATTGGTATGGTAACTACTAGAGGGGGCGACGACTTTGAGTATCCTGTGACGCTGTCTGGTAGAAACATAGCATTGGGTGATGTTGCGATAGAAGATTTGGAAACTATCTCTTGACCCCAGAATTGATCATAGTTATCGGTAAAGACGAAAATTCTGATACTGTCGGGGTTGCCACTAGATTAACTAGGTCAGGTCTTCACTGCTAACCACAAGAGAGAGCTGGTACATACCAATCTGGCTCATTGTTAGCACAGACGAATTGAACGCGAAGTCCATTATACCCAGCGCCAAGCATGACTCCGGTGTATATGACAGCAGCATTTTTACCACCTTCGCCGTAATCAGACCCTCCGCCCACGTTATCAATGTTTTCGTCCCCTCCAGGAAAGGCAACAGACCTATAGTTAGGATTGCACCATTTCCGATACCAAAGTGACCATCCGTGAAGGTCCCCACTGATACCGATGGGGCATTCTCCCCTAGTTTACAACCGACAATCCGGGACCAGTGAAAATGGATTTAACCATGCTCTCGCCAATACCGTCGCTGTCCACCGTGACAGTGAAGCCGTGCCAGAGGATTGGAAGGGGCAAAGACGGCCGTGAGATGCCGAGCTTCAGTCGACCTCATTCTAGAGATTTTGAGAAAGTCTGATGAGTTGTAGTCATGTGGAAGGGGGCAATTCGGAGTTCCCAATCCACGGGGGTGGCGGATTTTGCTCTTTAGAGATAGAGGCCCAATATTTTTCCGCAAGATTGTACCTCTATTCTAGTATGGAAGGACTTAAAGTACGCAGAAAGTGTCAGAGAATAGAGAGTCTTGCTAGTTCGTCTGTGGTTGACCTAGTAGTCCCAAGGCGTTACTAACTTATTTATGCAGAGATTACCAGGCTGCGTCGTGTCTTGCATTGACTATTTGTCTATCATTTACTTACTTTTAGATACTGGGACCTTAGTTGAGACTTTTACTAAATACCTCATTCGACTTGCATATAGTGTCACAAGTGTTGTAGTTTTCTCCTTGTGTAACTCGAAGTAGAGGTGCTGGACTACACACTACTGATTGCTTCATATTTATACCACAAAGCCAAACCTTTCCTGATTTAGGAAAAGGTTTCGAGACACAGTGCCAATATGTTTGTGGCTGATATCTGACAGTTACTACGCTAAGGAGATTCAACTTTGAGATTAGGTTGATGAATGATCTGTTGATTGTCTGCGACTGAACTTAGACATTGGTATCTCTACCCACCCCTTTTCTTTT
The DNA here is from genome assembly GCA_020137375.1 of Fusarium chaquense. Lineage (NCBI taxonomy): Eukaryota > Fungi > Ascomycota > Sordariomycetes > Hypocreales > Nectriaceae > Fusarium > Fusarium chaquense. The sequence continues at coordinate 26,175 of JAATNT010000104.1, forward strand.
CAAATCAGTACCATTTGCATGGTTTTGATACCTGTAATACAACAATTGTTAAGTCAATACTAGTAAAGACTAGCTCACATCGTTTTCCAAAATTGCTGTCTACTATGTAGCGAAGGCCTTTTATATAATGCGTACTTACCCATCTCTAAATGAGACGAAAGAGCTCGCTTGCTTCATGCTCGATGTCAAAGCGTAACTCAAGCTGGCATGAAAGCCTTGAAACACAACAAGGACCTGTTACTGATTTTCCAGCGAATGTTCAAACTTGAATCAAGAGTGAATTCAGTGAGATATCCTAACTCACCACAGCTTCCATCAAAGACACTCATCATCGTAGTCACCGACTTTTAATTTCACCAAATTGGTTCATTCGGGAATCATAATTACCACTGACGGTGTTCCTTATTTCGGGGGAACTCCATCTGAAGCTCGACAGATTTATTGTAATCCATGTTTACAGCCTCAACTATTTGTTCCCGAGGGTCTGTGACAACTTTATACCGAGGCCTCACAGCAAGTTTAGCTAGTCGATAGGGTAAGACGTCAGAAATGTCTTGAGTAGAAAAGATAGTCATGGTTCTGACTCGGTGACATAACAGAGGGCAAATCAGTAAAAACTTGTAACGTGGTAAGCTGCTAGTCATGTGATAGGTATTATTGCAAGAGATCCGGGGTCTAGGGTAGCCACTACTTAGCACGACTGTCGCGTGGAGATAAGACCACTGAGCAAACTCAGAGCGAGGACAGGGAATGTGAGACAGGGTTCGGGACCGAAGACAAACCACGCGAGCAAAACCAGACAAAGAAGGTTACCCGATGGCTCCGTGATGTTGCAGTGAGAGATCCCAAAAGGGGAGAATTGAGCGTCGATGATGCACCGTTTTATTAGAGCTGGGGAACTGGGGTAAGACAAGGTTAGTCCATGGTTGTGGGAGGGACCGAGGAGTAGACTAGGTAGTGCAACGTCGAAGGATCCGATATGTGCAACGGCGCCAGAGTCAATTTGTTCTTAGAGGCGCCCGTCGAGTTGAAGTGAGGGATATCCTGGGATGTCTTTGTCATGATCGAACCATGGATTCTTTTTGTTCGTGTTGGAAAGCTAAAGCAGAGACTGTCTAGATTGTTGGAGAGCCTGTTAGTGCATCGGTTATTCTGATGCCTGGGATTTAGCGCCAAGAATTGGGTACAGAATACTGCTGCCTTGGCATCTGCTCCACTACGTCATGTGTGCCGTTTATCCGATGACGTTTAGGCAGCCGAATTAATTGGTACGTACTTTCAAATCAACAGCAGCAACAGTGGCAGCACTGAGACCTCCAACCCCAACCCAACTCAACCCAACTGGTCAACTCAAATTCAAGGTGTTCAGTGGCTTTTTTTTTATCCGTGCTAGTGCGCGGAGTTGTTCTAATGTAAGCGATGATTGGCCAGAGGGAATTGATTGCTTCTCCAACTCTCAGTGGCGGATCGACATGGGCACATGGGGAAGAGGAAATGGTTTGTTTGACCCCGTTGCCTTTGATACTGAAGGCGAATACCAGCCATCAAAGACAATGAATCACTACCGACCAGATGGCAGTAGAAATAAAATGAATTGAGTTGCGGTACATGTCTCACTGAAAAAATGATGGAGTGTGACGTTGATCAATCACTCACATTGTACATCCTCTTCCAGTGTAACCACATCCCTTGATCACTGCAGCAAAAGACAAGAAAAGACCCCTGCCCTCAGAACATAACCTTAAGTTTCCACAATTCTCCTCGTTGGGTCAACCACTAAGACGCTCTCTTCTCTGGTGCCACAGACTAGCAAGCACACCACCAAGCTCAGAACAACTGGAGCATGGGGACGGGTCGGGGATGAGAAAAGACATGACCCTATCTCTGCTGATCATTTCCCCAAAGTTCATGCTGACTTGGGACTAGACTAACCAATTCCCCCAGACACTCTGCATAAAACAACAAGCGGGGAAATCTTAGTTAGTCTGGGGATCGGATCGAGTCTACTCGACTCTCACTCAATCTTTCCCGCCCCTCGGTTCAGAAGCAAGCGGGCAAAGCAATACATCTTTTGTTTTGTCTCACTTGGGTATTTAACATTGCGCTGATCCCTCCTTATTCCTTTTTTTTCTTGGCCAGTGCAACCCATCAATCCCTTCTTCTACTCATTCTTACACCACTGAATACCAGAATGGACAACAAAGAGTTGGGCCCTGACGTCCCTCAAGCGTCTCACGACGAGAAACATGCCCTCGATGGAACCCACAGCGATATTCCTCATGCTAGCGGAGGTCGACGCGGCTCAACTGCTCTCAACATTGTTGAGAACCCGTTGCAGGTACGTTGAAGTCAATATTTATCTTGGCGATTTCTTGGCCGCGGGTACATCTCTTGGCCTCGTGGTTTACATCTTGGCAACGATCGCCAAGCTTCTTGGCAGCTCCAATTCTCAAATAAATCCCTGTTCCAAGAAACGAAACCATCAATTGCAATTCCACCAAGTCACAACGCTAACATCTCTTTTACTTACAGCGCGTAACACCCGAAAAAGCCGTCAATGATGCTCGCATCTTTGCCGAGAGCCATGGCATGCCCGAACATGCAGAACTCTTTGGTCGCGCTGCTCTGGTAGCCCGCGACCAAGAGCGCTTCAACATGGTTGAAGGACTTCGAGAAGACGAGCGACAAGCCCTCGAGTACGAGAGGGATCACAAGTGGCACGGCCCAAAGATGCTCTGGTACTCCATTTCGCTGTGCGCCATTGGAGCCGCTACCCAGGGTTGGGATCAGACTGGTTCCAACGGTGCCAATCTCTCGTTTCCCCAAGAATTCGGGCTCGACGAGAAGAATAGTATTCGAGACCAATGGATCGTCGGTCTTGTCAATTCCATCATCTTTCTTACTGCTGGTCTGATGTAGGTCTTGATCTCAAATACGCTTGGAGGAAATTACTAATCTGAACGAACAGTGGCGCATTCATCGTTGATCCTCTCAATCATTATCTTGGTCGTCGAGGTGAAATCTTTGTCACCGCTTGCTGTCTTACCGCCACACCTATCGCTTCCGGCTTCACCCACTCATGGCAAGCTCTTTTCGCTGTACGCTTTGTAATGGGTATTGGAATTGGAGCCAAGAACGCTACCGTCCCTATCTACTCAGCTGAGATGGCTCCCGCGCGCATTCGTGGTGCCCTCGTCATGTTCTGGCAGTTATGGGTCGTCGTCGGAATCTTCCTCGGCTTCTGCGCCAACGTTATCGTCAAGGACACCGGCCGAATCTCATGGCGTCTGCAGTTGGGATCTGCCTTTATCCCCTCGTTTATTCTGGGTCTCGGTATCTTCTTCTGTCCCGAGTCGCCTCGTTGGCTCATGAAACACGGCAAGCATGCCAAGGGCTTCCAGTCAATGCAAAAGCTGCGAGCGCACGACATCATCGCCGCCAGAGACTTTTACTACTCTTGGGTTATCTATGAGGAGGAGCTCCTTGTTGCGAGAGGTGCTGGATATTTCCAGCGATTGTGGGACTGCTTTGCTGTGCCCCGAATTAGGCGCGCCAACTATGGTGCCTCGACTGTCATGATTGCCCAGCAGATGTGTGGTATCAACAGTAAGTCGAAAATACTGGCTCGAAAATACAGGGAACTAACAATTTGCAGTTATCTCATTCTACAGCTCCACCATCTTTGTCAATGCTGGCTACACGGAAGTCCAAGCTTTGTATGCTTCCCTCGGATACGGTGCTATTCAAGTCATTGCGACCATCCCAACACTGTTCCTCATTGACACCAAGGGACGACGAACACTATGTCTCATCGTAAGCAGAGCCTCTTCAAATTTCAGCACAAAAACTAACTCTCGTCAGACCTTCCCATTCATGTGTATCTTCTTGCTCGCTGGTGGTCTGTCCCTTCTCAACCACGACGGCAGTCGAGGTGCACGAATTGGACCTGTTGTGCTGTAAGTATCGACACCTTTCCGTCCTCAACTCTCGCTAACTGGAGTACAGATTCGTCTATCTCTTCACAATCGCCTACTCCCTGGGTGAAGGTCCCGTCGCCTTCCAATACTCTGCCGAAGTATTCCCCACTATTCAGCGTGAGCAGGGTATGGCTTGGGCTGTCTGCATCAACAATACCTTTGGTAAGCACTTACGCCTGTTACGAATAGATGAATCGTGCTAACTTCATCTACAGCTGGTATCCTCGGTCTCACATTCCCTCGAATGACTGCCGCCATGACGCCCACTGGAGCCTGTAAGTGTTTCTTTGAATGTACGATATTGTTCATCTACTAACATCACACAGTCGGTTTCTATGCAGGACTCAACCTGATTGCATGGGGCATGATCTTCTGCTTCGTCCGTGAAACCAAGCAACTTACACTCGAGGAACTTGACCGTAAGCCGTCCAACGCCTACTATTCTTTGTCCTTTACTAACAATTATCTGCAGAGGTCTTTTCCGTCCCGACAAGTCAGTTCATCTCATACGAGACCAAGGTCTGGCTTCCATACTTTATCAAGCGCCACATCCTCCGCAAGAAGATCGAGAAGCCCCCGAGAATCATTGAGCGCGCTGACAAGGCTAATGACTCTGCTTGAGTATGTTGACATGGATGGAAATTTGTTTCTATGACGACAGTCGCTTGGATAGGGCTTGGTTTGTCTGGATGCCTTCATGATGGTAGCCTATTAGTTCAGTTTGGTAAATATTAAAAATGACATATCTTTACCTTTGACTACAAAACTGTACCTTCGCTGTAGCCTATCAAAGTGATTAAAAGCTCTAAGTAGTCGCAATATTGTGTCCGCTCCGAACATTCTCTTCGTGGAACCGGCAGATGTCCAATTCGCATCACACAAGTGGGTGACAACAGGACGTGGCGAATGCTAATGGTCATTTCAAGAGTGTAGCACATGACAAGACTATGGAGCATCAATATTGAGAGTAAAAGAGGTATAAAATTTAAAGTACGACAGGCTCATTCGCTAAATCAGATAACTAATAAACATATACAAACTCGTCGTTCTTGGAGTCAGTGATATCCATAAACGCGTTCTGTCCCAACTGGTCATCCTCGCCCTCAGCTGCGTTAGCCACATATCGATGCTCCATACTGAGATCCCGAATCTTGGCAGGCTTGCCATTCTTGACACGCTTTCGCTCCTGGAGCTTGTTCAAGAACACCAAGTTGACCAGCTGTAGGATAATGACTCCGATCATAGCACCAGTGATACCCATGGTCTTAGTAAGACCAGGCTTGTAGTAAGGTGCATCCTTTGAGCTGAAGAGCAGTGGACCGATGATGTTACCAGCTGAGACACCGATGTTGTACAGTGACATGATGACGGATTTCTTTGTGGTGCCAGCAATGTTGGAAATCATCCATGACACGATAAGAGGGTTGCCGCCAAAGAGGAAGGCCAGCATGTAGTATGCCGCCAGCAAGGGGGCTGTACTGTCGCGGCTCAACTGGTGCAACATTACGGCGCCTGCGAGGACGGGAAGCATGACTGCAATCAGGAAGACCGACTTGACACGGAAACGATGGGCGAGGTATGAGGCGGGGAAAATGACAAGAAGTTGGACAGCGCCAAAGGGAATGTTGAGAAGCGAGGTGACACCCTTATCAAAACCGAAGCCGCCAACAATGATGGGTCCAAAGGTGTTAGTGACAGCAGCAGTGACGTTGAGACATAATGCCATGCCGATGAAAAGCCAAGTCTTGGGCTCGATAAGTGCCTCGAAAGCCTGCGACCATGTAAAGTTACGGCTGCCAGTACCCGTCTGGTTGGCTCGCAGACGCTCGATAGTCTGTAGCTTCTCATGCTCTGACAAGAAACGGGCTGAAGGGATGTCGTTGTCAAGAGCCCAGTACACCACGGGAGCTGTGAGGACGGTGATGAGACCAGCAAAGAGGAACAGAATACGCCATGAGGCAAGAGATCCGTTGATCTGACCAAGTCCAAACGACAATGCAGCGGCAAACATGTTGGCTGCACCATTGGTACCATACCAACAAGCGACGCGCATCGGCTGCTCAGCGCGTCGATACCATTGCGAGGTGATGACGGAAAACAGAGGGAGACAGGCTGCTTCGAATAAACCCAGTAAAAATCGTGTAGCCATCAAGCCTCCATAGCTTGTGCAAGCGGCCATACAGGTTTGTGAGATTCCCCAACCCAACACAAGACTACTCATAAAAACCCGATGAGGGACTTTGACCATGAGCCAGGACGAAAAAGGCAGCCAGACAAGCTGGGCAATGGGAGCCATTGAGCTGACCATAGAGTACTCATTTCCCGAGAGGTTCGTGTCTTCGCGTAAGTTCCAGACGGCGGCGTATCCTAGAACGGACTTGTCGAGGATTTGAAGGAAGTAGACCCATACTAAGATGGAGAGGATGTGCTTGTCTGTTTTGCGACGAAGGCGTTTGTTCTAAGAATGTCAGTTTCGGGCGTGCGGGACAAGAAGAGGACTAGTATTTACATCTTCTTCTGTGACTTCGATGTGCTGAGCACCGATCATCGCCGCTGCACGGTCTGCATGGTCGGATACTGGAACGGGCTTCGCGAGGTTGGATTCGATGTCTTCGGTTTGTTGTTGAGTTGGTTCATCTTCGGACTTTGAGTTACGTGACATGGCTGTGGTGACAAGGTAAGAGCTTGGAGTTGAGGGTGTAAGGGAAAGTTCGTGACACTGAGCGGAAGCAACAGTCCTTTTATTCTCGGACTCGAAGACCAGTTGAATGATGATAGCGTCAAGTTCCTTGCAGTAAATCAGAAAAGTATGGAGAACCCCACGATATTCATGTCTGGGGAATCCGGGGGAGGAGAACTAGTGGAACGATAAATGTTGCGGGGTTGAATTGATCCATTGACTCGCAAGCGGTGAGTCGACAGTCACCCAGTATGAAGATCATTGCTTGTCTAGACACTCATTTCCTTGGAGTTCCTGAATGCCTCGGATTGTGATGCGAGTCATGCATGCGGGGTTTCCTAGACGTCATTTACATGGTTTAGACTTCAGTAGCCGACGACGTGGGGGTTCGCAATATGTCGGCAATCCAAAGAGGTCAGGCATGAAACCTTGAAACGGTCCAGAATTGAACCCCGGCAAGGTCGACTGTCAACCTCGGGCTGGGCTCACTCTGACCTTGATCTGATGATGATAATGATCCGTGGGGGTTTCTCTGAACCCTTGCTTCTTATTATGCTGCTTCCCCATGTTTATTTTCCGACATGTGAGTCTCTTGAGAGTCTAGAGTAGGACCGAATTTCCCCGCACTCGGCTCCGCAAACTGTTGTTCTTGACCACGGAGTGAATGCCGATGAAGCTGGAAAACGTGGGGGTTGGAGTTTAACATGGGCCAGGCTGTCCTTTCAACAACTCCAACTTTCGGTTACGCTAAGGACCTGTCATCGTCTGGCATCTGCAAGTTATTACTAGCCCAGAAAGGTAGACAGTCGAATGAAAACAGTATCTTCTCCAGTGTTCTGTCCAGAGGAGAAGCGGCCGAGTATACAGAGTAGGCAGAGCTCAATGGGAAAACAATTCGCAGTGAACTGCGGTTAGCATTTGTTGAGAATGGATTTCTCTTTTGTAAGTTCGTTAGATCCCCGACATAAGGCTGCATCTCGTATCGCATCAGTCCAATGCAAATGCAACTTCGCTTAGCATTGCTGCAATGAGCCAAAGGGATGCGTGTGTCGACTAGCCAGATGGGTGGTTACAATTGAGCAGGACTTCGGCTAGCTTAAGAATACTGCTACGGAATTGAAAGTTTAAAATGATATTGGTATGATGTTCTTTACGAGAACGTGTTTCCTGACTAACGAACACGGCCCGACAACAGCTTCACTTACCCCGGATTTTCAAATCCGTGGGGGTGCGAATGCGTGGGGGGTTCACTCTATTCATCTCACGTCTACGTAGTCAAGTGGAGTTGAAGGATCACGAGTTTATCACGTTACTTTGAACCATCGGCGGGGAAGCCGAAAGATTCCATAGAAAAGTCCTCCTTTTAGCGGTCGCAAATACACTTGATTCAGTTCCTGGATAATCTTTTGTCTCCCCAAGTCCAATCAACAATGGCTAAAATCGCATCTATCGTATACTATCGTGTAAAGCCGCGATGGCTAATGGTCAAGGTCGTCGACGACAATGGTCAGCACGGATGGGGCGAGGCAACTCTCGAAGGCCACGATCTTGCTGTTGAGGGTTGTCTCGATGAGATGATACCGCGAATCATCGGCCAAGAAGCAAAGTAAGAAACGATTAGTCCGACTAGAGAGTCTAATACCGACGTTTGTCCAGTGACATCGAGAATATTTGGCAGACATTCTGGCGCCATGGATTTTACCGTGGAGGTCCCGTGTTTATGTCAGCAATGTCAGGTATTGACATTGCCTTGTGGGATCTCAAAGGTATTCATAATCAATTCCTCATCTCCAATTGCATAAACTAACTTGTCCTAGGACGCAATCTGAAAGTCCCAATCTACGAGCTACTTGGTGGCAAGGTGAGAAATAAGGTTCAAGTTTACTGTTGGATTGGAGGCGACCGACCTTCAGACGTTGAAGCAGCCGCGTAAGTTCTACTAAACCCACACGACCCAACAATTCTGACATGACTTTAGCAAAAAGCGCTTAGAACAAGGCCTAACATGTGTAAAAATGAACGCCACCGAGGACCTGGGATGGATTGACTCGCCATCGGCTCTCGACAGCACTGTTGAACGTCTAAAGCAAGTGAAGGCACTTGGTCTCGATGTCGGTTTGGACTTCCACGGCCGCTGTCACAAAGCTATGGCTAAACAGCTTGCCAGAGCGCTGGAACCTCACAGACCTTTGTTCATTGAGGAGCCGATTCTGTGCGAGCATCCTGAGGCGATCAAGAAGCTGTCAGACCAAACCGTCATTCCCATTGCATTTGGCGAAAGGTTATATACCCGATGGGATGTGAAGCGGTTTTTGGAAGATTCGAGCGTTGATATCTTACAGCCAGATATCGCTCACGCAGGTGGAATTTCAGAAACGAAGCGTATAGCCAATATGGCAGAAGCATACGATGTGGCCATCGCGCCGCATTGTCCTCTTGGACCGGTCGCTTTTGCAGCTTCTGTTCAGGTTGCGCTATCTACACCCAACTTTGCTATCCTTGAGATGAGCTTGGGAATGCACTATAACACTGAGGCAGGCGATATTGATTTGCTGACATATCTAAAAGACCCAAGTGTCTTCGACCTCGAGGGTGGACATATCAAGGCGCCTACTGGCTATGGGCTTGGTATTGAGATTGATGAGGAAATGGTGATAAGAATTGCGAAGGAGACGGAGCCATGGCAGTGCAAGACATTTCACGGACCGGATGGTGGGATTCGTGAGTGGTGAGGATAGTATGAAGGGACCATGACTTACTATATCGGCATGTCAACGGAAATACTCTTATGAACCAGAGACTCTCAGTTCCTGCATCTTGATGTTGTATGTAAGAGGAAATAACGCCGGCTACTAGGTTCACCTGCACCTTGATGGCGCATACCCACCTCCAAGGGTCCAGTCCCAGTCATCGGAGTTATAACCATAATCATAGTGACAGGGCTTCCAACAACATGCGAAGAGAGAACTAGCCAAGAGGAGAAACAGAGCCTCGATTACATCGGCCAGACGCGGAGTACTATAAATGCCTCAACTTATATGCACAAAGGATCTAGGCTATTGAATAAGATTTTGAACAACCTTAGTTACTGGGTCTTTGCAGCTGCAGCTCTTCCATAGGTGCTATGTTAGTTCAAAATTAATAACGCAGTGTTTGTTAGTGGCCGGTCTAACAAGGTTGCAACATCCAGCCAAATGTAGCGTACAGAACATCGGCCCTCCCTTTTTTACCTAGGTAGTGAAAGTAAGAAGTTGGTTAAGCATATTATTTACCTTAATTTTCAACAGTAGCGGATACTGGATCCAGGCGTTTTGACTCGAATAGGCCAATGGGCTTTGCCAAGATACCTTGATAGATACTGATGAGTGGGACGTTGCGAACCTTGATAGACACGAGTATCCTTGAACATGTCGTAAACATCACAGTCAAGGCTCATCTAGTGTGCAGAGATTTCAGCACCAAGTAATTTGTGATTCGTTCAATGTTTTTACATGACGCCACTGACAATTGACGTTCGCCGAAGTCTCTTTGGATTAACTCGATCTGTACCGTTGAGCCCTGTCGTTTTTATGCCAGCCCCATGAGTCGCCACAACTAACAGGCAAGACACTACGGATCAAAGTCACATCAGCTAGAGTTGAAAGGATTTTCATCCGTTCGGAAAATGCAGTTGGCTGCATGTTTCCACCGCATGGGAACCCGGATGTTACGATAAACATGTCATGGCCTGCCAACAGACCTGTATAAATACCTTCCAATGCCACCTGCATCTCAGTTTCTTCAGCCTCCCAGCCTTGTCTAGACTACAACACCACTCTTGAGCCGCCAATCCTCAAAGATCAAATCTTTTCAACCAAACAACTCTTCAAGATGATGTTCAAGTCCACCACCGCGGCCATGCTCCTTGTCGGAGCCGCCACTGCCACGCCCATCTTTGGCCGTGCTGAGGCCAGCCAGACCAAGTCTGCTTCTCAGTCTTCCCAGACAAGTGAGAGCAGCGCCTACAGCTGGTCAGAGGGCTGGACCAAGGACTACCCCATCCATCAGTCCTGCAACGCGACACTCCGCACCCAGCTGTCCAATGCTCTGGATGAGACTGTCCAACTTGCTCAGCACGCCAAGGAGCACATTCTCCGACACGGACACAAGTCGGAGTTCTTCACAAAGTACTTTGGCAACGCCAGTACTTCTCAGCCTATTGGATGGTACGACCGCGTTGTTAACGCCGACAAGACTGGCGTTCTCTTCCGTTGCGACGACCCTGACAAGAACTGTGCTACTCAAGACGGTAAGTACACCACAGCCCGATAACTTTGATGCTTTGGTTAACTTTTTCAGCTTGGGCTGGACACTGGCGAGGTGACAACGCCACCGGCGAGACTGTCATCTGCCCCCTCTCCTTCGAGATCCGCCGCAACCTTGACTCTGTCTGCAACTTGGGTTACACTGTCGCCAACTCCAAGTTGAACACTTTCTGGGCCACCGACCTTCTTCACCGAGTCTTACACGTCCCCATCATTAGCGAGGAGACTGTTGACCACTTCGCCGAGAACTACACTGATGCTCTTGCGCTTGCCAAGTCCGACCCCTCTAAGAGCGTCATCGACAGCGACGCCCTGCAGTACTTTGCCATCGACGTCTGGGCCTACGACATTGCTGCTCCTGGAGAGGGATGCACCGGTGAGGTTGAGGAGGAAGAGACCGAGGAGGAGAAGCCTACTGCTACCAAGTCTGACTCTTCCAAGCCCAGCGCTACCAAGGAGGCTCCCAAAGAGTGCCACACCCACGACGATGGTGTTGTTCACTGCTCTTAAACTCTCAATGAAACATGACATATAGATAGATACGACTTCGATTCTGATGACCTTTTTGTTGTGCTGGAGATAGTCAGGATAGTCAGCAGTCTCGGCCAAGAGCGCGATTGGAAGTATCCCTTCTCTTCTGCACATTGGTTCAAGATATAAACTAGATGACACTCTGGCCAACTAAATTATAATGATAATAGACAAGATTTATGTCCTACAAAGAGTTTTCTAAAGTTTCTGTACCGGGATTCCAGTTTCTGCAATATGTTACGTTGTTGAAATTGAAATTGTTGTTTATTCTTATATTAATTACAGCATCCGGACAATGCTAGTAGTGGTAGTACAGTCATGACTAAACTCCAGGTCTGCTGCTGTTCCCATATGACCACCCATCTCTACCTGGTGTCCATACGCAAAGAGCCCATATTCGTAGTTGGAAATGGTGGTAGTATGTCATCCGGATCCTCCAGTCTATGAAGTCTCTCCTCCAAACTTTCTTCGCCGTCCATCAACTCCAGCTGCCTATTATACAGCTCTTTTAGCTCGCTCCTCGTCGCTGCCATCTGCTCTCGATACAGGCCACAATATGTCTCAAGAGTCTTGATCCGCTGCTGTAAAGCTTCTATGACCTCCCAAGCTGCTGAGCTATTCTGATACAAAGCTTTCATTCGCATTGCCGACTCTTCTTCGTTACTCTCCACTGTCTCCTCGAGGTCACTAATCCTACAGACCAAGCTCTCTGGTTGATAACTGCCTTTTTGCTGCAGCATTGCCTCCAGATCCTTTACGCGATTTTTCAGACTTGACAAGTCATCGCCTGTTCTTTGGATGGTGTGAGGAGAGTGGAAGCATGCGAAGTGACCGCAGTAACATGTTGCACCAGGAAGAGATGTGTTGTGATGAAATCCCATACATCCGCATCGGTGACCTTTTAGTTCCGGTATTGTGAGAATGTAGCGACATTGACCTTTGGGGAGTTGGGAAACGTCTCCTGGTGGAGCTGAGGCTGATTGGGTTGATCGACGAAGATCATGAGACGTCGGGTCATGATGAGGACTTGACATGTTGAGTGAGCAATTTACGTATACAAGCAAAGATAAGATGGGCAAAGGAACAAGATTCCCCGTGAAAATACCATTTTATTGAGGCTTCTAACTACAGCATTGCCACCGGCAAGACAGCTCACACGACCCCGCGAAAAAGGCCTCGGTGCCATGGCCGAGAGGGGACGTGGGGGTCAAGTCAGGAACAAAACCGGCCAACTCTGAGGTTTCTTTGATGTAAGAAATCGGCCCTAAAATTACATCCCACGATCTGCGGGGAAGCGCGGATTGTGAGGTCGGGATTAAACTTGGCTATGTTGTTGCCGAAGGCTGTGGGGAATAGCTCGGAGGAGTGTTACCGGTTTAACCGAAGTTCGCAATGGAGAGAACAGGAGAAAAGGCAGTCATGATTATCTCAAGCATAGACGTAGATTTAATTTCTCGCAAACATAGATACAAAATTCTGTTGCGGCTGCATCACCTGTCTGCAGCACTTATAAGACGTTTGTTGATAGCCAACAAAACAGTATAAAGGGTCTCAATGGTCGTCACATCGATCCCCAACTCCCTGCCCTTCCTAACAGGGTAGCCCAGGATGACCTCTACCTCCATTGGCTTTCCATTCTCGTAGTCAGTCCTCATGCTACTGCCAATCGGTGGCATGCTTAGAATCTTGTCCAGAAGCTGATCGATCAGCTTATCCTCAAGAGATACATCAAGAGCATTGGCGACATTGATAACTTCCTTCATGAGCCTTCGCGTCATTGGCGTCGACAGGTCTGAAGAGCTCAACCAAGAATGTGTGTCCGTAAGCGTGAGCGCTGTGAGGGAATTCCAAGCTGCATTCCAAACAACCTTTTCCCACCGCTGGACTTGGATGTCCGGAACGATTTGGAAGATTGTTTTGCCAATTGAGAGCAGTGACTCAAACTGAGAGAGGTGCTTGTTGTCGATGGCTGAGTCGCCGGCTTTATTCGGATACAACCCCATCTGCATGTCTTCGGATGTGGTGTGTTCGACGATACCGGGTTGTGGCTGTCTCGCTCCAACCCATGTCTGTTAAGTTGTTAGTCATGGAGTAAGTAACATGAGTAGAGTAGTATAGACGTACCACGCATGAAATGATGGTCGTCTTTGGAAAACGTTCTCTGAACGCATCTTCGTTGCCGACACCATTCTGGATAATCACAATTGAGGTATCATCGTCAATGGCTGGTGCAACATCAGCTGCAGTACTGGCCTGGTCGACTGCCTTGTTGGTGCAAATAACAAAGTCGAACTTTTGACCGGCATCTTTGACATGTCTAAGGACTTTGAATATTTAGTAAGATGATCTAAAAAACAAAAAAAAGAAATGATTGATTGACTTACCGCTGTCAGGCTTCACATGGTGTTTGCCATGGTTCTGACTGTTGATACTGATTCCATTTGCGGCTACAGCGTTGTAGTTGGATCGAGCGACCACGGTTAAGCGAACACGTTCACTGCGACTGAGGATGAAAGCGTAAAAGGAACCAATGCTTCACCAGAATGTCAGCATAACCGTCGCGATTTAAGGGAATGTATTTTGACGTACGCTCCTAATCCGTAGACTAACACTTCCACTTTTTTATCACTCATTTTGACGACGACAATGTCTGGTCCGAGGGCTGGTGTGGACTCATGGGTGGATTCTATTTATGTGTTGCTTCTCCGAACCACGAAAAAGTTTCCCCTCACTGAGAATAAGCGGCAATCCCCAATAACAGCGTCAGTGTGTCAAGCCAAGGGCGTGGGGGTCACATCCATTGAATTGCCGAATTACTTTGACGAAAATTGGGGATCATCTTCGGTGGCCAATGTCCGTATGTATCTGAGAGTCAATTGAGCACATGATACTATGGAGTATGTACCATTGCAATCCTGTTATGGTGGCCCAGCTTATGCTGCTTAGACAATACATTTTAGGCTGTTTTGTTTTTTTTAATCCTTAATCTCGGAGGTCATCTTTTCTGGAACCTAGTAGCACAGGTGGCTGGCCATAAGCCTACCCTATACACATGGACAGTCTGATCAACCAATTGACATAACCCATACGTGAGTCAATAGATAGAAGGGAATATTCCGGAGGAATGGATCTAAGTAGGTATACGAGAGTTGCAGTACACGGTGTTTTCGGTGTTTTTGCCTGCATCGTTTCGCTGACGCCAACAAATGAAATCCTCTTTCTACCATCCCAAAACTGATCAAGCTTGCCGTTTTCGTTCTCGCGAACAGGGATGTGACTTTCATTGGAGTCTTGCCCAAAGGAAAGTTTGATAGGTAGCACGTGATACAAGCATTCATCGACCTTTCGTTCTGTACACCAAATCCGACAATGGCAGCTTGCTTCGCATCTCATTATTCTTTCAAAATGTATAGATACCTGAAGTAAAATATGCAGAGTCCATCAGTATCTACACAAAGAAGAGTGAATATTACAGGGATGCTTATTCGACGTCACGTAATTGGATGGCCCAGGCGAATTACGCGGCCTCGTTTCCTCAAAACATTTATCTCGCTACAACCTGCAGTAATATTATGCCAAGTCGTGATACGAGAGATCCTTTTCGGCTGGTTTGCTTATCTAGAGCAGTCATGCATATTGAAACCCCCGCTGTATCCGGCCTCACTCAAAGTGGCTTGATGCATCATATCAGATCAGGAGAAAGCACCTGATCGAAACTACCACCTAAATACACCCAACTCCCTCTTCTCCCTTGAGCGTATTTTGTCTCACCTTGATTCAACTACAATGGCTCTAAGGCTAAACGGCGGGGCTCATTTGAGCAGCGATATTGAGTTCATCCAGACTCCTCAAGCGCCCGCTGATACTCTCTCGACTGGCAAAAGTCCTGGTATCCCATTAACCAACGTATGCTTCTCTCACTTACCACACGTAACTGCTGACATGGCAATGCGTCTTTGACAGTCCCCCGCCATCAAAAACCCCCCTCTCCCTGCTGACGGGCCTGGATACGAACAATGGTCCAATCTCTTCCTCGCCGTCGCTCTCATTGGCATTCCTCAATGGCTCTCATGGAAACTGGGTGGCGGCTTCAAAACGGCCGTTTTTCTCTCAACATTCACCACCATACCCATTCTAGTTGTGGTCTGGACATTTATGTCTAGGTACAGTCCCCGTATCAATCACGACGTCAACTTACCCGGCCGACCTGTTGAGTTTTATCTTACCTTCAAGAGCGATTCAAACCGCGCGCGATGGACAGGAAGGCACAAAATACCAATGGCCATGTTCTTCGAGCTATACTTCACAGGCCAAGTCGATCTTAACGGCGATGCACTTGAGGTCTTTGAGTACCGGCATGATTGGGCAACATTCAATTTCACCAGTGAAACATTTCGGTACATCCTTTTCCATTTCTTCCCTGATGTCGTTCTTCACTTGCGATCGCAAGATGAAGAGCAGGTGCGCACCAACTACGATAGCGGAAATGATCACTATGCATGGTTTCTGGGCCCTCGCATGATCTATACTTCAGGTATCATCTCGGACCCTACTCGCGAGGAGACGCTGGAGGAGATGCAAGACAATAAACTTGCTATCGTGTGTGAGAAGATTGGGTTGAAAGAGGGAGATAAACTTCTTGATATCGGTTGCGGCTGGGGTACCTTGGCTAAATTCGCAAGTCTCAATTACGGCGCTAGCGTCACGGGCGTGACCCTTGCTCGCAACCAAGTCCAATGGGGAAACGACGGCCTTCAAAAAGCCGGTATACGAGAAGAACAAAGCAAAATACTCTGCTGCGATTATCGCGATATCCCCGAAGAACAAAAGTTCAACAAGATCACGCAGCTAGAGATGGCTGAGCATGTAGGCGTGCGACGCCTGACGGGCTTTTTCCGACAATGCTACGAGATGCTCGAGAACGATGGAGTTATGTACGTTCAAGTCTCTGGTTTCAGAAAGGCATGGCAGTATGAGGACTTCATCTGGGGACTATTTCTAAACAAGTACATCTTTCCGGGGGCTGATGCGTCTACGCCGTTGTCGTATTATGTGGGATGCCTCGAAAGTGCTGGCTTTGAAGTCAAGAGGTGAGTAATGATAGTCTTCGTTCCGAGCACTATTTAACGAATACTCCAGTGTCGATACTGTCGGTGTCCACTATTCTGGCACGCTCTGGCGATGGTACAGAAACTGGCTGGGTAATGCCGACAAAGTCAAGGCTAAATATGGAGTGCGCTGGTTCCGCGTATGTATCACACGTAGCACTTGAGATCTGTCGACTAACCTTTGCACATCAAGATCTGGGAAATCTTCCTTGCCTATTCTACAATTGGTTCACGTCAAGGCTCGGCAACATGCTTTCAAATTGTTGTGGTAAAGAATCTTAACAGGACTCATCGCATTGATGGTGTTTGTTCACAGTATGGACTGCATGCTGCTCTTGCAACGTCAAGAGCCGCTGGAAAGGCTACCTTACCCAAGTAGTGAGACATGTTGTGTTGTAACGAGATAACAACTACGGACGGAGAACTCGTGAGTAAACAATGGAAAGTGCAGATCTAGGAATGAAACATCCGTCAATACTGGATGATATTTCAAAGTCAATAATACTCTACGTATAGCGCAATGGGAGACATATACAGGGACGAGATGCTGGACTACTGCCACTGCGAAGCCATCATCGATACTTGTGTTGACCAAATTAGCAAGTATTATTTCCTACATATCGATACCTAAGTGAACTTTCGTAATTTTAAACATTTTTATCTTGTCCAACCATGCACCATGTCAACGAACCTCTGGACCTGCATCCCATCCGTTGCCCATGTCGTTAATAGTCTGATCACAGCCTCATCATCACCACACTTCTCCCACACGTAAAAGCTGAAATGCTCCTTCAACATTTTGATTAGTCCCAGTGGAAGCACCGCAAAGACCTGATTTGTTTCTGTCGCAGCATATACTGAGAAGCCCGCATCGGCGATCCCGCTGGATAGTGTCTCGGCTGCTAGGTTGGCTTTGCGGGCGAGGTCAAAATATAAATCGCCTTCGAATAATTCAGCAAACTGTGCGCCAATCACCCTTCCCTTGGCCAGCAGTGAACCGTGCTGTTTGACATAGAACTCGTATTCGGAAGCCAGTCGGGCGTCTTTGACGACAACTGCTTCACCTAAGAGAGCACCGTTCTTGGTTCCTCCGATCCAAAAGATGTCTGTTAACTCGAGGATATCTGCTAGTGTCATGTCGTTGGACTTTGATGCAAGGGCAGTGCCAATGCGAGCTCCGTCAAGGAACAGAATAAGACCGTTCTTTTCGCAAACTTGCTTTATGGCTGCCATTTCGCTCCTTGTGTATATCGTGCCAATCTCTGTCGCGTTCGAGATATATACTAATTTGGGCTTGGCCATGTGTGGAAAATGCCAATTATCGTCCAACGCTCGCTCAATGGATTGAGGAGTAAGCTTGCCATTGACAGGCGCAACATTTATGATCTTGTGGCCGCTAGCTTCCACGGCACCTGTTTCTCTCGTCACGATGTGGCCAGAGCTCGCGGCAATGACTGCTTCGTGGGGACGTAGACATGCGGCGATAGAGATGGCATTAGCGGATGTGCCGCTGGGTACGAAGAAGATGCCGACATCGTCGCGTCCGAGGTGTGCTCGTATTCGCTTCCGTGCGAGATCGCAGTATGTATCGTTACCGTAGCCGGTCTCTTGGGTGGCATTGCTGGTGATTAGAGCTTTGAGGAGGGCTGGATGTGCGCCTTCGCTATAATCATCCATGAAGCCATAACGGGAGATTGGGGTTGGTATTTGAGAAGGCATCTTGAATATGATTGAAGCTCAAGACTGCGATGATCTTTCTTAGTGTGGCAGACTATTAATTCGTTAATTAATTCGCTGTGGCATTTTCTATATAGAAGATTCCATCTCCACTCGATGATGCATAGAATGGGGTCGTTAGTAATTGCGCTGTTAGTCAACCGTCACTTGTGGGTCATTTGTTACTCAACATTCCCTGACACTCGCCAAACCATCGCATACAATTCTACACCGTGCCTTTCGTATTGATAATAAGTTCGACCGAACTGTGTCATGTGGTCCCCGTCAATTCTTTCAATTGAGCTGCTGACGACAACCGGCCCGGCCACAACAACCCACGAGACCTCACTCAGACGGCGGGCCCCATAGAAATTGTACTCGCTGCATCCAGAGAAAAATCGATGAAGCTTCGATAAGTCTCCACTGTAGATGGGTCAAGCGGTTTTGGATACGTAAGTATCTTTTGATACTTTGGCTTAAGAGGCATGCCAGTTGCTGTCAAGTCTCCCGCTTGATCCCACAGCTCCGGATACTTTTCGAAGAAAGCGGGGTCAATCTTGTAGAAACCTGCTCCCTTGTCCATGTTCAATTTATTGAACGCTGCTCTTGCGTATGCGGGCGAGGAAAATAAGGTTGAGATATCCGGAGCAGGTAGAAGTGCACTCGTGGACTCATCGCCAGATGACCGAGACATTGTGTTGATGAGATCTGTGACACGCACGTACACTGTTATCGGCGGTGCACCCAGTATTAGGTCTGACATGAGCGCTTCTACCACGTAGCCAGTCACTGCATCACAGAAAATCTGGTCTATGTGCGGATTGGCCGAGTGTAACTGAATCAACCGGTCTCGAATCGATGGGAAAGGTATCCAGTCGATGATCCCGGGGTGAGGGTTTTCCAGTTGCGCTTTGGTAGGTCGGTATCGTGGATGGAGCTTGTTGAAAGTCGCTTCCGAAGGATACAGTTGCCAGGCGGTGAGTTCGATAATGTGATAGAAACGTGTCTTGGCATACCAGGCCATCACGTCTGGACGGGTCATGCTATTGAACATGGAAAGAACCATCAACACTGGCTGATAAACGCTTTTAAGAGTCAGTTTTATTCTCCCAAGAGCAACGAGGGTGAAATCACCTTTGCACAGGATGATGGCTCTCTGGAACAAAGCCGAGAGTGTTGAGCTTGGTCTTCAGCATTTTCTGAAGCAACTGTATATGATCTGAAAACGGAGAATTCGTGAATGCATAATCTTTGCCCAATACCAGGCTTGATTCTTCTGTTGCATTGACAGCAGCGAGATATGGTTCCAAGCCCATCTGGTACTCGTGGCTCCATATGTTGGGTATCTGGGAATATAAAGGATTCGTTCCTGTGACGTTGATGAGCTCCGATGTGAGACTGTTGGTTGGTTCTGAAGCTGATTCTGTAGACATCGGGTTAAGCGACAAGCTCAATACAGTAATGATTATTTCACTTACGAGTAGCGCTTGCTGGCACAAAAGGAGCATCAAAGTCAAGTATGGATGGATCAAAAGAGTCCAGATCAAATGAATTCAACGAAGCATTTGAGAAACTTTGATCACCCTTCTCATCCGACATATGCTCTTCTGTGCCCGCTTCTTCCGGTGAATTACTACCATTCTTGGTGTCATCCAGCGTCTTAGTGACAGTGTCGCTCAATAGTTGAACTGAAGCCAAGACCTTGGACATCTTGGCCTGAATATCAATCAGTTGCTGTCTCAGTATTTTGTTCTCCTTTTGTAGTGCCTCTATTCGCTCGCTGTCAGGCCTCTGGTCGGCATTTACACGATTGCGCAACTCTCTGATGCATTCCGCTTGTCTGCGGCGAAAGGCCCGCTGAGAGAGCCGATTACGGAGCTTTCTGGAAAGCTTATTGTCAGCGATTGAGGATGCGGGGAAGGGCTGGGGTTGTTTGTTACTTTCTCTCTGCTTCACTGATAGGGGCATTCTTGTCATCGGGTTGGGACGTGCTCGGTGAGTCCATGATGGTTCGGTGTGCAATGCTTAGATACAAGGACAGCGACGGTGAACTGCGCGGTAGTCTGGATCCGATCTGGTCGGCATTCGGAAAGTGACTAGATCTTTTCTGCCCCATTTCCGGTCTTAAACGGTTAGGATCGGCGGTTCGGATTGACCCGCGAGTCTGGGCTCCGCACAAACTTTAGCATACCTGTCAGCGAATCCAAGACTCAGGTCAGGGTATCAGAAGAAATGACCGCTCGAGCTATGGATGACAAGATTAGTGGGCCAGTTTATGAACGTTAGACCACAGGCTTATTTTATTTATTTTTGTATCCCAAAGCTTAGGGGTCATCGTAATATCACTTCTAACTTGGAGAGCATCACGATATATGTAAAGACCCAAACAGCGTGGACCTGCCTTAAGTCTAAATCAATAGTCAGATGAAGTTTACTCTGTTTATCCGAAGAGCTAGAGCTGTGGAATTATCTATAGTTCTCTATATTGATTTCCTACTGTGATAAATTTTGACTGATCATTTCTTGGTTCACCAGCCACGCCATCAAGCTAGGGGACATGGCAGCGACACCTAATCAAAAATTTCAAGTTATGCGTCTTTGCTACACTTACAAGGATTGTTTCGTCAAGTTCCCAACTGGAGATACTCACGACGAGACATACAAGCCGCCTAAGAATTCATTCCACCAATGGAGCGCCACGGTTTGATCGTCCGCGGAGACGGCTTGTCACTTACTTCTGGGCCGCGGCGCTTGATGGCCAGAGATGCCGATCGATCCTGGGCGTACAGCACAAACTCGGGCTGTACACCATGCCAGGTGATGGCCTTCGGAGACCTCGATTGATGCCACATTGAGGGTATCATAGTCAATCAATTGTCGTAACTCGGGCAAGCCCACCTTAGTGAATGAAATAGATGCACCGACGGTGAGCTCAAACTTTGAGGTTCCATACCGCATAGCCTCAGTGAGGCCATTAAAAAGCTGATTATGCGTCGGGCATGTGGTCATGCCGTATTTAGCCTGGGTCCTTTTACGCCAGAACACAAGCCGTATTCGGTAACCGACAAGACCGCGGTAACTGATCCTCGTTGTTCTTCGAACGCCTTGGCCGAACTTGAAGACAAAAGTGATGTATCTAGTAGTGGTTAAGTGATCAGTCGGTCACCGTTGACACGGTGCAGGTTTGCTCTGAAATCCAAATTTCGTAGTGCACTATCACAAAGTGTTTTTCCAATTTGATTCACAAAATCCAGAGGTTGAATTCATCAATTTCGGTTCTGTCTTGGCATAAGTACTGTAGTTTAATTAACTTTATGCATTTGTTTTACTAACCCATCATTCCACCAGACATTCCTATACATATCTCCATGTACTCTACATGTAGTCCCATCATCCCATTTAATATTCCACTCTCCAGCTTTCATGCTAGAACCTCATTCTCAGAGTCCTCATCAGAATCTTCAATCACGAAGGTAGAATGGAACAATATGTACCAGGCAGAAGGAATTAGAGAATGCAGAGCGACTACACCTGTTTGGAGGAATCACGAAAGGTCATTGGACTGCAGGTAAGACAGATCACTTACTTGAGTCAGTTCTCCATAGCTTAACTGACGCTATAGGCCTGTCGTAACACGATGCAGTTGTATCTCTTACTACACGATGACAATCTCCTTTTCATCGTAACCGGTCTGTTGACCTCGAGATGCCACAACCGCCTGGCCGTCCATGAACTTATACATGTAGCATTGCCCTACCAGTTGGTACTCTCCGGCAACCTCTTTCGGCCTCAACACGAAAGGAACATCAGCCCCAAGCAGCACGGCACAAATATCCCCGGATTGCATAGCCGAGGGACCCATCCCCCAATACCCATCCATCGTGTTGAAGAACCGTCTATTAACCGCATGAGACTTGAAGCTAGGCGTGAAAGCTTTGCCAACTTCCAACAAAGTATTTAGACTCCAGAAACCATCGCCGTGTTTTGGCTCCAGGTGAGATTTGTAAAAGCTATGGTTCAGATGCATACAATAGCCGGCCAACTGCTCAACCACTCGCTCACGTCCATCCATAGGCTGATTTCCTCTGATCTGGTAGTGACAGGACAATGTCGATGCAAAAACCGCTAGTACCTCTTTTGGTGAATACGGGTGCGGTCTCCGTCCTGCTAGGTCCCAGCACAAGTCGACAAGCAGGCCACCGAAATCCCGATCTACATCAAAGTCCGAAGACTGCATTGTTCTCGTAAACTGATCAATCTCTCCGATTATCAGGCCAGATACTTTCAGTCGATTACCCTCAGCGAGGGCCTTGGGAGGTTTCTCTTCCTCCTTTCGCAGACTAGCATCCCATGCTTCCCAGAAGGCGTCCGCGTGATTCTGTGTCTTCTTGTTCCACATTGGTACCCAGGTTGGATATCCGGATGTGCGTTGGAGGCTTTCTTCAGTTTGATGTGCCTGCACTAGGAAGTTTAACGAGTCCTGAGATAGACTGGCGGCTAACAGTCGATGCTGTTCTTGGAGATCCAGAGAATAGTTTGCCTGTAGCCATGGAGCTTTCGTAACAGGGTTCCTAGCCTTCGGGTGACCCAAAAATGCATACACGTGATCCAACGGGTTTGTGGCATTGAAATATCGTGAAGCCTCGAGAACGAGGACGAAGTCGATATTGCACTGGCTAGCGATGAGCTCGGCACAACCCCTTAGCAGGGGGTTTCGGTATATCCATGATTCTGTCTTTTCGTAAGTGGACCAGACATTCCACACAGCATAAAGAGGTGCGCCGGAGAGCGTTTCGGTTATTTCAGCCCCCAATGCATGCCTCAGTTCCTCGGTGTAGTATACGTTCCATATGAAGGAAGCAATTTGGTCAAACTCAATACTATTCTCACCCCAAATCGCTGTTGCTGAACCAGCAAGGCCAACCTCTTGGAGTACCCACACGCGAGAAAACCAACATAGGCCAAATAGTCTCCCAACACAATCTCTCCCCACCTCACCTAACACAGAGGCATGAACTGATCGCCTTCCGACGGCTTTTGACATTTCTCGAGGCTCTGGATTAGATTCGGTTTTTATGTATACTGCAGGTAATTCGCCCTCATCGGGGTAAAAGTATTCCTTGTCTGTTTTGGTATACAATTTGTAATTGATTGTCTGCAAGCAGCGGAATGCCTCAGATGCAGATCCCGTAGGATCAGGACCTAACCACACAACGACATGATGGGCATTGTCATAGATAGCACCCATGAGGTCGACTTGATGACCCTTTTCGTTATTGTCATTTTGGTTGATGCAGATTGCATCTGCCCAAGCAATTTGCACCTCGTCAGGCTTTCGAAGGCGACACAGCCCGTCGGAAAGACTGCGGGTGATCATGCAAGCATGCCCTAACAGCTCAAGCTCTGCAACTTTATCCGGGCTCCCCCAGACATAGGAGAGAGCTGTGTATGGTACGGAGTTGTCTAGGTCAGACACGAAAAGTTCGCATGCCAAGGCGTCGTCAGACGACCCTGGAAGAATTCTAAGCAGCCGAAAGTTTCGCCCCGGTGGGATACGAGTGTACGTGAAAGATTGAGAGTCCATGGCTTCTTCAATCCGAATAGACTAGAGAACAACCAGGTGCAAAGATGTAAGCTGAAGGGAAGTAGCGATGTTACTTATTTGACAGCAAGATCAGATCCCCACTCATACGTGTTCTGTAGGAGGGGTATATCGCTTAGCTGAATCCTTCGTTGGCATAGCCCCACAGAGAATAACATGACGCTCACGCCTTCGATGAGGATAGCATAATTCGAGAAAAGGGATATTATAGCTTTCGTTTCAAAAGAAATAACGCCTTCTGCTAAGTGAGTCCGTTCCGCTATACCGCGTTCTGTATCATAACTTTGGCACCCACTTAGACTTATAAGACGCGATGACTCTGATATCAATTCTCTGGACATACAGTCAGAGCCAGGGCAATGCACAGATTACAGGATAGACCTAAAAAGACCGAAAATATGTACTTAAGTCCTCAGCTTATAGATTATATCTGGCTCGCATTGGAGGGGAACTACCCTGTGTTCATGAGAGCTAGATAGTTGGTAACTATAATTATACAATCTTTGATTAAGTGGAATACGCTGGAAGACCCTCGTTATTAGAGTATGGTGGCAGAGTGTCTAGATGCATCTGTTCCGCTCTTTTCCTCTCTTTCCTCATCTTCCTCCGATTCCAATAACACATGCAAAACAAGCAGGTGAATAGAGCCCCAAAGATGATAGGCAAGCCCACCATGAGGAAAGTCAGAAAAGGACCTTTGAAAGGGGTGTCATTGACTTGTCGTCGTTCAAGCAGTGCTTGGCCGGTCACAGACTGAGAAGTCTCCCAAGATCCAGTAGTCTGCCCACCGCTCAGGTTAGGTGGCCCCCGGGACATGGTCGCATAAGTTGATCGGGCGATGGCTTTATGATTCCAGCCTGACGGGCAAATGGTCGGGCTGAGGTTCAGGTACAGTAGTGGAATTGCCAGTGTGTGATATGCTCGTTATCGTGAATCTGCTCTTGCTGCTGATAGGCTGGTCGTATGCTGTAGTTTTAGCAACACCGGCGTTGGCGTTTTCTCAAGATGACATTTCATGTAAGAAATTACCATGGTGGCACCGTCTTTCTCCTGGTAGGTGCACATTTATCTTTATTTGTACAAACAACGGCCCTGTCTATTTAACTGTTCTAGGTTGTGAATGGATTGTTGGCTCAGGCATGTCTTTAAAACTGCGCCCCAGGCTGTGTCTTGTCAGGGGATTGTTCAACCCCCTGCTAGCTTGATTCTTGTTGGCTCTAAGGTTCTAGCTACCACAAAAAGACGTCGATTAATTAAAATACCCTGTTTTTGTCTGCGGCGCATGGGCAAGATGAAACTCCATAATTATTATTAAACGGCCACACACACTCCAGGGCGACCTATCCAATTTCCGCGTGGCAAAACATCTTTTAGATATTGGTAGATATGAAAGGGGAAATGAGAGGCGTACTAGAGATTACACAACGTGAAGAGCTTCAACATTTATGTGGCTAACGAGATCAGCATCACTAGATAATACTCATGTTTGATATCACTGGCAGTGCACTACTTTATTCCGTGTCAGTCATATATTGATCGGTCCAGTAAGTGTTTATCTCCAGAGGATTCCATCTATCTCAGTCTCGCTACTATGTACGATCATTGGTAGCGTGTCTGTGTTGCACAGAGGTACTGATAATATCTGCAGTCACGCACATTAACAATTCCTATCAGGTGTTCCGAGATATCACGTACTTGGAAGACTTTCATTTGGTATGTACTATCGTCCGAAGAATTATTCGTGTGTGCGGAGTCTCCATACATTGGCGTTCTAATTAACCATCGAGTCATGGATGAAACTGTTGTAATGAGATAGCCCAACGAAGGTTTTAGGGAGCCAACTGTGAATCTAACAACTGTTCTAATTTGTCCACCTTTGTTGTCACGATATGAGGCAACTGAAGGTCTATGGTAAACCAGTCTTGTGAGTCCGATTGCAGCATACTCTAGGCTCAAGACTGTCTAAAAGCTGACAGTAGCTCGATGCCCAAAACGTGGCTTCAGATAGCGACTATGTTGACAAACTCCACAATTCATAGCTGATTGTCAGAAGTAAGTAGTTACGATAATACGATTGGTCCATTGAGTTGTCTCCACTCAGTTTCCTCTAAATCGCTCATCAAGGGACAACAGACTTAACTCAGTAAACATCACCCATCATGTCTACCAATACAGACGATCTTGTTCTTCCTCGTCCCGGCGTGGAAACCTCACCCCAAGACCCGATACCAGGTCCTTCGGAAGCATCATTCATAAAGACTTTCGGAGCCCTTCTGCCTCCTGCCAAGTTTCTCAAGACTGCCCACGGCAAAGTTGCTTATTATGAGACCCTCCCTGCAACGTCCGAGCGACAGCCAATTGATCGTGTACTTTTCATTCATGGCGTCCAGACCCCCGCACTAGGCATGCTTCCTCTCACTCGCGCCCTCGAAAAGTCTTTTCCTCATGCGCATCTGGTTTTGGTAGATCTTTGGGGCCATGGATTGAGCGACACGCCTATCCTGCCTCATCAACCGTCGTTGTTCCACCAATTGATCGATGACTTACTTGATCATCTCCAATGGGCTTCCGCTCACCTGGTTGGTTTCTCTTTTGGTGGAGCTACCACGGTTAGCTATGTTGTAGCAAGACCAGCTCGTGTGAAGAGTTTCACTCTCGTCGCTCCAGCTGGTCTTCTCCGTTCCTCAGACTTTACGCTTGAGCAACAATCTCACCTCCGTGGTGACGATGAGAAAGCAGCGAGAAACTGGGTCCTGGAATTCCTTGAAGGTGGTGAGCTTGTTGTACCCAAAGACTGGAAGGATAGAGTAGCGAATGGCGAGATCGTAGCTGAAGCAGTGAGACATTGGCAGATGCAAGAGCATCCTGGCCACTCGGCCTCTGTGGTAGCAATTTTCCGAGATGGCGGTGTGATGGACTCAGATGTGCAGTTTTCCAAAGTGTCTCAGTTGGGAATACCAAATCTCGCGGTGCTGGGTGAGGTGGATGATTTGGTAAGCGCACAGCAGCTCAAGGATCATGGGTTCAACAGTGTATTTGTTGTTTCACAAGCTGGCCATGGAGTAGTGAGGGACAGAGCGGATGAAGTGGCAGCTCTGATTCGTGATTTCTGGAACAGCCTCGATGCGTAGGAGCCGATACTCATTGACACTGTAGGCCTATTGCAGGATTGGGTGGATCAATCACTATTATGAGTAGTCAGCCAATTTTGCAAAGGACAATCAAGTGTTCAGAGGAGAACAGATTGATCTATCACATGCTGCGCACGTCCTTGACTTCTGATAGATGACGTATCGTATCATAAATGCCGCATTGTAGCGACGGAGATCCCCTCAAGATTAGTCTAGATCCTTACGTGGCCGATGCTAGCGTCTATCTAGTACCTGTATGTTCGAGTTTGCGCCTTCGACGTTATCCAAAACTTTTAACAAATTGCAGACATGTAGATCAAGCAAATCCATGACGTCGGTGGCTCAGGAGAAGCCTTGTACATATAGGTAGCTTTAATTCATGCACATTCAGTGCCAAGCCATTATCCTTCATCAACTTTCAGACACATTTCATAACCACAACAATACAAAATTACCTTCAAAATGACCGTCATCGTTATCAACAGCCTGGCCGAGTATAAGGAGCATCTACAGCAGTACGAAACTGTCATCATTGACTGCTGGGCGACATGGTGTGGTCCCTGCAGAATGATCAGCCCGATTTTCGAAAAGCTTTCAGAAGATTATGGCAAAGATAATGTTTGTTTTGCGAAACTCGACGTGGACGCATGTCCAGATGTTGCTGAAGAGCTGGGGATTCGCGCGATGCCCACTTTTGTGGCTTTCAAAAACGGCGACAGGATTGATGATGTTCTTGGAGCTAATCCTCCTGCGGTTGAGAACCTCGTCCGGAAGGCGACTCAGTGATCTATGATTAACTCTGAGATATCACTCTGTCCGGTAATTGATTCGGACGGGCTGACTTCTGATGTTCGTTGTTATAGGACTTCGGTGATGGGGCAGGGCGGGCAAGTTGAACGGAAGCGGTTTGATTAGCAATAGGTATATGACCGACACACTCGGTGCTATACATGATGATTTGCCTATCTGCAAATCATGAGTATTATTTTAACTGGTCGAGTTATTACTCCTTACGGTTGGAAGTCCTGGGGATATTGCTAAAGCATCCACTTCGGCTTAAAGACCGTGACAACAAATGAATATTCAACATTGATCCTGCTATGAATAACGCTTTTGCAGAAGAAGCCTATAACGATTAAACAACCCTGATCCTTATCCAATTGGAGGTACATCTCTCGCTATTTTTTCCCACATGATCATCGGCGCTAGGACAGGGTTGAGCAATATCTTTATTATTGCTCGTATCGGTGAGGGACAAAGCAAATAAAGTCTGAGTTCGGATCTCTGAAGTGTTGAACAAGTGGCTACATAGGCAAATAATATAGCCAGTCCTGCATGTTTCAGACACGTATCTCGAAGTGATGTATGCCATCAAAGGCGTAGGAATGATGTTGCATTTATAGCTCCATTTACCTCCATTTACCTACAGTCTTCTCATGCCAAACAAATCCATATTACAATTATCCTTCTCGTCTTTCACGCAAATTCCGCAAGCAAAACAACAACATCAAAATGTCCATCGTCAACATCAAAGACAAGGCTCAATGGGATGATCTTCTCAAAAGCCATGAAGTAGTCATTCTTGAAGCCTGGGCGACGTGGTCCGGTCCCAGCAGACTCATGAGCCCGGTTTCGAAAATCTCTGCACCACGGAAAAATACGACTCTGACAAGGTCGTATTTGTCAAGTTAGACATAGACGAGGTTTCCGATTTTACTAGTCAGCTCGCAATTCGCTCACTTCCCGCTTTCTACTCTTTCCGTGACGGCCAAAAGCAGGAACAGATGATAGGAGCAAGTCGTGAAAAGCTTGAAGCACTTGTCCGCAGGGCCATCGACTCGAATTAAAGTCATTGTCAGAAGCTCATACACTGTACTACATGTCTTCATCTTTCGACTCACTCGCCGGATCCGCCAAGTACTGGCACTATTTGTCATAAGAATTTCGATGAGGGGACATGACAGCAAACAATGCAACTGGTAGTTTATAGTCGACGCTCTCTATGGTGTATATAGTTCAGTGTGTCCAGCTATGGCCATGCACCTTTAGTCCTACCTCAAGATTGCAAGTCAAGCACAGGAAGCGTTGGTGGAGAGAAATAAATAAGAGATCTCCAATAACCGTACAACTATTATCAGTTTCCAACAACCTTTGTTACAGTCTCACCAACATCCTCTGTCTCAAGCCCCAAGATCCTGTTGCCCGAGTTCTCCTCCTCGGCATAGTTTGCTCTCAGGCCATCCGTATTTCCATAGGTGGTCGCGTGCACAAGAATAAATCCACCACTGAAGTCTCCAGCACTCAGCCTTTTTCCAGCTTCGGCGACTTCGGCATCAGTTGATGTCTTTTCGACGTTCCACTTCGCCCCAGTAGCTTGCTCAAGGGAATGCAGAATCTCGTTTTGTGTAGTTTCAACTGAATAAACGTAGAGGTAGCGGTTGCGAGTTTCCTCGGGATGCTGAAGAGTTGAGACGACGGCTCGTGCGAGTTGCGTTTCGTTGATGAGGGTGAACTTTTTGTTTCCGTCGTCCCAGATTTTGGCGGTTCGGTTCTTGATGTCATATCCAAGAAAGCCATTTGCTAGTCCCTGCTGATCGTTAGCGTTTAACCTTCCTGTAACAAGAAAGTAGCTCTTACCCAGTCGAACAATAGACCAGTGGCGAGACCAGTCCAGCTCAATCCATCTTTTTCCTTAGACTTGAGATAGTCGATAAGATTCTTCTTGACTTCGAACAAAGGAAATAGTTTCAAAACAGCTGGGTCTTGGCTGCTTGAAGAGAACTCGGAGGGTAAGAATCGCTTGACACCTGCGCGGACAGAAGCATCAACGAGTTTCTGCTGCTGATCGAAGCCTTCGACTCCAAGAGCAGAGATGACAACATCTTGGCCTTTGAGAGCTTCCGAAAGATCGTCCAGAGAGAAATCTGTTGTTCGGGCTGTCACATTCGCCGGGTAAGTAGCTTTACTTTCTTTACGGGATAGGACCGTAACATTGAAGGCAGGGGTTGACGTGAGACCGTCAATGATGATCTTGCCAGTGCTTCCGCTAGCCTTGAAACCATGTCAATAGGGGTTTTTGCTGGAAGGTTATAATGACTTACACCGACAACGACAATGTTCTTATAGGACGACATGGTAATTGATAGGAAGATAGATGCTTTGGATGAGATGGTTCAACATGGTGTGAATGAATCTGTTTGTTGAAAGGGTATATGTCGTACTTTCGAACACTTAAATATTCATCATGTCGCGATTTCCATTCTAAACACAACATCTCGAATCTCCATCCGCAAAAAGGACTTGCCTAAAGCGATCGCATTGTCGGACGAAGCAGTGGACGAATGACAAATGTAACTATGTGGCTAGTGCTGACGGTTGGTCCATCTAGATCCTTTCGTCCAACTCGACCAATCAATTCCCTTGATTCCCAACGATAAGAAGATCGTCTTGGTAAGCCTGGAGAGTGCCGATCCATTTAGCTTTCGTATTTCTCAGCATCGTCTCTTCTCGTGAAGATATGTTAAACGCGAAGAGCCGAGCACTGGAACTTGCCTGACTTGGTCTCATGGTGACGAGATAGACTGGACCTTTTGTCATGACAAGGGACTGCTCTCAATTGATCATTTCATTTCTCGCGTAATCGCCCACTCATAATGCTTCTCACAGGATTGAGGCTACGTAATATAGGTAAAGCAGATAACCTTTCTATACCAACGACACGAGATTAATCAGAGTCGAATATTGATATGGATCATCAAGCCAGAAGTTTTATCGCCAGAGTTTAGTAACGTTGCGTTGTCTCTACGCAATCCCACATACGACATCAACTTGCCAGTTGCTTCTACACTTATCGAGCTATACGCATCTGTTACTTTATCGGCCATTTTATGATTACAGGTAAGTGGTAATACTGTCATGTGGATGTCAGGGCCGATGAAGGACGAATGGAAGAACTCGGTACAGATAGTTGACAACATAACATGTTTATCTATAATGGTGCGTAGATCCACCAAGGCTTCGTCAACACCTTTATCCCGCGGTCAGGTTAGCAAGGCCACTTAGCATAGCGAAACTGAAGACATTTGTGCTTTTCCAGGTTCATTGTTTGTTTTACATACCTGCATTAAGTGGCCTTGTGGAAACTTTGTTTTATACTGAGCCAAAATTTTGAATCATCTTATTTCGGTTCAAGCTATAGAAACTTGGAGATTTCGTACATAGTGGCGTAAAGATGGTCTACGCCGAATAAATAGCTATTTACGTCGTCTGGAGTTTGGTGGCCAAGGCAGGGATGACAAAGAAGTATACTTCTTCTCAGCTCAGGGCAGCGTAAAGACCAACCACACCTCCAGCTCCAATAAGTGCTGCCCTGACAAGGTTAAGCCAACGAAACTTCTCCAACAAGTCATACACCTTTTTATCTTGTTCTGGATTCGAATCTCTCTTTGTGCGTTCTTGAGGTCCACTAAGATCGGTAAACTCAACACCCTCGCCGCTTCCCTTGACAGAATCGAAAGCACTTCTGTCGGTCGAGGCATCACCTTCGGCAGCAGCCTTCTCGCTTCTCGCTCCACCCAATTTATTATTTTCCCGAATCAAAGCAAAGTTTGTAGGAAGCATAAGTTGAGTAAAAGGCGCGATGCCAAATGAAAGTGCTGCAGCGAGTAAAAGCCCATTGGTTTTAGACGTGTTGTTTGATATAGAAAAGAGGGAGCTGAATCTTTCATTTTCGACTGAGGCGGAATAGATGAAGCCGATAGTTGAGATGAGTGAAGCGGAAGGGAAGACATGAGATCCACGACTGAAGAGCCATCTTGTTGCAGGAAGGGAGCGAGACGCTGGTTGAGATTGAAGCTCGGGGATGTCAAAAAATGTCAACGTAGCGATACCACCTGATGCTAGGAGAGCAGTGGTAATGGAAAGAACTTGGACGTGAGACATGATGAACTGGTGTGAATGATTCTAGGAGCTGGAAATAAAACGTAAGAATACTGACATTAAGGACCATTTATTTATTGATAAATATATATATTTGCATAAATATGGATGACGTAGATGGGCGACATAATGGCGTTTCAATATCTGTGTCGGCATTTCAGAAGTCTCCGTTGTTCCGCTATTTGTCCGTCTACCAAGACGTATGTCCATTTTCTTGACGCACCGGTCACGTACTTTTTATCACAATTGTTGTACAATCTTGGAATTCCATGACAAAGTTTACCACAGTCCGTTGCTGATTCGCCACTCTCTGTGTATAGCAGGGGCTTCTCAAAGATCAACTTTGACAGCGATAACACTTTGCGAGTAGAATCCCGTCCCAAACAACCAGCCCTTTTTCTTCCCACCCTCTAACTCGGGGTCGATACCAATTAATACAGCTGTAGCTGCCGAACGCAATCTTTTTCCGTCATCCTCAAAGAGAAGCTTTTTCTCCCATTTCCCATTTTTTGGCTGAGCCAGCCAAACCATGACGGGTTCCATTCCAGAAGCGACACCAACTGACTTTGCGAGATCTCCAGCTTTGGACAGTCCTGCGGAGACATAACCGCTGCTGTCCCCATTCACATTCGAGAAAGAGTCCGAATACCATGAAGGATTGTCCACGGCTGTATCGAAGTTAATGGTCTCGAGAACTTCCAGTGAGTGGTTGCTTTTGACAGTCGCAATGTGGATATCCCCGCTTGCAGCACTTCCAATTGCTATCTCGTTTGGTGTCCTGCCATGGCCAAGGCCGTTATTGTTGTGGAGTCCGGTGAGTGCGACGGACGCATTAAGGCCGGCGGCAGCATCTTGAGAGGTCGCATCCGTAATTTCCACAAATATGGTGGTTGACCATTTTCCGCCGTAGTAGACATCTTCGATCTGACGAAGAATGCCTTCACGGTAGTGATGGTCGTTGGTGACGTAAAACTTATTCGGAGAACGAGCAACAATATCGTTTGGTGTTTCGATCAATGGATGACTGACGGAGCGGACATATTGAACAGTAGAGGATCCCGTCCTATGATGGAATATCTCAACTTGGGAAGCTGCTTTGTTGCCGGGATACTTATCATAGCTTTTTCCATCGACTACATGTTGCAGATATTCAGGATGGGGAAGATGGTTGATAGCGAAGATGTACACACTGGAATCATCCTCAGGATCCGGAATAACGTCGATACCATGAGTGATGAACGGACCAGCAAAGCCTTCAAAGTCCAATCTCTTTGACTTGAATGTTGTGGGATCTATGACGTGGATAGACCCACGAGCCTTGCTAGCAGTGAGGGGATCATGGAGCACGCCAAGTCCAGGAAACCACGAGAAGCGCGACTCATATGAATCCTCACAGGCAGTGAATAGCAGACCGCTAGACTTATGAAGATGCAAGTCTTCGCAGAGCATCGTATCCGCGATCGTCACAAAATTTCCATCTTCAACAATAGTGTTGGTCGGTTGGCGAAAAGCGCCAAGAACAGTGGTGAGACGATTAACTGGGCGGGCAAGAAGAACACCGAGGCCAATTGCGAAAGCAGATAGAGCCAGGGTCTTTGGGCCTCCAATGGAGGATTTAGAGGAAGTCATCTTGAAGTGTTTTCTCAGTTGCTTTGAGAGAGAGATGTTGATGGTTTGATGCTGGGGTCCTGAGATGAGGGGAGACAGAAACTAGACTAAACCAAATCATACTTTGCCGAGGTCCAGCTTCACGGCGGATTGGTTTACCAAGACGCTGATCATCCATTTACTTCCAAATTTGTTGCTATGCCTTAAAAATCCATTTTTGAGATGAGGGTAGCAACGAGACCCGATTCCAACTATTAGTGTTTACCCAGCCACATGCTGTCTCGATAAGCCTACCTAGTCATCGTGTAATAATGCCATAGACTATGTAGCGAAAAACCTACCTCTATTTGAAACTTTACAAAAGATGCTTGGTAGTATCGCAGTACATAAAACCGCAGCACAAAAGGGACGCATTTGCACCATCTAAATAATTGGCGTTTTATGCCGGCATGCAAGTGCAAATGAAGGAGCCAGTAATCGGTAGGATGACTAAATTTAGGTATCACAACCAACGGTAATACACGGCCAATTAACTAAGCACAAATGCGACAAATGGCCAATAGTGGCCAGAAATTGAAAGCTGATCTATTGGAGCGTTAAGGTTATCGAGATGTAAGCCGTCAAGAGTCCAATTGGTTAGTCAGACGGTTAGCATAAGCGGAATGGTAAGAAACCGCCATATCTGTTGCTATAAATGTCAGCACAATGTCATATGCGCAATCTTACTTTTCGTCACGCAACTCAGAAAACCATCAGAGTCCTACAAAGCACTGATAGAGTAGTCAAAAGTTGGAAAATGAACCGAACAAACCAGTCATCGAAACCGCGACTCATCTATCTCGCGGTAGGTTGGACTTATCTACAAGCAAAGTGTAGCTACTAATCACTATCACAGCACTCTCCAAGTACTCAGGCAGTCTTGTGGCTCCTCGAAGAGCTCGGGATAGAATACGATATCACAAGATTCGACCGTCCATTAGACAAGCGAGCAGTTGGCTTAAGTGAGACGCATGTACAGGGTCACGCGCCACAGCTCATCCTACCTGATGGCCGAGTCATCACGCAAATGAGCACTTGTATGCTTTACCTTCTTCTCACTTATGACACCGAGCAAACGTTCCACAAGACCGATGTCGGTTACAGGGTTCGTGAAGATTATCTTGTTAGCCTTGCCACAGCCGATCTCGTCGCACGATTGGGTACGAAGCATTTGTTCATGGTATTAGGCTCCGTGACGCCTTTTTTTATAAGCCCTATAATGAAGGGCCTCGGCTACGGACTCAATAAAGCGTTTCTGGACGCGGAGGTCAATAATGCCTTGCGTGTGGTGGAGATGGAGCTTGAGGGTCGAGAGTGGATTATGGGAGGTAACGCGCCTTCCCGGGCCGATATGGCACTCAAGATCGCTTTGGATATGGCAGTTCAGCCGAAACTTGTCGAGATAGATAAGTGGCCAAGAATGAAGGCCTGGCTGGAGCGATGCGCGGCGAGACCTGCATGGAAAAGGTCGCTTGACAAAGGAATCGGCTATCAACTGGACTGGAACTCCAGGCTTCGAGAAAGCCAAAAGTCTGGTTTGTCGACTTTGACATGGACAGCCGTGGCACTTACAGGGGCTGTTGTTTCTTACTTTGTGGTTTATGGAATCAAGTGAGCTCAATGCTCTTTGAATTATCATCTATCTCTTGTATGACACTACCCTTCCCATAGATACTTCTGCTCAATACCTGGTATTAATGGTCTCAGCGCCATACCGTAATCTCCTCTATTGGGCGTCCTCAACAGCGTGTGAATATGGAACTTGGCAGGCTCTTGATTGTTCAAGAATACTCCTGAGTGGTGATCAAACTCGAATATCGCCACTGGACTCTGGATCCTGTAGTAGAACGGATCCTCGTCCCTGTAACCGCCGATCCAGCAGAAGTGTGTTTCGTGGAACCACTTCTTCACCTGTTCCAGACGTATCTGCCTCGCTGTAATAGGTAGGTACAGAAAGAACTCGTTCGCAATGTCCAAGACATATTTCTGCTGCTCATCCGTCATCTCTGACACGATGATGCCTTCGTATGGAACGACTCTATTGTCGCGATAGGCCCCACAAAGATGTCGCTGGTCATCATGATTCCACCGCGCATGTGGCATCGCGGGGTCTTTCATAAGTTCATAAACTTGAGCAGCTTTCTGCTGTTCAGGTGGTAGACTTTGCATCAGTCGTAGTCCCAGATCTTCCTCCCTGTGCAGGATTCGTGTGCCTTTGTATGGTCCGTCATCAATCAGGTTTGGTTCTGCTCCAGTAAACCATGGTGACACCACAATTTGGGATTTGTATAGGAAGACGTTTAGACAGAGATGGTGTCCGTAAAACGAGAAGCCCCAGGGACGAGTCGTGGATGGGTCCCCGAAAAGAGCGAAATTGTATGAGAACTCGTTCATGATGGAAGGCGACTCTACGAGTTCTCCTAGAAAATGGTTTACCCGCATAGCACCAATTGCTTTCTCATACCCTTCGGCCGAGAGGGTAAGCTCCAAGACTTTGAGGACTTTTACTCTTAAATCATCTGTTACTTCATCCAGACGAATGCCTTTATCGCTGAGCAGGAATTCGGGGTTGGACCATGAGCGCCACTCTGGACTGTCGATATGGTAGAAGGTCTTGTGCTTTTGTTCTTCGCTAAGGCTATTGCAAAGACTATTCGCAGCTTCTACTATGGATTCAATCGGGATTCCCTCGTCTTGTAACTCGAACAGGCCATCTCTCACGACACCTAGACATCGTTAGTCGAGGCTCTCGGAGAACTTGGATAAGGTACCTACCATCAGAGGTGATGCCTTGATAAGGCTCACTGAATAGCTTTCGCCAGTGCAGATACAAGCCGTGTAGCCATGGAGGCTGTCCATTCTTCTTGAAGTTTTCCGCGTACTTGTAAGCATCTTGCTTCTTCATGTCCTGGAACCGTGGTTGGTTCAGATCCGGGAGGTACTGGCGAAAGCCCTCACCGTGGCCTGGTTGAGACATGGTCAATGGGATGAACGTATATCAGCGCCTCTTAGTTCAATGTAAGATATCAAGGTTAAGATGATAGACGTGATCCCGACTTAAGACTGGGCCTCCTTAAAGTCGTCATCTGTGAGAGACAGTGTCTTTGATGGAGCACGGATATATCTTCCATTTCCAGTATCGGTCTTCTGTAATTGTGGCCATCAATTGGCTGAGCTTGTTCCCTTGGGCTTCCCCGCTGTGTTAAAGTGCGGGGATCATTGCGATATATCCGAGGTTCAAGACCTCCGATACAGGAGGGTCAGCAGTCGAAGTAAGCGTCAACCATATCGCAATACAGAACGAGGCCTACAGTGACATTTCTCTGTGACTTTTTAAATATATTGAAACGATCACGATGGCTTCTTCAACTTTCAAGCGTAAGTGAATATTTCTTGATACTACAAACACCTGTTCTTAACTTACTTGCCAGGTCTTGTGCGGTTTGTACCCAAGTCAGACTCGACAAGCATCCTGATCGGTGAGCCAGCACAAGAGGATCTGGATGTTGGTCTTGCCACTCGTGATGTTAAGGATGTCACTGTCACAGTATTCACAGGATCTTCTGTCCTTTCTCCTGGCACTCAAACAGACAGAACCGAGACCATCGAGAGAATCTTGTCCCCTTTGGCACAAGAGGAAGTCGGAACTATTCGCTGCATTGGACTCAACGTAGGTCTCCTATGAAAAACCAGATTGAGAGAGATTGACAGTTGTACAGTATGTCCAGCACGCGAATGAGGTGAAAATGGACATCCCAAAGATCCCAACTCTCTTCCTGTAAATCCCCAAATTCTTTTTCGCAGACAAACCCAGCTCATTAAATGTCGCAGTAAACCTAGCACAGCTTTAGGTGATCCTTGGCCTGCTCCTACTTTACTTCCCAAGATTACCCAAAATGACGGAAGTGGTGATTACGAATCGGAGCTCGCAGTCGTCATTGGCAAACCCGCCAAGAATGTGTCTGAGGAGAATGCCATGGACTACGTCTTGGGCTATACAGCTGCCAACGATGTCTCGAGTCGCGTTTCGCAGCTTAACCAGTCCCAGTGGTGCTTCTCCAAGGGATTCGATGGAGCATGCCCTATTGGTAAATCTTCGCTCATCTCAGACTGAAAGCAGATAACTGACCTGCCATTGATGTAGGGCCGGTCCTTGTTTCAACTTCCGCTATTCCAGATCCCTCCAAACTGCATATTCGTGGCTTGAAGAACGGAAAGGTTCTTCAAGACTGTTCATTGGAGTGAGTACCCAACTTATCGCATGTGCTATCACTCACTGACGTTTCCAAGCGATCTCATCTTTAGTGTCCCCAAGTTGGTCAGTTTCTTATCGCAAGGAACTACTCTTCCTGCCGGTACGGTAATCATCACGGGTACACCTGCTGGAGTGGGAATGGGGAAGAACCCCAAGGAAAACCTGCAACATGGTGATGAGTTCAGAGTTGAGGTTTTACCTCATATTGGAACGCTGGTCAGCAAGTTCGAGAACGAGTAGTGGTTCAATTACAAGTGGACCAAGGTCGAAGAATGAGAATTAAATGAAACTTATGTTTTCAATAGTCTGTGTGATCTGATGACCACTCAAGTCGTACTTCGTGTCTGTGCCCAACCTAGGACGTTCTATGAGTTCTTTTGATCCACTGTGCACAGCTAGCTATCCAACAGAGCGGGGACCTTCTCAACGAGGTACTCAACAATAGCATCTGGTCCTCTCTCAACCTGCAGACCAGTAGGGATAGCATGGAGCTTAATGTCAGGCACAATTGACTTTGCCATTGCGTGAATTTGCTGTGCCTCTTCTGGTGACCACATGGAAGCCGAGAACTGGTGGAAACATGGTTAGAGATTTGTATCAAAGCCACAAGGGTTCAGATAGTACACTTACCAAAACATCTGGCTTGTGCTCAGTAACTTTGGGAATAACCTCATCTATACCTGGACACCCATGTCAGTAACTCAAATTATAGGATCTGAAGGATAACTTACTCTGACAGTTGTCAACGTGAATGATCTGGTAATCATCTTGAAGCTCGGTAATAAGACGCCCAATGAGACGCTTGGCCCGCTCTGGTGCCGTGTTGACTGTGACAAGTCTGAATGGTCCTTTTCTTGTTGTCATTTTATCGTCGGCCAGTGTATTGGTAGTCAAGTGCGGAGAAGCGAATGTTGTTGATGGTGAGTTGTATATGACTCGGCCTAGTTACTCCGTATTCGGGAGCAGAGAGCGGGGCAATGCCCGAAAGGAACCATCCGACTGTCAACTTGAAAACTACACCGTATCCAATGTATAGAGTACTCACAATAATGACAGTTATTCGTTGAATAGTAGTACAAAGTATTTAAGTAATACAACAGGACAAGGTTGGAGAGTTCCCGGTCAAGAGCACCCATCTAAATATTGCCCAGTACCGAGGATGTGAGGTCGCCGATACTGAGCATGCTGGTTAATGCAATGATGTAGAGGCAGAATAGAGTACTGCGGGTCACCAAAATGGGACGAAGCTTTGAGATCTCGCATTGCCTGAATGCTGCGGTTTCTGACTCTCACTATTTTAATACACCTTGCTGTTTATTTGTGGCACAAGAGAAACGATCACACAAAGTCACAGCGCGGAGGAGAAAGAGTTCTAGGAGCACTGCAGTAGTGTAAAGAAATTTTCTTCAAGCCTGTTTCAATCGGTATTCTTTTTTACTTCTGCCAAGTTTGAAAATCAGCCGGTTACTAACGCTAGTTGAGTCCTGTATTCCTCGCCACCAGCTTGGATGTCTCTCATTCAATAGAGCCAAGCAGTCCGTAAGAGGACTCAGCTATGTCGGCCGGGCATAGTTCCTGGAGTACTTGCAATTTCTTGACAAGCAGTCGCGTACCTTCGCCCGCCTCCAGACTCCATTACGAACGATATATCTGAAGTCACAAAAGTCTACCAACACGCGGTCCTCGCCAGCTGCGGGCTTCGTTTCATCGATAATGGCGTCGTAATTGCACATTTTGAAACCGTGGTAATGTTCCAGGTATATTGTTGTTTTTATCAAGGTATTCGAGTTGATGGTCTTTGTTGCAGAACTATATTGATGATGGATATGGAGAGGGTCGTCTACGAGGAGGCGGCGCCAGTATTTGTACTTCAACATGGACAGTGACTCGTTGTTAGTTTTGTTCCATTTGCGGTTTAATGTTTGTAGAGCTAACTTCCTCATAAGTGCAAAGGCATTCGATAGGATTATTCGCAATATCTAGAGAGCTGCATCGGCTGTTTGTGCACTGTTGAAAGCTACCTGTGATTACAGGAGTGACTCAGTTCGAACTCCATGGTCATGTGAGCCATGAGCAAACAACATACCAAGCCTGATATGAAAGGCCGTAGCACAACATGACTTGTTATATGACAAACCATTATTAACAGAGAAGCTCAGCACATCCGTAAAGGCTCGAGGGAATAGCAGTGAGTCATTGAAGATGGTTTACATCTTGTGATTTCATACATAGACTAGAGTTATGATTCTGTTTCGCTGTTCTGTTGACTCGTCACAGGCTCCACGTTCTGGGTTGCAGACACGGATTGGATCCCTGGCAGTAAGGAGATGGGCTGGGAGGCTGTGAAATGTTTGTTAGAAAACGCGCTACGCGTAGAGGGCTGAATTAGCAGGGCGACGGGGGGCACGCCCTGTTATCTTTCTTATCGTGCTAACGAAGCTACCTAAGAGGACATACATCTTGAGCGTAATGCAAGGTACTCCAGTTAGCTAGGTTCCACGAACGATCACCCCTGTCGCGATTGCAGCCAAGCCCCGCAGTACTTTGTTTCTTGGTGTGATTAACACTAAAAGAGAAGTACCTGCAAACATCGAG
The DNA here is from genome assembly GCA_020137375.1 of Fusarium chaquense. Classification (NCBI taxonomy): domain Eukaryota; kingdom Fungi; phylum Ascomycota; class Sordariomycetes; order Hypocreales; family Nectriaceae; genus Fusarium; species Fusarium chaquense. Next base: position 66,659 of record JAATNT010000104.1, read on the forward strand.
GAAATTTGCTAGGCTATGATTGCAAAACTCATTGTTTCCAGTCGCATTTCAACAGTCTATCAACTCATGCATCCTTGTGATCCTCATCGCGAATATGCTTAGAACTCTGGATGACAGAAAAAACAAATGAGCATTAGATCGTATTCACAACGGTATATTAACAACTCAGAATGGGCAAAGACGGACAACCTGTTTTGTACCTCATTTCCCTTGTTACTACCCTGAAGCTGCTACCCCATTTATCAGTGTGACATGTCGTTATCTTATCCTGAGACAGCTGGGTCACGGGAGATAAGACGGCAGGGGTTTTGATATGTGTACCAATGCAAACGAGCAACCTACTCCACACGTTGTGTCGTCAATGGCGCTTGTTTCTGGTCTGATGCAAGTCTTGACTCAGTTTACATGGTGCTTTTCCCGAACCGGCCAAAACGGCAGGCAATCGGAGACTTGGTGAGTTGATCAAAGGAAGGTAGACGCGGACAATGGCAAACAAAGCTGGTGATGGTTAGGCATAAGTAGTGGAAGACCTTAACTGCAATATTTATCAGTGCAAGTCTTCTGAAATATACGGAGTTTACTATCATCCATTTCAACAAGACCGTATCACTGCAAACTCAACGTATAAAATCACAGGTAAAAGATGTGTGAGACGCCGCTCGGTGACTACAACTTCGCCCGTGACTTTAAAGGATACGGAGAGGAAGGACCGCAAGGACTGAAGTGGCCCAATAACGCCAAAATTGCTGTGTCATTTGTTATTAATTACGAAGAGGTAAACACATGCCAAAAGAGGAGAGGGTTCACAGTGAAAAAGATGATTGACCTTCAATATAATTCCAGGGCGCCGAACATTCGATCGAGAATGGTGATACAGCCTCAGAGACAATCCTCCGCGAATACCCCGGGATAGCGCGCATCAACGAACGCGACTACAATGCCGAATCAGAATACGAATATGGTTCTCGAGTCGGTTTTTGGAGACTCTTCAAACTATTTAACAAAATGAATATGAAGTTTACTCTTTATGCTGTTGCGCAAGCACTTGAGAAACAACCCGAAGTAGCTGCGCGTTGTGTGCAAGAAGGCCATGATGTTGCATCGCACGGCTACCGATGGGTGGATCATCATGACTGGTCCATTGATAAGGAGAAAGAGTTCATTAGAAAAGGAATTTTGAGCTTGAAGAGTCTCACGGGCTACGCGCCAAAAGGCTGGTACTATGGTCGCCCATCACCTCACAGCCGCACTCTTATACCACAAGTTTACCAAGAAATGGGCGAAGAACTACTGTGGGCGAGCGACATATACGCTGACGACGTACCATACTGGATTGACCTTCCCAGTGAGCGTAACGAACTGAACCCAAAGGGCTGCCTCATGATTCCATACAGTTACGACTGCAACGACTTCAAGTTCCACATCGTCACTGGGTTCAGTGACCCTGACGGTTTCTGCATTCATTTGAAGAACGCCTTTGATGTGCTGTACGAAGAGGGAGAAGATGGCCAACCTAAGATGATGACTGTTGGTTTGCATTGTCGCATTGTTGGAAGACCCGGACGTTTCAAGGCTTTGAAGGACTTTGTGGACTATATAGCACAGAAGGATGGAGTTTGGGTAGCTACAAGGACGGAAGTCGCTGAGGCATTCAAGGCTCAACTCCCTTATGTTAGAGGCCAGTCGGTGGGAGATGGACCAAGATAACTGGGCATGAAATATTTCGTTTAACTTCTAATATGTTAGATCCACTAAGCTTGGAGTCGATGATCTGTTCATATGCCAAGAGAGGGCATGGAAGTGAAGAGAGTCTAGCGTTGTTGCCTTGCCTCAGGTGACAACTGTGGAGAAGCCATTATGTCAGCCTCACCACAACACTCCAAAGAAAAGACGCAGATCTTCGAATAGGACAGATTGCTGACCATCTAAATAATCAATTCTGTCGAATTACACACATTTCTCACTGAAACCCTCACGCCAGTTACACCTAAACCATGTCAATGCCAACCGAAACCCACAGACTCACGGCGACAGAAGTCATCGCCAAAATCCGAGATGACCAACTGTCAGTGGAAGAATATGCGGAGTCATTGTTGGCACACATCAAAGAACGTGATCCGATAGTCAAGGGATGGGCTTATCTTAATCCTGATCAAGTGCTCAACGAAGCTCGAAAACTCGATCAAATCCCAAAGGAGAGTCGCGGGCCACTTCATGGTGTCGCAGTGGGAGTCAAGGATGTCATCTACACCAAAGGTGAGTCAGCAGTATAGAACGAAGCAGTTTGAACGTTAACCAATGTTCACCAAATAGACATGCCCACCCAATTTAACTCTCCCATCTACCAGGGTGATGCTCCCCAGGTTGATGCAGCCAGTGTTATAATCCTTCGCCAAGCTGGTGCCCTGATTTTTGGTAAAACTACCACAACGGAGTTTGCAGCTACTGCCCAAGGCCCAGCGACCACAAACCCGCATGATAGCTCTCGCACCCCCGGGGGCTCATCATCAGGATCAGGTGCAGTAGTTGGAGATTTCCAAGTACCTATTGCTCTTGGCACACAGACTGGAGGTAGCACTATCCGTCCAGCATCTTTTAACGGCATCTATGGCTTTAAGCCAACTTGGAATTCTATTTCAAGGGAAGGGCAAAAGATGTTTTCGATCATTAACGATACTCTGGGCTTTTATGCGCGAAGTGTGGACGATTTGAACTTACTCGCTGACATCTTTGCTCTGGAAGATGACCAACCTCCAAACCCAAACGTTTTGCTCGAGGGACTTAAGATAGGTATCTGCAAGACGATGGTCTGGCCACAAGCAGGCTACGGTCTTGTGGATGCCATGATAAAAGCGATCGAGCTTCTTCGCTCGAACGGTGCTATAGTCACTGAAATTGAGTTCCCAGAGCATCTGCAAGACTTGCCTGATTGGTACTCCACTATCTTTAACTCTGACGGAAGAACGGCATTTCTGCCCGAGTATAGACTGGATAAGAGCCGTATCGCAGACCAGCTTGTGGGTCATGTCGAGAATCGCATGAAGATCTCCAGAGCTGCGCAGCTCAAGGCTTTCGATAACATTGCCGCGGCGAGACCTGTGGTGGATGACATGCTCAGTCAGTTCGATGCTGTGTTGACACCGAGCGTACCTGATGAAGCACCCGAAGGTACAGAATCCACTGGTAGTGCAGCATTCTGCCAGATCTGGACGGTGAGTAATTATGGACTCGAGTTGGTGAGGATCAATGGAACTAATGTCATACTACAGGTCCTGCATAATCCGGTAGTCAACGTACCTGGGTTCAGGGGGTACAATGGGTTACCGATCGGACTATCACTTGTTGCGCCTAGATACCACGACAGAAAGCTTCTTGCAGTGAGTGGAGTTGTGGGGGGATTATTTGAGGCTTCTCTTTGATGTGTCCCTTTATCTGAGATACAGAGTTGTGGCCCCAGGCAACCTGCGGATGAAGTAGAACCTGTATTTGGTGATACGGAAGTTTATCCAAGCTTGTGAATCTTAATCTGCTTCCACGTGTTTTGTGTTTCTAGAGTGCTATGCTGATAAGGGCAACGCAAGATACCTCAAATCTAGTTTCCCCGGGTGATGATTGAACTTTATAGTCGGTGCCTTTTTCTTTCTGCCACCCTTGGGTCCCCAACCAAAGCCCAACAAATTTCAGTTTACTTATGAACAGAAATCCATTCTACGTAAGTACAAAGATCAAAGAAGAATCTCAGCAACAGTGCAACCACAATTTTCCAATATCCTCAAACAAGTCTGCTCTATTACACACAGGCTCGAAGATCATTCATCAAATCTCACAAAATGGGACTCGAGGTATCGAAATACAACATAGGCGACGATGGGCGCTTGCAAGTGTACAATATGCAGAAACCCCCGCCGAGTGCCAGATTCTCCAACAATTTACCAGTGAGTCTATTATGTTATCAGAAATTGATTCATGATCGTTCACTTACACGCAGAAGCCGATGTATCGTTTGTATCCGGGTGACATAGAGTACGAGAGACGTAAGCGAAACAGCACAAACTGGACTTGATATACAGACTGACAGTGCCATAGTGGCCGAGCTCTTTACCGATAACTGGCAGCACGATGACAAGAAAGCAGTGATCAACGGCATCTTCAAGTGCAAACCTAAAGAACTCGCCGTGTCCAATAAAATGCATGCTTGGAAAAAGTATCTGAACTTGACTGGCACAACTGTCGAGGCAGCAAAATGGCATTTTCACTGCACCTCACGAAAGTGCAACTTTGACGAGAGTGTTTCCGATTCGCGACTTTTACAATGTGACGACGCGGACACTTGCGCGTTTTGTTCCATTCTTCGCGATTCTCTCAGCATGGAATACGCTAGTAAGTCGATCGACGTGTTGCGAAATTCAGCAGAAGGCAAAGCAAACTGACTCGATTCACAGGCGAAGGAGGATGGTTTGGTGCCGGCATCTACTCGTCGAACATATCGTCAAGTACGTTGACCTGTGCCCCTGAGAGAAGATACAGCTAATAGGACTTTACAGAAGCGGACAAGTTCTCCCATGACCCTTTTGGAAACTATCACACCGGCCTCCACGCTGTCATCGTATGCAGGGTCATCGTCGGACGGATACAGTGGACGAAAAAGAAGTTGTTTGGGTTGAAGCGCCCGAAGCCCGGTTTCCACAGTGTAAGTCTCATTTCGGAACACCTTGCTGGTGGGACAGTATGCTCATAAGTTTCCAATACAGGTCCAGGCGGTTACAAAGAAACGAGGCGGGCCTGTATTCTTCCCGGAAACAGTTGTCTTTCGTGACGAGGCCATTCTCCCTGTGGCGGTCATTACCTATGACAAGACGCAGTGGAACCCCCGAACCGGAAAAGTCCTGTATTAGACAACAGGGTTCTCAAACGAATGGGCAAAACAGTCACAAAACAGTTGCTGTAGTATGTGATATCCTGTGTGAGTATTGGAGTCATAATACTCAAAAAAGTGTAGTTGAAGATGGCAAACCTATCATCAGGTAGTATGTGATAGTTGTTTGTCCATTTGTTGAAACTTTGGTACAATGTCTGAACAGCAGTGAAGACCGGAGGGGAGTATGCTGAGACTGTGGAGAACCATTCGCTTCTGGAATTATTTTTTAGTTTTTGTACTTCCACTTTCTAGGTACGTGTTCAAGGAAGAGTCAGATTGCATAACACCGTAGCCCTAAGTTAAGTATCATTTTAAGCATTTGTGTTACTTTGAAGAGAATCTCGGTACTAAACTTTAAACACCTGACAAAATGTATGGTACTTGTAACTCTTCGGTCTTGCTATACTAAGCCATCGACTGTGATTGTGCCGGTCTTATGTATCATGTACTCGTTGACAGCCACATCCTTTCCAGCTTCCTTTCCGTATCCAGACATCTTGATCCCTCCGAAAGGCGACTCAGCCGCGGACGAATTCCCTATCAACTTGATTAGCACATACACAAGGCAGGGTCTAAAGGGAATGCCAGGAGCTTACCTGTATTGAGTGCGATCATGCCAGCTTCAAGATTCTCAAAAAGTCTCCAAATACGATCGGCATTTTTGGTGAAAGCGTAGCTGGCCAAGCCCATCGGCGTATCATTAGCCACCTCAACGGCTTCCTCTTCTGTCTCGAACTTATAAAATGCAGCAATAGGTGCAAAGCACTCTTCGCAGGAAATGAGAGTATCGTGACTCATATCTGCCAGGATGGTTGGTTCAAAAAAGTAACCCCCTTCGCCATTCTTGGGAGAAAGACGATTGCCACCCGTCACGATACGGGCACCTTTTGAAACGGCGTCTTTGATCAGGCGCTCGGCCCGGTCCAGGCTTTCGGGCTTTGTTACTGGTCCAAGAGTAGTTCCTTCGGAAGCACCGTGGCCGACGACATACTTCGCTGTTTCTTCCACGAAGCGTTGCAGAAATCTGTCATATATAGCTGATTGGACAAGGAAGCGGTTCACTGTAACGCAAGCTTGGCCGGCATGACGCCACTTGAGGCCCACGAGCTCACGTAGAGCTGCTGCTATATCTGCGTCATCAAAGATCAGGCAGGGACAGTTACCCCCAAGCTCGAGAACGACTTTCTTGAGGCCCAAGCTGCAGAGATTCGCAACCAGAGTTCCGACGCGGGTTGATCCAGTGAAAGTTACCTTTTTAACAAGGTCATGTTTGCAAAGCGCTTCACTCAGAGACGGTGTATTGTCCAAGCTTGTAGGCAAGATGTTCAAGACACCATCTGGAAATCCTGCTTCGGTAGCTAACTTGGCCAATGCCATGGCAGTTACTGGCGTTTCGGGCGATGGCTTCACTACCATAGTACACCCTGCCGCCAACGCTGCTGCAGCCTTTCGTAGAACCATTGCAACGGGGAAGTTCCAGGGAACAAGAGCCACGGCTACACCAAGTGGTTGCTTGATGGTAAAAACCCGTCTGTTCGGCGCAGATGGGACGAAACATGTTCCCTGGATACGCTCCGCCTCGCCAGCAAACCATGCAGTGAAGGTCAAGGAGTAGTCCATCTCCCCGATGGCTTCAGTGTACGGTTTACCCGTTTCGTAGACAAGTAGTGTGGCCAGATCTGCCTTGTGCTCACGAATCAGGGAGTCCCATTTCAAAAGCCATTGTGCGCGCGCTCTGGGGGATGTTTTCTTGAAAGTTTGGAAGGCATCGTACGCGACCTGTACGGTCTGGTCCACGTCTTCTGCTGAGTTATTTGTGACCTTTGCCCAGGGTTTGTTTGTTCCAGGATCTGGGGAGATTTAGCTTAATAACCAGTTTAGAGAAAGAGTATTACCAAGAACGTCAAAGGTTGCGCCTGAGAGCGCTCCCTTTGTTTGACCAGCAATGTACGAGTCTGTGATCAGTAGATCCGGACGATTAAGCTGATTGACATGTGAGCTTTAGATCTTCTAGTGATGATAGGTAATGTACCTTGAAAGGCAGTTCAAACGCCATGATGTTCGTCTGTCTACTCCCGATACCTGTTTCGCAGGTCTGCACCCTATTGAACAAAGAGAAGATGTGTCCTCACGCTGTAAGTTGATGATATATGACAACAGAATTCAATTGTCTACCGTAGTAAAGGTTGTCATTTCTGTCATGGCTTTGTGCTCCAAGGTATCCACGTAACATGTTGTTTAGTAATGGTCATCATGAGCTTCCCCGCTCGCTGATCACCAACCAAAAGTGTCGTGTCGGCTCATAGCTGCAGCCATCCGAGGTCAAGCCACCTTCCTGAGACAGATATGATCTGCATTTGTATGAGGGTGAAGCAATAATAACCAACACAACTCAGCATTGGGAACAACAAGATCAACGTCGGGACAGGTATAACTATCACAGACGATCAATCAACATCAATACCAACACGAAAATATCACATTCCAATAATGGGACGCCTAGACGGTAAAGTCGCGATTGTTACAGGTAACTCCCCCATGTCTTTATCCTATAACGGTCCAATAGTTGACACAAACTGAAGGCGCTGCATCTGGCTTTGGCCAAGGCATCGCAGAGCATTTCGCCGAAGAAGGTGCCAAAGTCCTGATCTGTGACATCAATGAAGAAGCCGGCGAAAAGGTCGCAGCAAAATCCGAGTCCTTTGCGTTTCAGAGCATGAACGTCACAAAAGCAGCAGACTGGCAGACCGCTGTTGAAAAGGCAGTGCAGCTTTGGGGACACATTGATATCTTGGTCAATAACGCTGGGACAAGTTATGAGAACAAGGTACGATTGATGCGATAACACGGGTGACGGAAGATCATTGATTGATAGTTTCCAGAGCACCAATCTCGTCACGGAGGAAGAATTTGACAAGGTCATGAACGTCAACGTAAAGAGCGTCTTTCTCGGAAGTAACGCCTTTACTACACAGGTCAAAAAGCAGGGCACCAAGGCGTCCATGATCAACATTGCCTCTGTGGGTGCACATCGTCCAAGACCCGGGCTGGTGTGGTACAACGCCTCCAAAGGAGCCATTGCAAACGTAAGTCGACCTTTCCCAGCCAGAGGGTGGTATTCAGCGGAAGTAATGTGCATTGCATCTTGCTTTCCTCAAACAAGAGACAAGAGATAACTAACAGTGGACAAGGCTACGATGGGTCTCGCTGCAGAGTACGGCCCAGATGGCATACGTGTCAATTCAATATGTCCTCTCGCTACAATGACGGGTCTTCTTCCCAAATTCATTGGCAGAGAAATCACGCCCGAAGTGCAGAAGGCTCTGGGTAACGTGCCACTTGGCCGCATGGGAGAGATTCGAGATGTTACCAAAGCTGCGGTGTTTCTTGCGAGTGAGGAATCTTCATTCATTACTGGTGTGAACTTGGACGTTGATGGAGGCCGTGCGATTTAGACAGGTCGGGCTAAACCCTTGTATGTTATGCATGTTGGTCGTACCTGTATGACATATAGTTTGCGTATAGCCCCTCATTGACAGCAAAAGAACAATGAAATGCCAAGTTTTACCAACAAGGATTTCTTCCTGTGGTGCATCAAAAACAAGGGCCGGAAGATCCCACACGTATAAAAGTCGAACAAGGCCAAGGACCGGGACCCTGGTAAGCGGAAAGTTCCCCCGTATGCGGGTTGTCGATCCAACGACCATGGATTGGACCTTCCATCAGGGTATCAGGAAAATTGGCTGCTAGGAGCATATGAGACAAAACAAGTAGGTCAGTTCATGCTGCTTAGGTTAGACCTTTTAGGCTGTTTATTTTTGTATCCTATATCTTAGAAGTCAACTTTCCTGGAGCCCAGTAGCGTGCAAAAAGACCTGTTGGTCGGAATGTGAAAGTATACAGGGTTGATCCTGGCCTGTCACAAATCACAGCATTGACTGTTGTCTCTGCGCTGTGGGCGGGAAGAGAAAAGAAGGCCGAAAAGGTCTTTTGACAGACCCAGCTGTAAGGAAAGGGTTGCCAACACCGTTTGGATCACGATTAGATGAATGCTATGAGGTTTGGGTGTGATAGGTATTACTCGTAAAAGTTCCGATTGACATTGATATCATCAGATGCTAACATAAAACTGGATCAGACCATAATAACAGGTGGATTTCTACCAGTGATTAAGTATTTGTCTCGGAAGATTTCACAGTGTCTATTTGACTCAAAGTATCATTAGCTACGACTGAGTGAGTATTTTACTTCCCAGAGGGGATATTCTGGCTACTGTTGCTAGAAGGAACGTTATTGACACCAGTATCCGGGCCCTTGTCCCCGGCATGGGCCTCCGAGATCAGCCTCCTGTCGATTGCAGCGCGCTCTTCATCCGTGGCATCGTTAATATGCACAGCAACCTCATCGCCAAATTGCTTGCCAATTTCTTCAAGAGAGAGTCGTGCTGTCTCGGGCCAGAAGAAGTAGATAGCTGGGATAAAAAGAACACTCCAGCAAATAACGAGAAGAAAGTACTTCCATCCCACCGCGTTGAAGCCAATGGGAGCTGATTGAAGGAGAATGATAGTTGCTGATTGAGTTAGTCAGCTTGTACGTTGAGACAGAGATGTTATTGACACTTACCAGCGAATTGCCCAAACAGTGACCAACCGATACCGATAGACCTGATTTCGGTAGGAAAGATCTCCGAGACATAGAGATACATGGTTGTATTGCAGAATGTTCCTTGGAAAGCAAGGTACAAAAACATGAAGAGGACGCCGATCGCATTGCCTGCTTTGTTGTCTGTACCAGCATACAACGAGATCATGGCACAGTACACAGAAGTGGTGATAACAATACCTGCAAACCCCGTCATGTACATCTTACGACGAGAGTTGATCTTGTCATGGAGCCAAGCCCCACCGGGGTTGTAGATGAGTCCGGCGGTAGTCAACCACAGGGCAGAGAGTAGTAAAGGCATATAGCCAGTCTGACCTAAGCTGGTATATAGTATGACAGCGTAGTTGTTCTTGCATTGGTAAGTAAAGGTGCTTGCCACGACAGAGGGACACTTACAATAATAAGAGGGCCTCCAAACTCTGCACCCCATTGCGTCATGAATCCGATGATCATGCGTGTTCGATAACTCTTCTTCATTACCACAGCTTTCCAAGGGCTTCCACCATAAGCCTCAAGCTTTTTGGCATCAAGCTCAAGTTGTTTGTCAATCTGGTAGAATTCCTCCTTCGCAACCAGGTCCTCGGGGTCATTGGATGACTTGCGAAGTCGCACAAGGACAGACCAAGCTTCGTCACGGTGGCCTTTCGACATTAGCCATCGAGGCGAACGCGGGATCCATGGAGACCCAGCCAGGAGAACAACTGGAGGGAGAATCTGAAAGGCTAATGGGAAGCGCCAACCAAATTCCAGATTGGAAGAAAAGTAGACTGCGAAACCGATCCAGGAGGAGAGCATATAGCCAAAAACGAGGAAGATTGCGTGGTGACCTACGAGCCAACCGCGGGCTAGAGGACTGGACATCTCGGAGAGGTACATGGGCGTTACGGTAGCCATGAGACCGACGCACATTCCCATGATCCACCTACCAGCCTGGAACATACTTCAAACATGTTAGCCTTGGACGCGTTACTCGGATTCCACGATAGAGCTTACGCAAGATTCTGAGCCGCGCATTGAAGCACACCACCGAGGATACCCAGCGCACAGCCAAATTGGATGCTCCTCAAACGCCCATAGTAATCGCAAGCCCACATGAGGATCAGGCAAGCAAAGGCACCACCTGCAGAGAAGAGGCCATTGGCAGTCGCAATTGCCGGCGTGGTTATAGTATCGTATCCCGGTTCGCCGTTTTGAGGGAGATTGAAGAATTGATACCAGCCTGGTTGCCCGATGGTGCTTCCGATAATCGAGGCAGCATATCCATATGTCTAAAGACAATGTCAGCATGTATTCTAGAGATTCAATTTACTGAGAAGGTCAACGTACAGTACCGCCAATGGCAACAAAGGTGATGACAAGCTTGTTGTACAAGCTTGTCTGATTCCCTGTCTGTGGCATTGTGACCCAGCGACAATATTTGACCGTAATTACAACCAGCTACAAAAAGTAGAAAAAGCAAAAAGAACAGAGAAAATAGAGAACACGAATTGATCAGAAACCAAAATTCTGATCGACAATTTTACTTTTGTCAAAGAGTGTCGCATCGGGTCTTTTTGACACTCCCACTTACTAAACTCCCAGCTGGGAACTCGGTTGCCGATCACCGGAAGTGTGTTCAACCTGCCGAGCTGCGAGCGTCAGACCAATCCCTGTCCTGCAGGGATATGCACGCAAGTGATAGGCATTGTGGCTTTCCTATTGTGACTGCAAAGAGGTCCACTTGGATTGCATGCAGTGGCAGGGTTGACGTTGACCGGCGACAAACATGCATTTCACGTAGCAAACTGATTAACGAGCTGTGGGTATACCAAGGGTCTTGTGAAAACTCGAACCATTTTTGACTCTTTTCGGAATGGACTCCGGCATGGCATGCGGTTCGTTGGCGCAAGACGGTAGTGATCGCGATTGCTGTGCGTAATAAACAAGGACCAGATCAAGTGCAGCATCTTACTGTTCCTGCATCTCACAGCTGAACTCATTAAACTTTTATACCGATTTTCAACATAATGGACCCCTCGATCATGGAAAAAAGTTGGGAGGAACTTCCAGATCCCAAACGTGTCTGGATTGGAGAGCCAGGCAGTCAAGAAGAAGGTCTTGGCCGTCTCGTTCTGCTCACACCAGAGCGAGTCGCAGCTGCAGCACAAAGCCAGATCAAGACGGGTATACGAGTCAATCTGGGTTGGGATCTAAATAAGCTTGAGTACGCTTGTTTTAATCGACAGCCATGTGAATTGAAAATGGTGCCTCTACTGGACGGCATGGCCTTTGACGATATCTATGTTATGAACCCACGTCAGTACCCTTGGCTTTGGTCAGATTCTTTGTACTGATCAAGTCGCAGAGCAAAGTAGCCAGTGGGATGGTCTGCGACACTTCTCCATGCCTCGCGAAGAGGGTAGTGCAGAGCGTGTGTTTTACGGAGGGACTACTAAGGAAGAGATTCTGGATCGGTCCAACGATAGAATTGGTATCCATCATTGGGCTCAAGAAGGAATTACAGGTCAGTTCTCAGCTTCGGACTCACCTACTTGAACGGGAGATACTCACGAATCAGGTCGAGGAGTTCTGATTGACTATGCATCATGGGCTGAGAAAAGAGGCATGAAATACACAACATTCTCGCAACACACCATCAAGCTTGTCGAGATCTTGGAAATTGCCAAGGAATGCAATATCACTTTCCAACGTGGCGACATTCTGCTCGTCCGCATTGGGGTCATCAAAGAGTGGGAGCATGAAATGGATGTAGCAGCCAAACAAGCCTACGCTGTCAGCACAAGTCCCAAGCACGCGGGCGTCGAAGGAACAATGGATGTGCTCAAGTGGGTATGGAACACAGGTTTTGCGGCTGTGGCTGGCGATGCGATTAGCTGGGAGGTGAGTCTGTACCGTCCGCGCATGCTTGGCTTTCGGTGATTAATCGTTCTTGGCTTCAGGTATACCCGCCTCCAGAAGGGACAATCTTGATGCATGAGTACATGTTAGCTGGATGGGGGATGCCGATTGGTAGGTTCTCTGGTGGGTGATTGTTGACACTGCATTCACTAACTCTGCAGGCGAATTGTTTGATCTTGAGAAATTGGCCGAGACATGCAAACAATTGAATCGCTGGACGTTCTTCATGGTCTCGTCACCGTTCAATATGAAGGGTGGAATTTCTTCTCCACCAAATGCGCAAGCCATTTTCTAGTCTCGTCTAGCTGGGAACTCGGCTTAGTAGACATGCATGCATGCATGTGAAGCAAATAAACAAGGGTCCACAGCCTACACTTAGCCTATCCGTCGTCCACAATCAGAATCATAGGTTCATAATTGCTTTTTGTCGCTTCTCGTTTGCATCACACCTGAAACTACTGACCGTGGCTGAGAGAAAACAATGGCTCAGTCATATGACGACACAAGCGACCCTCCATGCCAAGAATCACATCATCAACTTTGTTCTCTCCTCTCTTCTCTTCCCCCGAGGCTCCGCTACTGAGACGTCAACGGGCCGCTTCCGAAGCCGCGGTGGGGATGTCTGTGTCGATCATTGACCAGTCTGGACGCCATGTAACATTGAGCCGACCAACAGGACATTTTTATGCCTTTTTGTTTCCTCTTTGCATGCTTGAGTGCCGAGGTTGGATGGTGGGATGCAGGATCTAATTTCGGTAGCTTATTCCTTCTCTGGTGAAGATGAAGATCCTTATGCACGGATTTTGTACATACCAGGGCATGTGCACCATACGCTTAACTTGTTGACGAGCATCAGGCTATGTAACTCGGAGTGATCTACGTTTGTTGTGCAAATCAGTTACAACAGGCCTAGAGGCAGATGTACATACGTAATCAATACAGAAGAACTGGCCGCTATGGGAATAAGAGACGAAATTATTGGGTCAGTTTATGTAACTGAGACCAGACTCTTTAGGATGTCTGCTTTTGTACCCTAAGTCTCAAAGGCCAACTTTCTGGTACCCAGTAGATACTCTAAACGTCTCAGCAAGAATCTTCGACTAGTCACTAAAATTTCGAGCTCCCATTCAAATGAGGCCCAGTCTTTTCTGCCGCGTCCAACAGTCTCCTCAACCCGCACAAACTCGCTTAGCCAATCGAATCCTACAGTCGTAGATTCCTGATGTCCAATCCAAAGTAAGCGCGGCAAGAGGAGTTTTTTTTTCGTAATCGACATTCCTATACACATGAATTTAGCCAGGTAGCGCCACTCAGGGGCAAACGTATTGTTTGCGCGAAGCTGAGACTGTTCTGTGACTCGTCCAAATCCTTGTAGAGTCGGAGAACAACCATCCGGTCGTCTATCACATTCTATTGCAGGATCTCTGCAGAATCTTGCCATCATGACATCCATTACCTAAATATCGCAGCACAATAATCTTGCAATAGCCCGCTGATGTCTGTTGAAAAGACTTGCCACTTCGGCGTTAGCTTCCTTCCGTGCCCCTGAGGCTGATCAGGGATACTTTATCGATACAATCTACTTTGCATTTTTTTCGGCTCAGTTGATGACTGTTACATATATCTTACTCAACCTCTCGGTCGATTTAGTGTCACTTGTGGCTTTCCGAAGAGTTTGGATACTGTGATACTCCTATCGAAAGCCAACATGGTCAAACCAGGCATGGAGCCCCCACCGGGGAAAGAGTCAAACTTTGATAACCCCGACCGCGAAATGTATTATATCTGCATTGTATCGAATTCGATTGCCATGTCCGTTTGCTCCATCTTCATGTTTCTTCGTCTGTGGGCCCGTTACAGGCTCTCGATGAGACTCCGCATAGATGATAGTATGTCGGAATTATTCCTCTCACCTTCTATTTGCTAACTTGATATACAGTTGCTTGCATCCTTGGATATGTAGGTCATTGGTCATCGGCAACCACTATGATCATCCACTAACACCATCTATCTAGATAGGATTTATGGGATATTGTGTGATCTGTTTGTTGAGTGAGGACTACACCTCAACCTTGCAAAGGGTGCAAGCTAACGGCATTTAGTGCTAAGATATGGAGGAGGGTTACACCAGTGGGATGTTCCTGAGGATCTCGTGCCTCAGTATAGCCAGGTAAGCTTTCTCAAGCCGCATTCAGGAGTAAATATCGTTTGTTGACACTACCTCAGACGGTCTATGCAACCATGGTCAACTACGGCCCAACAGTTTTCGCAATCAAAGCTGCCATCTTGCTCTTCCTAGCCAGCGTTTTCGCCCCATACAAAACCTATGTAAAATGGATTTACGCCTTCCTGATCATCATGGGTATCTACTACGTCGTCATGCTCTTCCTCAAAATGTTCATTTGCCGTCCCATATCCATGTTTTGGGGGGCAACAACCGATGGCCAATGCTTCAACCAGCGTGTCCTGATTCTTGTCGACAACATCATCAGTCTTCTCAGCGACATCGTGGTGCTTCTTTTGCCCTGCCCTCTGACTAAGAAGCTCCAGGTAGGCCTGATGGCTAAACTCAAGATCGTCGCTATCTTTGGAGTTGGGGGTATCGCTTGCATTTTCAGTCTGGTTAGACTTGTCTTCATCATCCAAAATGGGGAAAGTCAGGATCAGACTTATGTCTTTCTCCAAATCAATCTTACTGGGTGAGTTACTAGTACTTCTTGAAGTCATTTGCGCGCTGACCACAACTAGAATCGCCGAGTGTGGCATCGGCCTTGTCTGTGCTTGCTTCCCGTTTATGCCAATGCTTTGGAAGTCAATTCTCCACAAGGATAAGCCGGGCTACTCGTCTAGTTATTCCCGCTCCCAGTTCGAAATGATGAGTGGATCCAACAAGAGGTCGCGAAGCGCAACAAATAATGCAGAGACTGCTCACTTTAAGGAGAGCATGGGTAGTGATGAGAACATCCTCATACCTAACAGTAAATCTTATGTCACTACTAAGATCAGAGCCGGGGATGATGGTACCGAAGGGAGCAGTGTTGGTGATGAGAACGGAGGTCATGCAGCAAGTCTTGATGACTCTCATATCCTACGGACGGTGGAGGTGGTTCGACAATACGAAGAGCGCTAATGCTCCCCAGTCATTTCATTAATACTATACTATCAGAACTATCATAGCCCTTGGGATTCATTGGTGGATGCAAGTTGACCAAAACATAATTTCATTACTCGTAAATATAATGTATAACAATACTCAAATTGCCATCCCAAAGCTCCACAGACTCTAGATGCCGCCACACCAAACTCTTCTGGTCCACAATCTTCCGCCAGTCCTGCTTGATACAAGACTTAGTACTTGTAACGCCAGCCACGCTCGACACCAGAGTTCTCGGTCCAGCCCTCTTGCTCGTCGAGCTTCTTGTTGAGCTTGATGGCCCTCCATCGGACAAGGAAAGCAGAAAGAATAGTCAGGGCGCATCCAAGAAGAAGGAGACCACCAGCCATGCGGTAGAAAGGCTCTTGGCTTCGGGGGTAGAAGTAGGGGCTGAACCAATGGCTGACCTGGCTGATACAGTTGGCGATAGCGATAAGAGCAGCCTTCTTGGCACGAGGAGCGGGCACGACAGTGGTTTCCCAAGAGAGCTGCAAGTTGAGACCGTTGTAGGTACCACAGACGAGAAGGATGATACCGATGTAGCGAGCGGCGACGTTAATGGTACCAATGAGGATACCGCAACCGGCAGCGGAGAGAATGATAGGGATAACAATATGGTATGTAGACTCCATGAAGTGACCACAAGACCAAGCGATGAGACAGGCGGCGATGTAAGCCAGTGCGTAGGGAGGAGCCTGGATGAGGTAGGTAGTCATCTTGTTGAAGCCAAAGGTGTTCATGATGGAAGGAAGGAAATCCTTGAAGCTCTGAGCAGTGACGAGGGCGAAGTGCATGAGGCAGAAGTACCAGGTGAAGGGATCGCGGACAGCATCCTTGACACCGTCCCAAGTGCCACCGACGCCCTCATCGATGCCACCGTTGGAGACGAGGATACGGTATTGGGCCATCTCGCGCTCCTGCTCGGTAAGGAACTTGGTGTCGTTAGGCCAAGAGGGGAGAACGAAGAAAGCGATCACAGCGATGATAACGGAAACGATGCCCTCAATGAGGAAGAACCATTGCCAAGCATGCATACCAGCAACTCCATCCATATGTTCTAAAATGCCCGCCGCGAGAAAGCCTGAGATGATGTTGGAGATTGTGTTACCAGCATGCCAGATAGCCATTCGGAAAGGACTCTCCTCTTTGGTGTACCAGGAAGAAGTCATGAGAGTCAGACCGGGGAAGAAAGGAGCTTCCATCAAGCCAATGAAGAAGCGAACGACACAGAAACCGACACCGTTGGTCATGGCGGGCATGCAGATAGTTCCAGCACTCCACATAAGCATGACAGTTGGGAGGAAAAGCTTGGGGTTTGTCTTGGCCATGATGAGGTTACCGGGGAGCTGACCAATGAGATAACCGACGTAGAATGTAGAGATACCAGTGTTCCAGATCGTATCGGACATGCCGAGATCTTCCTGGAGACCGGCGAGACGGGCGTTGGAAACGTTGATGCGATCGAGGTAGCTGAGTAAAGTTTGTCAGCTACTGAGTTTCATAGGGCTGAGAGTGCGTATTGACTTACTTCATGAGGAACATGAGGGTGACACAAGGCATCATGTGCCAATCAACCTTTCTGAGAACACTCTTGTTCAGGGCCGCCATCTGGGTCTCAGACAGATCCCTCAGAAGCGGGAATCGAGCCTGGATCTCAATGGGAGGGATGTTACCACGAGCATGCTCGGCCACCTCGACTTCGGCGAGCTCAAGCTTTTCGTCGCGGACATCATGGTCGCTGGCGTTGTTCTGTGCGGCAGCAGTCATAGCGGCGACTTGCGTTCAGCAACCGAATAGAGGAAATAATTGTTGAGATGAGAGAGGATGCAGAGACCAGGAAGAAGCTACTTGAGGATCTGGAGAGTGAGATCTGCTATTCCAAAATCTGGGGTAGGAGGATGTCCAGCTTATATACACAGCTTGGCGACAGCTTGGAGAGTAGAGTCTCTGTCCTTGGCTGAGCATATCCGAGAAGAAGCAAAGGAAAAATTCCGTCAGTGTGTCCGAGTTCTCGCTCTTCCTCCCTCCCACCGTTAAGGTTCGAACTAGCTTGGTTAAGCTTAACTGCCAAGACGCGGAGAACCCAGCGTATGAAGGCCTCGAATCGTGCGATTAGACAATCTTTGCGGGGAAAACCTCTCAAAGCTGGGGAGACTAGACTAAACTGTTGTCACCATTGCAGCGTGGGGATTCCCGCGGGACTATAATGCCAAGGCCTTCCCGGTTTGGGGGGCATTTATCGCAGTTTTGAGAGGAGAAATGAGAGAGAGCATAAGCGATGTTGTACGGGAAGCGCGGGAGCTGAAAATTAAGCTTAAACAGGGAATTGGAGTCAAATGTTTGACTGTATCCGGTATACGACCCCGAACGCTGATCCCGTTCCCCGGCCTCGGATTTGAGAACGTGCTAAGTCCACGGGTCAGTTTTCTCTGTTAGGCGAAGAGGAGCGATGAGAATGCGGGGACAACCAAGTTTTCGGGGAAGTCTCAGTCTGGACACATGACAGACTGTCGGTATCAGTCAGCGGTAGTAAAAGGTGTGGCGAGTGGAGGGCAAACAAAATATTGAGCTCGAGTCATGCGAGACTGCAGCCGTCGATAACGATCCGAAGAATAGCTGAGATTATGACGAGAATTACTGGGATGTTACTAATTGAACCTACTATTTTATCTACAAGTAACCATGAGATACCAAAATGGATGCCAAGTGCAACAGACGAACAAAGCTTTTGCCAATGTTGAGACAATGCCGATCAATTCATGGTATCGTGGATATTGTGGGGGAAAGGTGTTGGCAAAGAAGCTTAACTACAAGGTTATATCTCTATTTCGCCGTTTTTTATGGGTAACGCCGATCGCAAATGCACTGTAACCACCGTTAGTGAAGTGGTGTCCATTTTTGGGGGGCAGATACAGGGTAAGTCGATAACAAAATGAAAAACGCACAAGAAATCAATTGAATAAATGTTGAAATATGGAGTTTTATATGATCAAAGATTGCAAACAGTATTTTAATAATTTGATTGATCATGATATCCCTACTGTTGAGCCAAAATTAACCCGCAATCGTGCAAGCTTGAGACCAACCCCTTAAGTGACAGCACGATGGACAGGTCACATTGATACCATCAACATCGTTTTGAAAAGTTGGAATCGAGACAATCATAGTTTGCCTTTTAATGTTGTAGTTATCAAATCAGAAAACCTGATTCCATCGTAGGTACTGCTAGGATGATAAACTCTACGGGTTTGACAGCCAAGTTGCACATCACTTGTTTCGCCAACTAGGTATGCAGGGATACCAAATATGCATTAATTCTGCGAAAATCCATTCTATCTGACATAAAGATGTAATGTCGTTTTTTCGAAATGAAGCAAAACACCTTAAACACCCTAAAATGCTGTGATATCATCCAATGCTGCCCTCTCTTATGCCTGTTTCATCATATGCGTTGATTCCATCACTTGCCACCCATCAAAAGCGCAGCGATGTTCTCATAAGCTGTGAAAACAATTCCACCACTCAGAATCAATCGGCCCAATCGCATGGTGCTTCCGCTCCAGAAAGCCCTCACACCTCCATCGCGGATCACAGCCTGGAATGCCTCACCCATAGAGACACCCTTGGCAGATTGAGATCTTGTCTTGATCGTGTCAAAAGGTTGCGTCGCGTAAACGGTGATAACACCAGCGACTGCGCCGATTCCGAAAGTGATGAAAGGGTTCTTGGCATCAGGGCCTACAAACTCCTTGAGGATGTTGTAAGAACCCATTCGCACACCAGATGTGGCGGACTGCTTCAGGGTTGTTGAGGTGAGACCACGGTAAATTTCGCGGATACCTCGCTCAGCAGCGATTGTGCGGAGAGCGTGGAAACCACCATTGAGGCGCTTGGTTCCTGATCGCGCATCATCAATTCTAACATTTGTTAGTGCTCTTTTCTTCACGAAAAATATCCCAAGGGTTTCTTACAGGGCAGTCTTGATTCGCTCAGTAGGCGTGACAACAGTCACACTCTCGACAGCACCAGCAATCATACCACCGAGGATGTTCTTTCCTGGGGTGAGCTTTCCGTTTGAGTCGGCCAATTGAGCCTTGACTGTGTCAAAAGTCAAGAAACGAACACCAGCCTTGGCGGCAGTTCCCTGTCACACATATTAGACATAGTCGCAGTGACTTCGATATGGCGATACGTACAGCAATTAATGAAGAGCATCCAGTGTAGATAGCGCGAACTCCATCGGAGCGAATTGTGGTTCCAATGACGGCAAAAGGCGATCGCGACGTCTTGACGCCCTGTTGTCTCGCGCCCAATTGAGCAACAGTCTTTGCCCACTCGAAGGGATATGTGATGGTGGCTTCAATACCACCGGCGACAGCGCCAGCGGCCAGAGAAATACCGGGCGTGATCTTTTTCTTTTGTTGAGGAGTGATTTTTGGTGCAGACAATTGCTTAGGCAATTGCTGAGCAATGGGTTGTTGTGCGGCGTCCATTGTGATGGCTGGTTCCTGTGAGGCTGAAGTGAGATGAGGAGAGTGAGGGGAATATGCAATGCAATGCACAATAATAAATTCTGGCCAAAAAGAGATTACGGTCAGAAGAGAAAAAAGGGGACTAATAAAAAATAGGCGAGGGAAAGGACGAGGGAAAGGACGAGGTAAATAGGCCGTTTATTTAACGAAGCGCCTCGTTCATGCGACGCGACACGGGAGTTTGAGCCTCAAAGATAACCACTACTTATTAGTTGAGATAATTACTGGTCTGTCCCATGGAGCGGAACGGAAGCTTACGGACGGGTAAGGCTTCAATGGTGAAGAAGAATAGCAGTCACTACAGGCTACGGGAATAGTTGGAGAGAAACAGGGGACAGAGATACTGACAGAGGACTGAGACAGTGAGAGAGAGACGGAGATAACAAATGGGAAAGAGAGGATTATCCCGCGCTTAACCGCAAACAGAGCCGCGGATCAACAGTGGAACCGACCGAATGGGCGATAGAACCAGTGATGTCTCATCTTTGTGTCTTCCCGTCTCTTCCCGTGGCTGGTTTCTCCCTCTTTTTTTCCTTCTTCCCACCAAGCGAAACTGCTGCCCGACCAAAATCCAACAGGAGTATGCCAGACGCTCAGCCTTCCTCTACCCGCGTCCGTAGGCGTGCGACGGAAGCCTGCACCTTTTGTCGCAAAAGAAAGGTACTTGATCCAAATGACTAATCATTTTTTTCTTTTTACCCCATCCTCCCCTTCTCCTCTTGTTCCCCATGTTTGATCATCCCCTCACCACATGCACAGAAAGTCTCTGACGTAGTGTCTTCCCGCGGGACTAACTCAACCAACCACATAGATCAAATGCAACGGCCAACGCCCGTCATGCATCAATTGCCAGACATACGAGAAAGAGTGCGTCTACGAGCCTGTTCCTGATGCCCACAAAGCCGAAGGTCGGCAAAGACATCAGCGTCTCAAGAGCAAAAACCGTAGCGTCAGCGTCAAGGCTCGGACTGTGTCTCCAAGTGCAAGCGCTAGCGGGGTAGTCCGGCAGTCCAACGAGGTGCCAGCACCAGCATCAGCGTCGTCTGTAACAGGCGACAGTGAAGCAGCCGCAGTACCAGATGAACGTAGTAGTCAGCAATCAAGAAGAAAGAGCCATGATGGCACACGCGGTAGGGGTAGTAGCAGTAGTCGTTGTGACACAAAGCCTGTCACTGCTCCTCGACAACAATCCTGGGATGAACCTGCCCGAGACTCTTCATCGCGACCCATGGATCCAGGTGTCGCCCGTCTTCTCGTCCTAGCAAATGGCGAATCAAGTTACCACGGTCGCACGAGCGCACTGTTTGAGGATAATGCCCAGGACCAAGAACGACCTGTAGAGCACGAGGCCAATCCGCGAATGCCTGACCACTGGGTAGAGCGCGGTCTTATCGCAGAGGCGGCCAAGCAACGTGGGTACCTCCCTTTATACTCGAGATAGTCAAGAAACAAACTAATTTGACGCAGGCCAATTGGAGGACATTCACTACAGCAAGGGCCAGCTCGACTTTGACGGCGTCGATCCTGATCTGGGAATGCATCTCCTGTCGCTCCACTGGAACCGACAGCACCACTCCTTTCTCATTACCTATCGGCCAGCCTTTATGCGGGACATGGCCTGCGGTGGACCCTACTTTTCCAAACTTTTACTCAATGCCATATACTTTGGTTCATCAAAGTTCAGCCCGCGCCTCGAGGTTCGCAAGGACCCAAACGATGTGCGTACCGCAGGATGGAGGTATCGCGAGAGGGTGCGCGAGCTGCTGGGCGGTTCGCTCGACAGGAGCGACATCACTACCATACAGGCACTGCTTGTTATGACCAACTCGTTGTTTGCACTTGGTGATGAGAGGAGTGCTGCGTGGTTGTACGCTGGCCTTGCGTTCCGCATGCTGATTGATCTCGGGCTTCATGTGGACTTGACAAACTCGCATATCTTCTCGGATGAAGATCTTGAGATACGTCGGCGAGTGTTTTGGGGGGCTTTCGGTATGTTATCCCCATCCTCCCTCATCGAGTACATCAATGCTAACTCACGGCAGTGGTCGACAAGATCCAGAGTCTGTACCAAGGGCGTCCCGTAACTCTCAAAGAAGCAGACGCCATGGTCCCCATCAAGTTTGTCGACACATACTCGGAGCTAGAATTTTGGCAACCCTTTGCCTACTCGACGTCCAAGAACAACTACACAGGCTCACCAGCCTACAGTATCTCGACCTTCACTGCTCTGTGCAAGTTATCCATCGTGATGAGCGACATCATGAGCTGTATTTACACCGTGCGGACGACAGATCAAAACCCAGGCGAGCTTTCTACCATGTTGGATAAGCTGCAGCGCAAATTACGTGAATGGCAGGATGGCCTACCCGATCATCTCAAGCCTGAAGCGGTGAGCCAGCCTGGCGCTGAAGTTCCCCCACCTCATGTTTTGAGTCTTCAGTAAGTTTGCGTCCTACGGGATTATGTCGGACGACATCTGACTGACAACCTAATCTAGTGCCATGTATTATGTCCTTGTAATACTTCTTCACCGGCCTTTTGTTGCTGATGGTCATTTGTACAACACCTTCCGTTCTATCTCGGTTGACTCAGTCATCAAATGCTCAGAAGCTGCGTCCAGGATATGCAGCCTTCTACGTGCCTACCACCGAGCCTTTTCCGTTCGTCGCGCGCCATATCTCATCTCCTACGCAACGTATGTGGCTGCTACTATCCATTGCCGTATCGCCGCGAAAAACGGCAAGGGCTCCACAGCCTATGTTAATCTGATGACATGCCTGGCTGTTTTTAAAGAAAACCAAGAGACAAATTCGGCGGTGCAAAAGGCTGCGGTTATCATTCACAGACTCATGAACAAGTATGGTGTAAAGGTGGAGGACATTCCCGATGACGCACTGGAAGCTGAACCAGCCACAAGAACGAAGGATCAACAGCCTCAGCAACAACAACAGCGCATCACTAACCAAGTCAACAGCAACTATGAAGGTCCACTCAATAACACAAATCCTCGGAACAACAATAATGGCGCAGGAACCCCTTCGAGTCAGGAAATGCACGCTGTTGAAGTCACCCCTAACAGTGCTGTACCCTCGCCCGGATCAGACTGGATCAATATCGACGGTATCATCCAGAGCTTCCTCCGCGATAATCAACAAGGCGACTTCAACAACGAACCAACCGCATACGGAGCGAACCCGAATCAAGTTGGACCGTATCCACATCCTCATGCCCACTTCCAGCATCAACAGCAGCAACCTCCAAAAATGGCGCAGCAGGCTGATGGGGAGCATTATCTCCACCAGCAACAACAGCAACCTGTCTATTTCCCCGCAAATAACTTTCCCACGGGAATGAACCCTGGTCTCATGACTCCAAATGTGTCGGTCCCGGCGACAGCGGCCGAGATGGAGAATGGGAATTCATGGCAACAGCAACAGCAGACTTATTGGCCATCCAATCAAGATGCTGCCTTTTTGGAGGACCCGATTTTCGGGTTTAACGGCTCCAATTCTGGCGAGTTTCAATACATGGGTCGATAAGCTAACCGCTTTTTGCCACTCTTTATCCCTTCCCGTCTTTGCTTTTGCTTCCCGCGGGACAGGAAATCCGTAACAACAGTGTAGCATCACCAAATATGACGGGAACTTGGCAACGAAATCCTCCCACGGCATTACATGGCATACCCACAGATTCATTGTTCCCTTCCCGGGGCATGACACTCCGAGAGTAAGAACCATGTCGCTCACCCACTGCCAGTACCCGTTGACAGTACCAAGCCCGAGAAATGGCGAATTCGTTGCCGTAAACAAGATTTATTTAACTCTTGTTCTCTTTTCAGTCATCCGTATCCTTCATGAGTAATGTATATCGTGTTTAACTACTTTACTTGATACCACTGTATATACGTCAACACGAACAGCACTATACTGTAACTACCTGGCTTGATTCGATACCCAACTACACATTATACTGCCCCATCACAATGGCTATCCAGGTTCAAACCCAGGTGGAGGAACCCTATCCCACTCGACACGCCCTTTCATGCGTGCTCATGCGCGCAGGCACGTCAAAGGGTCTCTTCATCCACCGCAAAGACCTTCCCGAGAAGGAATCTGAGTGGGCTCCACACCTGATCTCAGCTCTCGGATCACGTAACAACGATGCGAAGCAGGTCGATGGTGTTGGTGGTGGTTCATCAACAACTTCAAAGGTTGCTGTGATTGCGCTTTCTGAGCGTGAGGATGCTGATGTCGACTTTACCTTTGTTCAAGTCGCTGTTGGTAAAGAGTCTGTTGACTTTTCCGGCAACTGTGGAAACATGAGCTCTGGTGTTGGTCCCTTTGCTGTCCAGGAGCGTCTTGTTACTCCTCAACCAGGCCAAACCCAGATTGATGTCAGAATCTTCAACACAAACACCAGCAGAATCATCGTCGAGACTGTCGAGCTAGACCGAAACGGTGATTTCAAGGAAGACGGTGACTTCTTCATTCCCGGTGTCAAGACGCCCGGTAGTGAAGTCAAGTGCGCCTTTGTCGATCCTGCCGGTAGCATGGTCGGCTGCTTGTTCCCTACAGGCCGGAAGCAAGACTGGCTCGAGGTTGACCCTTCAGCTCTCTTGCCCAACGTTGCACCCTTCAAGATCCGCGCCACATTAATTGACGCCGCCAACCCCTTCGTCATGGTCAGCGCCGCATCTGTCGCCGAACTTCTCAAGTCCGATGATGCCCCCGAGACGAAGCATGCTCTCGTTGAGACAATCCGATGCCAAGCTGCCGTGGCAATGGGACTTGCGACAAGCACCAAGGCCGCTGGTCTAACACGCGGTACCCCCAAGATCGCTCTTCTCTCACCACCAAAGCGATCCCTCGACAGCAAGACTCCCGATATCTTCGTCCTGTCTTACTCCATGGGTCTTCCCCACCCCAGTTTCCAACTCACCGGCGCAGTCTGTCTTGGCTCAGCAGTGAGCATCCAGGGCACCATCGCTGCAGAGCTATCAGCCATGGTCGAAGGACCCCCTACCCCCGAGCGAACACCATCACCAGTGTCGCAAGAGGATCAGGGAGAGAACACGTCCAACAAGAGACAAGTACTGATTGAGCACGGCAAGGGAACGATTCCCGTGCTTGTGGAGAAGAAGGGAGACGATGAAATTGCCAGCTGTGCCGTTTCACGAACGGCGAGAAGACTCTTTGAAGGTCGTGTCATTTACTATCTGTAAACATATTCTGTATATTTTAGACTAGCACAGCACATCATTGTTACGGCGCATATGATATCACATGAATTGATTTTGATACTTTTTTTTCTTTGCCTACATTTGCTCCTCACGTAGCTTGTGTGTGATTTGTGACTTGAAAGCATGAAGTCTAGTTGCTGTTGTATAGTGTGGGGGAACAGATTGACGTAAATTGCCCACTTGACAGGGTGTTGACATTTAATGAAGCATTAGTGAACTTCTTTGGGTAATGATTGCTGTTTTTTATACATCCAAATTGAGCCTTATTGAGCTGCGCCTTTTCAGCCGCAAGGCCCAATATGCAACCACTGCATTAACTAGATCAGCTGCGGTAGGAAACCACCAATCAATCCAGGAATCGTCAGTCCCCCACGTTAATGGCTGCTTCAGAAAAAAGGCTGTGTTGGCACGGCTTGCAGACATATTGTGAAATGACTCACTCAGCCTGTGGTTTCCCATGGTTGTAAAATACCTCTACCTGCCAAATTCCTTTCAAAACATTTTCCCTTTACTCCAACTCTTCGTATCGGGCCCTCACGAACCACAACCATTATTTAAATAGTGACCTTGCAACGTCATCTGCAACTATAATGTCGTTTCCACTAGAGCATCTTTACCGCAGACAGCTGAATCCAGTGAATGAGGTAAAAATACAAAATGGTATTTTTACTACCGGAACAACTGTCGCTCAGATATGGGACATGAATGTTTTAGGATTTCAAGACGAAATATTAGATGACGATGCCTTAAAGTCTCGACTTACTACCCTGGTTGGTTCTTCCCCTGCTACTTGGTCTGCGAAGTATGTCTAAATATCTGTACATAGAAAACATTCTGGGAAGCACCCGACAAGACAAAAGAATCATGGAGTGAATGTCGCAAATTGGTTCTTATGTAAGGCACATTTCTCTCGATATTCAATCGCGCTTACTGACATCGTGTCTAGAACTACCCATGGAGATCCTACTGTTGACCGGCGGGCTCTACAACTTCGCTTGGATACTTTGGGCTGCGTTGTCGATTCGGCCAAGTTTGATCGATCTCATTCGTACAGGCTTTTCACTACATGGATACCTTTCATTTCGTCCTACCTTCAATATGAAGACGATGATATAACCCCCACGCATCTGAGTCGGTATACCAAAGGGCTTTAGGGAATATGAACAGTGTCCCATCCGATGACCTGCTGACCATCTCGCAGATGTTTTATTTCGATGTCCATTGAATAGCAATTCGCTCATTTGCTCGATGCGGATACACCTTGCATCCCTCAACTGCCTCGTGTTCATGAGCGCAACGCAAGCCAGCGACGCGAAAGACATCCGGTCTCGATGCATAGCTAATGTCGACATGTTGAGGATTCATCCTCTTTACTTCCTGTCACTTGTCTACGAGAACCGCTATGATAGATGGACCAACTGGATTTCCAAGATATGGAATCAAGTCGCCTTGATAGAGACTGTGACAAACATGACGCATCCAGATTGGAAAGCAGGTGCAGTTCAGTCGCATGAAGTTCAGTCCTTATCGACCGTCGAGAACTTTCTTCATCAGCTCCATGCAACTAACGTTGAGTTAAGCCACAGCAGCACGGTCCTGTCGTATGCATTCAGATTCGGACGTCGGTGCTTGGACATTATCGATGAGACGGACAAATTGCGAAGAGGTCTTGAAATGACCTCGCTATCTCCACGTCGACGATCGGAATTGGATGACAGATTCAACGCCATTCTGGATCGGCTGACTCCTTTGTCTGATCGCGTGTCCGAATTGAAACAAAGGATGTCCAGTCAAATCAACGCGGTAATGATACACTTCTGAAGTCCACTTTGTTAAGAATTGTTCAACTGACATCATTGCTTGTTTTGAGTCATCGAGTTTGATAGCCCAGAAGGATAGTAGGGTCAATCTAGCCATTGCTGGGCTACAGGCCAATGACAGCAGAACGCTCAAGGGCATAGCGATACTGACATTGCTATTTCTTCCTTCAACCCTAGTCGCTGTAAGTAACAAAGCTTAACACTCAACTCTCAACTGATGCATGTTGTCTCTAAGTTTCATGTTCTAATCGAAGCCAGACTCTGTGGACCACAAACCTTTTTGAACTGCAAGGGGCAACTAATTGGAAGGTTTACATCAGTATAACAGCTGGCCTTACGGTTTTGGTGATCTTGTTCTCATGGCTCTACACTTGGCTTTTTCAACGACGAGATAACATCCGCTGGGAACGGTTTTCGAAATCCGATCTTGGGTTTAATTCCAACAGTAGGCCTACGTAGGACAGTGGGGATCTGAGGTAGTTCGATAGATAAACCTCATAACGCACTTTAATCTGCAATTACTCAAGGCTCGGTCACGGCCCGTTTCCAGACATTGTCAATCGTTTCCCAGTATTTCTGGGGACTCTTCCTCATGTGATCCACATGACCACTTTCGAAGATCTGACTCTCCGTTTTATACCCAAGCTTCCTTCCAGTCGCAATGTGTTCTTCAATATGCTCCGCTGGGATCAGAATGTCATCTTTACCGTAGATGAAAAGCCTTGTGCTATCCTTGCTTTCCCATTTTTCATCAAATAATAGTCTTTCACAAAACTTAGGAGAGGATTCTCGACCGACTACAAAGTCAAATAGGTGGATGAAAATGAAGAAACCAATACAGAAGGATTGCGTGATGAAAAAAGGCCAGGGAAGTTTGGCTGCTGGGCCCATGGCCATGGCTTTCGACCATCGTTTGAGGTTTGACCATGTGGGCTTGGTCTGGCCAGGCGCCGAGTCGTAGACTGTCAAGACGTGTGGCATTGGCGCGTTGTAAAGCTCTCTATAGGCGTTCAACGTGCTTGAATAACTAACAACGCCGGAATTAGACAAGCAATGGAGTAGAATGATGTTAGATGAGCTGGCTCTGTCTTTAAAGAATAGCTCGTTGACGACAGGCATCATGTCTTCTGTTCTTTTGGATACATGATCAAAAAAGCCTTGACTGATAGGCGAGAGTACCGCTATCTGTTTGGCATGTGGGAATAATGCACGATAGCCTTCAGTGAACTTGGAGACGTGTTTTGGAGGTGCGTCGCCCCAACCGTACACGACCACTGCATGAGGGTGTCCTGGAACCGGCTGATTTCCTCCGACATCTTCGCCTTCGCGAACGAACACTCGTTCTGACAGGGTTACAAAGCCTGGGAAGCTAGGTTGCTTGGTCTGGCTCATGATAGTACGACGATGACAGAGACAAGATTTTGGAAGTAAATAAAAAGACGAAGGTAAGTAACCCAAGTCTGCCGCAGCAGTATTGCTCCATTTAAGGACTCCCACCTGCATAAGCTTATCTTTTCCGTCTGTCCAAAGACGGAGCAACCCTGCGACGGGATGCTTTTTTTAACTCTTGGCGTCTGCGTCTTATGTCAGATATCCCCTCAAGCTTTCTTATTGCTCGAAACGTGCAGCAAGGTCGCCAAGCTCACAGGATTGGGCACTGGATGTAAGCACTATGTTTATATCGCGCTTTGCCTGAACTAGAAATCTCCTGCCATTGCGTTCCATTTGCTACTGGGTGGGTTCCTGCAAAACTGGCCTCTGATACTTAGGATGATGCAAGAAATAGCCTAAAAGTTCTGACCTAAGTAGCATAAAATGACCTACTTGTTGTGCCTCTTGTGCACATAGCGGCCAATACTTTTGATGAACTAGGTAGCGACTCGATAGAGATTGAAAGCACAATACAGATGTGGCCGATGATGATCGACGATGCACTTGGCAGCTGGGTCAACATGCACTCTTTTGACGATCTCTCGGTGTTTGCGATAAACAAGACACCGACGGTGAATTGGCTAGATCAAATTAAGCATTAGCAATACTGTTAACATCTATCGTGAAGCCCTGGCCTTTTCGGTCTTTGCAGGGGTTAATTCGACGTCACTCAATCTTGAGGCGGCGATTCCCTGCATGTCCACCTCGTAGGTGCTCAATTTCCCGCTGAGTAATAATTCCCGAAACTGAAGATGACGGAGAAAGAGAATGGTGGACAGAGCGAAACGTTACGAAAGGTTTGGAAATATTTGAAATCATCAGCGATCAAGAATCGAGGAACTTGTAGACCTTTTTAGGTTCAGTTGCATTATGAGGTTGGGCCATTGAGTATAAAAGAGGGACAAAACCTCCACTCTCTGCGTCTTGCATCCCATCATTAACAAACACTCGAATATTAAATTCTACCTATTATCATTTCTATAAACACGTTGCTATTATGTCCATGTCCCAAGACTTGTCTCTTTGTGTGACCTGCGGAACGCAGTTCGACATCCCTTTTGACGAAAGACCATCAACATGTCGCATGTGTAATGTATGTATCTCGCCTCGGCTCATGGTTACCGTCTATCATCTAGAATGGCATCTTCATCCGATCTTTCAAAGGCTGAAAGAAACTAACATGACGCAGGAACCTCGACAATTTATTCCACCATCCAGTCAATCTTGGACCACCTTGGAAAAGCTCCAAGCCAACCACAGAAACGAGTTCAAACAGGACGAGCACGATGGCCGTATCTGGTCAGTCTTCTCAAAGCCTCAAGTAGCCATTGGTCAACGTGCCATCTTTATCAAGACCAAACATGGCAATGTACTTTGGGACTGCATTAGCTTACTGGACGAAGAGACCATCAAATTCGTCTTGTCTCATGGTGGCCTCCAAGCCATTGCGATTTCCCATCCTCACTTCTACACCACCCACCTGGAATGGGCTCGAGAATTTGACTGTCCCGTATATCTTGCTGCTGAGGATCAGGAGTGGCTCAACCGTGAGGACGTCGAGTATCGAAGAGTGCTCTTTGATGGCGAAACACAGGATATCCTTCCCGGTGTTACTATGGTCAAGCTTGGAGGCCATTTCCCCGGAAGTTCGATCCTATACTGGAACAAAAACATTGTGAGTATCCTCAAGAGATCGATTATCAAGATTTCTGACTGTGTACGTCAGTTCACTGGCGATACCATCGGTATATCTTTGGTAAGTCGTCCTTTTATAAACGCGAAGTCTGCATTAACTAAAGAATAAAAAGTCTGGTCTCAACCGCGCTCATCATGATAAGAGTCACCAAGTCTTCTTCTTTCACTATGCATTTCCGAATTTCATCCCCCTGGGCCCTACTGCCATGCATCTTATGTGGAAGAGACTCCATCCTTGGGACTTCATAGCAGTGTACTCTTTATTCTTCACCACTACGGTGCATGAACCGAATGTGAAGAATATCATCTTGGAGAGTATGAAGCATCAGGCGATGCATCAAGAAAATGACAATCATCCTCTAATGCAGGAACAGTTGTCGGCATAATGGACGGGCCTTGATAAGATGTGAGCTCGTAAGATATTTGGAGAAGCTTTTCGCGTAATTTAGTCAATTATACGAAACAGTATGATGAACAAATCATCGATGAACTACATAGGAGCGAATGTGAAAGTATTATACGTCTGAGTACAAGAAATAGGAACATTGAAATGTGTCATATGCTACTTCTCTTCGATCTTTCCAATTTCCGCATGTTGTCCAATAGCCGTTTTGGCTTTCTCCCAAGAATCATCGCCAGGGTACAACTGGCTTCTGAAAAACGCCCAACTAACTCTCTGAACGGCGGCAAGTCTCTCAGCACTCTCATCCTGGCACTCCAAAGCATCCCAGCCGCTTACACCACCAAATCCATGCTTTCCACCTTTGATCTCAAAAGAAGCCTTGGGACTGGGTGCCTCTGAGTATGGGTCGAGGTGCCAGTCTGCGCCACGGGATGTCAAGTGAGGGCTCACATCTGAGTCGCCCCATGCCACGAGGCAAGGTGTCTTCATGTTAGAGAAGTCGATGTCGTAGAATGGAATCATGGAAGAACCTGTTTCGGAGAGATCGGCTCCACCATTGCCAACGGAGCCCATGACAAAACCGGCTTTGATGCGGGTATCCACAAGTTGCATCTTTTCACCGTCGCGAGGGTCAGTGTTGACAGCGCCGAGAAGAATATTGGCTGTTAAAGAACCAAGGGAGTGGCCAGCGACGACAACTTTCTCTCTATCAAGGCGGCCCTTAATGAAAGACACAGTTTCCTCAATCGTGTCAAGGCTGTCAAGAATTCGGTGCATATCCTTGACACGCTCGTCCATAAAAAGCTCCCTGATATTCTCGCCAGAGAGTTGAAAGCCTAGCTGTCTTGAGCTTAGGTGGGTTGGTTGGATAACCACAAAACCGTGGCTAGCCCACCAATCAACAATTGGTCCATAACCCTTGAGCGACGAGAGATAGTTGCTCGGACCATGACCATGGGAAAGTAGGATAATGGGTAGATTCGAACCTGTTGCCGGGGCCGTAACTTTGATGTCGAGAGGAACTCTCCGGCCTTGCGCAGGAAGAGTCACGGGTGTGAAAGACATGATAGGGGAAGGGGAGTTAACAGGGATATCAGCTGCACCGCCAATGAGGGGAGTGTTTGGGAATTCCATGTTGAGTGTATCGTGTTGTCGATGAGGATCCAAGTATGATTGATTTGCAGAGGAGATGAATCAATGCTTGTATGCTGTAAATTGTAAAGTAGACAGCGATGGTGAGACGTTTTATTTCATTGTTCGGGTAGAAAGTCACTCTATTTATATATCAAGACACTTGATAGAAGTTCCAATTAAGTAAGATTAATCTTCTGCACGAAGTAAGCAACTCAACTCAATATGAACAGCAAAATCCTTTGAAATGATAGTAGTAACTGTTTGACCAATCAGAGCTGGATTGTCATTGTTCTTCTGGCTGCTGATTGGCTCTTTGACGTGTCCGCATCCCGGACA
This sequence comes from Fusarium chaquense, assembly GCA_020137375.1. NCBI lineage: Eukaryota > Fungi > Ascomycota > Sordariomycetes > Hypocreales > Nectriaceae > Fusarium > Fusarium chaquense. The sequence goes on from JAATNT010000104.1 coordinate 98,881, forward strand.
ATTGTACTTGTCCGCTACCAGGACTTAACACGGACTTCCTAACGGATATAGTCTGTGATTTCTCAGCTGGATACTAATGGTCGCCATCACATTTCGGATATAGCTAAACACCGTAGACCATATTGAATGCTATCGGACTTTAGTTTGGTGCTTTCAATCTGATGTCGGAGGTGGTACTTTTTCGCTCAGGATTACAGTGAGTAACCCTCTTCCTGACCTGCAGCAACAATCAATCTACTCATTTCCGCTACAAGGTCTTCGATGAATGCCAAGTGAGAAATCTCCGCGACAGTTAGTCTCCGAATGGGAATCTGCCGAATTAACCTTGTAAAATCTTGTAGAAGCGTCAAGTTGCTGGAAACCGAGTTTGTCTGTGTGTTGACCAGCGCGATAGAAAAGACGGTAAAGATAGCTGTCATGGGATAGAAGAGAATAATCCTTGGATCATAATCAGCAACTGATAAATGGGAAAACCTGATGAGTGATAATTGAAAGACATACCAAAAGCATTCATGAGCAACAACTGGCAAAGCCTTCTCCAGATACGTCAAGATCGACTTGGAAGCATCGACCAACAGTTGCAAATTCGCCTCATGGCCGTCTCCGACCAGGCCAGCTGCAGGGCTAAACATCCGACATCGAGCTTTGTGGATTAAAATGACACAGTGATGGTACGAGAGACGAAGCATTATCGCCTGCGTATTCGTATGGGCATCCACAGGTGTCTTGTCCAAGAAGGAGAGCGTCGGGCGATGATCTAGAGGTAAGGTAAGACGCCAAACCTCTAATTCCTCATCTAAATACCGAATTCGTCTCAAAATCTCGGCTTCGGACTGTCTCAATGCGCTCATCGAATAAAGATCGTCGTGTATGCGAGACTTGATGATGGATAGCCTGATATCCCACGGGTAGAGCGGTACAGTTGCGGGATTGTATGGGGAAAATTGGCTGAGGCTGAGGATGTTGGAGTTTTGCATTTCGGCATAGTTGATAGGGAGAGATAGGTCGCAATGAGCATCGTTTATGGCAGGTGGCTGGGCGATTCTGTGACATAAATCTTTGTCCACGGAGTAACAAATCCAGAAAAGATCGCGCCTGTGATGGTTGATGTTTCCTCTGTCGTAAGGTTCTGTGGTCGGAGGTGAGATGTGTGCCTGGAGTTTAAAGATCATCCGGGATGCGATGGAGATCAAAAACGATGCTGAGTGGAGGTCTCCAACAAAGTATTTATATATAATCTGCCCGAAGATTAATATGATGGGTCGTCTTGGTGCGTCTTCTGGATGTGCTCACCAGCATTGTCACAGCTTCAAGACCGTCCGTTGTCATCTCCCGCAGCATCACAGGTAATGATCCTTCTATCTCCTTCACGTTTTGTTTTAGCAAAGACGGGTCAACCTCTGCAACATCATGCCCGAATACATCGCTCATCAGAAGCATGGCTCTTACACAAGCTGTGGCACTAGTCGCACCACTATGCCTAACTGCGGGATCAAGAGCGTATTTGTATGCAAGAGATAATGTTGAAGAATGAAAGCGATGTAGGCTGAAGATCGGAAAGACAAGGAATTGTGCAGATGAAGCAAATTCGGTAGCAAAGTCCCTTACGGCGTCGAAGTTAACGGGGCAAATATTGTCTTTTGGTGGTGAAGACTGAGGACTATGTTGTGAGGCACTTTGATGGCTTGGGAGGAACTTGTTCGTGAGTGTGGATCCGGTCGTAAGTTGTATCCAGTTTTGGCCGACGTCGCTGAAGAATGGTAGACCGTTCAAAAGTTGAAGGCCCTCTAGATATGAATAACGGCATTCTGTATCAGGGGTGTCTGACACTGCAAGGATATTGGCGTCAATTCAAACTGATCTTACTGAGAGGCAAGAGCGAAGATGAAACTTACAATCGGAGTTCGGATTGTCCAAGGCGTCATGGTAGGGTTCTGCTCCGGACCCTTGGGTACTTAGCGGTGAGACGTTCACAGATCTGCCAACTCAGTCATTCAGGAACGATCAAAAATAGAAATACTTCACTCCCATGGAACCACTAAAGACTTGTGATAATACAGTATAGATGGCCTATTGGGAGAATTTCGACTGATGACAAAAGTATTTACCTTGGCACAGAACCTCTCGTCTTTATGGCTTGCTTATAGGAGCAATACAAGTTGTGATGCTTACAGTAGTCGCATCGAGGGACAGCTCTATCGCAATGGATCTAATAGACTCAAATAAGTCCAGCACAATGTAAACATGGCCACATCAGGGAGAAGAAGCACCGCAAGACAAAGAATGGGCAATGAAGGTAGGGCGGCGTTGGAGAATGAACGAGTAAGCCTTACCTTTTTCTTGCGACAAGAATCACATGATTTCGGTTTTCTACCTCTCGCGGATTCCGGCATTCTTGCTGTATCAGGTAGGTAGGTGTGTATGATCCTACAAGATCTTGTTTACTGGCTATTTTTGCGGGCTTGTTGCAGGAATGAGCTCGTGTCTGGCATCTTTTCACTCAATTTTCCGCTTATTAATACAGACTAGTCCAAATTGAGTAAGTATCGATCGTGACATGAGTCGAAGTTCGGCAGTTGAACGTACCCAGACAGTTTCCAACTTAATCCTAGCACAACTCGATTCTGTTCTTAACTCATTTCGAGAGAACTGAATGCTATTTAGAAGTTTTCTTTTCAAATCATTACAATCTGGTCATCGTTCTACGGTACTTTGAAAACTCGACACTTGTGGATTTTTAAAGTAAACAAAAGTGGTCGTGGACCCGCTGAATCAGCGGCAAATACTTCCATGACATGTACGATAGGAACGAATCTACGATCTTTAACGAGGCCCACACAATGAGGAATCGTAGTTTGGGCCAGATTTTGTTCATATAAATAACGAACAAGGTGGGTTCACCTAGTTCTCATCATCAATCACTTTCTTCTCAATTCACAATATCCCTCCAGTCCTACAACCTTCATCACACCACCAATATTCCAGAATGGCTCAAGAAACTTCTCAGAAGAGGGTTGTCATCATCGGCGCAACCGGTCTACAGGTAAAGCCTTCTTTCAACATCCAGCTTTCCTCAATCCTAGAGCTAACACACTGTCTCTCACAAACAGGGAGGTTCTGTCGCAAAGTTCCTCGTCCAATTCCCAGACCGTTACATGGTTCGCGGCTTGACTCGCAACACCTCCTCTCCAAAGGCCCAAGAGCTCACCAAACTCGGCATCGAAGTCCAGCAGGCTGATGTTGATGACCCTAAAAGTCTTCGGGACGCGTTTCACGATGCTCACGTTATCTACGCCATGACAGATTTCTGGCAGCATATGTCCGGCACTAAAGAAGAAGCCCAGGGCAAGTCCATCATGGACATTGCTGCTGAGCTGCCGCACCTTGAACACCTCATTTGGGCAGATCTTCCGGACGCCAATACAATCTCAGGGGGAGCTTATCCTCATGTTTATCACTGGCAGAGCAAGGCTGCTGTCACGAAATACATCCAGAAGGAGAAGCCTGACTTGTGGAAAAAGACTACGACTGTGCTTTTCCCTAACTACTTAGAGAACTGTCTTACTCAGCCAGGCACATATCTTCCTATTAAGGTACGTAGGCTTTCTTAACCCATAGCAGCATTTTTGACCAAGTTGAATAGCAAGCGGACGGAACTTACCTGAGGTCTTTCGTGTTGCCCGAGACTACGCCTCTCCCCAATGTAGCCATCTCTGACACAGGCAAGTTGGTGCAGTATATTCTCGATCATCCCGAGCAATGTCTTGAAAAGTCTATCGCCTTTTACTCCGAAGCAATTTCAGAAGGCGACAAGATTCACTCTATGGCTGAAGGTATATACCGAAAGAATCTTCGAAATAGTCACCAACTAATCTTTTGAAGCATACAACATCGAGATTCGTTACCACGAGATGTCTTCGGATGAATTTCAAAGTATCCTCAAGAAGCATATGGGTGATGTGACTGCTTTGGATTTTACCGAGCAGCTTCTCATATTCCGAGATTTCGGAATGATCTATGAACGGTCGGAGTTTCTCCAGGCCAACCAGGTAAGAATCAGATGAACTGAGGAGATGATCTGTTCTAATGTGGATACGACAGCTGCCCGGACTCAAGTTGACGACCTGGAAGGAGTTCATGGAAGCCAACGACTTGCATTCTTGTATGACTAGTGCTTAATTGGCTTTCTTCATCATGATGTCTGTACACGTGCCATGACGGGATAAATAGAAATGGAATTTGGACTAAAAGTTATCCAGTTTGTTATGCTTCCACACTGTCTAAATTCGCGACATCAACTCCCAGGGATAATGAAGTCAGATAGGAAGCTCATGTCTAAGGGATAGAAGAAGGATTAATTTATGGGGAAAGGCTTCTAAGCATTATTTACCGATGTCTGTTTAATATTACAAGTAGTCTTATTTTTTAAACTATGAGGCTATGTGTTTTATCAGTTCGGAGCGACTTATAAAGTATACCTGAACCCTTCCCGACCCTCGCACAGGTACTTGCCATCATTAACCTGCCGGTTGTTATGGCGGAGGACAAGCATAGTCAAAGCAGCAACGGTAACAGCAGCAATATTGATCGCCATCACGGCAATAATGCCTGGGAGATAGTTGGGTGCATCTTGTTGACCTGACTATGTTAGAAACGTAAAATAAATAGTGCAGGAAATATCTTACGAAAGACCATGCTCGAGTAGATCCCCCCAACACCGCTGACACTGATCATGATACCTGTAGATACCGCACGTCGTGCGTCACCAACGATGTTATTAGCCTGCCAGGCCAATGTTGTCACAACAAGACCATTGGCGCCAGCAACTCCCAAGAAGGTGCCGATATATCTGGGTGTGGGAGAATCGAGGAATCCAGTCATGCAAAGCCCAATGATGCCAACAAGACCTTGGAAGATGACAAAGGGTCCGCGCATTTGGAACTTGTCGGCGAGCCATGAGATAGTCATGGCCTCCACAACGGCAAAAAGGGCAGGAGGAGTGCTGAGGATAAATGACAGCTCAAGAGAGTACCCAAGACCGCCTCGGAGGATAATGGGAAGGAAAAAGAGGAAAGCATATACTCCAACAGCACCAGCCATGTACATAAGAGAAAAAGCCCACGGCTTCCAATCAGCGGCAGTTGTTGCTAGAATCTTCATTGTTACCTTCTCATGTTCCTCGGGGCCTCGATCCTCAGCTAACCGGGCCTTTACGAACGTGCGCTCCTCAGCAGTAAGGAACGTGTTTCTGTCCGAGTCGGGAAAGTCGACGATGATGAACCACGAACCGATACCAGCGAGAACCGTTATGGTACCTTCGATGATGAAGATCCAGCGCCATCTGGATGTGTTAGTCTCAGGCTCTTGAAACTTGGGTCTATATGAACCGACCCCTTGTAATGATGATGCTTGGAGATCTGGATCAGGCCATATGCAAGAATGTTGGCGAATGCTGATAGTGCAGAAGCTGTGAGGAAGAAACCAGCCATGCGCTTCTGCACCTCGTATCGCTTGTACCAGGAAGAGACAAGATATACACAACCTGGATGATATGAGTAAGACAAGTCCAATTCAACTCAAGGACAGACAACTTACCTGGGAAGAATCCAGCCTCAAAAACTCCAAGCAACGATCTGAGAATAGCAAGACCGATCCAGTTGTGCAGAAAGCCAATGCCCAGAGAAACCAAGCCCCAGGCAACAGCCAGAAATGCAAGCCAATTTGCAGCGCCAAGTTTGTGGATAAAGGCATTGCTGGGAATTTCGAAGATAATGTAACCGATGAAGAAGACCATGAGAGCGATGGAAACTCGGTTTCCTTGTGCGAGACCAAGGTCTTCGTCCATTCCCGAAATGCGAGCGACTGCGACGTTGGATCGATCCACAAGTGCGATGGTGTAAAGACATCCTAAAATCGGCAAGAGTCGAGAGTCGATCTTTCGAAGAACTCTCTTCTCGAATTTGGTATCTCGCGTGATTTCACCGTGGTCTCTGGACTCCGTGCGCTCTATCTGTTGGCTCTCTTCCTTCAACATATCAATGTCATGTTCGTTGGCCATAGTGAAGATGAATGTAGATGATGTAGGTAGTGTTGATATCAAATTGTCGCTTCTCGTATGGGACGGGAGGAATTCTTATACATTGCCAGCTTTTACTAAAGTGATCGTTGTTGCATGACTCGAGAATCCGGGGTAACGAAGATTACCTTAGTCTGTACTCTACCAAGACGAACGCGATATCGGGCCTGGCCATCGGCTATGGACCATAGCCGATGGAAGATAATCTCGTTCAAGACATCTCCACCAAAACCGACAAATAGAAACTTGGCCTTCATGCACTGTTGCGATGAAGGAATGCGGGGTAGGTTGTTTGCTATCCCAATACAGCCAAGGCTAGATAGATGTCCATGGAGGCTTTGCTACTATCGGTCATACCCCAGATCATTCCAAAGTCGACACAATCGCATCTCACTGTTACACACAATGGAACTGTCACGCATGCGCCTGCAGCCAAGGGGCATAGGTGTAGGCATGAGCCGTGAGCCCAATTCTGGTAGGAAAAGAAGCACTGCCTGTCAACGTTGCAATAAGAGGCGGACGAAATGTGATGGGTCCATCATTGGCGTCCCCTGCTCTGCCTGCCAAAAGAGTAACAATCACGCCCAGTGCGCTCTTATACAGTCTAAGCGCAGGAGGTATGTTATTTTCAACCCATGATAGTATTGATCTGATGTCGGCTTGGTAGAGGACCTGATGGACGTTACACTTTGAAGCCTGTTGCCAGTTCCGAATCTCTTCGAAACCCAGAAAATGTCGGCGTGAATAACACGATAGACAGCAGTATGGACGCTTCCTCCCCAAGACCTGAGCATATAGGGAGGGATGGATGCGATAGGACACCGTGTTCAGCTCAAGCTGGAAGTCCATCACATTCAACAATACAGCCAAGTGTAGTTGGTGAAAGCTGGTACGCATCATATGTCATGAGAGGTTATACTCCTGGTCACAGCAGTGTCCATCGACCAATTGGCGAATGTAACGAGACTGTCCAAGATGTCACCTTCGCTAAGAGGACGAATGAGGTCTCGAGGATCTTACCACAATCCTTTGATAAGCCTAGCTTGTCTGATCTTCCTAGGCCAGATATGGTAGACGCTCTGATTAAAGCTTACTTTGACCGGTTCCATGCTTTTTGCCCAATTCTCAGCAAGAGGCTTTTCTTTACATCGATACACGAAGGCAATGTATCTGGAACATTGTTAAGAAGCATTCTCTTTGTCGCATCCTTACACTGCGATCGAGATGTTCTTCATCGCATGGGGTACAGCACTCGCTTGGATGCCAACCATGACCTATTTACCAATGCAAGCGCTTCTTTCGACATGGATAAAGACTCAACTCGCCTTGATATGATACTATCTTCCTACCTTTTACACTATTGGTTCGGAAACCCCACGGCTTACCGGGACTGCCATTGGTGGATTGCTGCTGCCATTCGATCTGCGCAGTGTACAGGCTATCACAGAAGTACTACCAATAGTCAGATGTGCTCTGAACAGCGATCCAGATGGAAGAGGGTCTGGTGGTGTCTATACGTAAGTGCTCACCATAGGCAAGTGGCGTCTCCTAACGAACCAGGTTCGTGACCGTCAAATCGCGATATCAACGGGTGCGCCCATGGTGATCAACGATATGGACTATGACGTTGAAGAACTCGTTCTGGAGGACCTCGAAAACGAGAGTGCGGAAACAGCTCAATACATCGTTGCACAGGTCAAACTGAACAAAGCAGGTAAGCTACCTCATACATCTAGGGGCCTAACTTTGCTGACTTGATAGTGGCGCGAATGTACTTTTTGCATTGTTCGCCCTCACGACTCCCCTTGAGCAAGGATTTCGCAGTTTGTCAAGAGGCCATACATGACATCAGGACGACTTTAAAATCATGGCATGATGACTGTCCAGCACTGAACTTCTCGAACGGGAATCATCATTTGAGCTTGACACTTCTAGTGTGTTACCAGTAGGTATTACGTCTCCTCAAATGGCATTCTACTTATCTCATCGTCCAGTTACTACGCGATAAATATGTATCAGAGACTACAAAGACAGTGTAGTAAGTCTAGGGAGACGAAGCTCGTGGTGGATGCCGCAACACAAGTATTCGAACTTGTGGAACACTCACTCTTATACTGGACGCCAGAACATTTCCCTATGATTTAGTAAGTCAGTTAGAGAGTTATAGCTCTGTTGCTAACTGTTGCATAGTGTATCCGCTCTATTTTCTGCTATGATGGCTCTTGCTGTGGACGGAACTACTACAGCACCGAGAAGTGACCAGATGTTTGCCAAGATTCGGCGGGGCTTACTTGCTCTGAAGCAGTTCGAGCAAGTTTATAATCTTGCACGATGGATCAGGAATTTCTTCATGGATATCTTGAATCGATCTGGGTCTAAAGAAGGGGGCCCAGGGGAGGCACAAGCAGCAAGCACACCTGGTAACGGAATTACAATCGAGATGCAAGTCACAGAAGCATCGGTCGAAATTTCCCCAAACCAGGAGGGGCCAGCCAATACATTGGCGGGAACGCCATTACAGTCGGATCAGCCAATATTCGTTGCGTCCGATCCGGCTCTTGGAGACTCCACATTCATGCTTGGTCAAGATCCCGGGGAGGTCAGCGTAGAAGGGGGAGGTTTCTGGCCAACATATTTGGCGAGCGGAGTCTTTTCTAACAACAGTTCTGGGGATTCTATTGACTTCCCACAATCCGATTCAACTCAGTATCAAGCCATGTATTTTCTAGCTGATCTAGGGATAGCTAATGTTAGTTCTGGACACTTCTATGGTGGATGAAATGCTAAGACGGATGGCTACGGTTCGGACATCGCAATTATAGAACCTCAATAAACGGGCAATCACATTGACATTACCTAGTTTCGGGCTTAACTTTGTAGGGAATCATATCGGGCTGTAGATTTGGGTCCTTGGTTTGCTTGATTGTCAGGGAGGAGTCTTTGATGCCTGCACCATAACGCGGGGTAAATGTGACTAGTGGTTACTGCATTAGTGGTTGTACTGCCAAGCCCGATCAGGCTTGTCGACCATAGCCGAAGGTTCCCAGCACATTGCCGTAAGAGGAAATTTGTAGACACCATAGCCGATGTCGATAGATCCGCGTAGACTCCTCAACGACGGAACTCATATATACAAAACAGAGGGTCTGATCCAGCACGAAAGAAATGCAGAGGATCTGTCAACATACTATTTCATCTTTACATAGTTCTCTACTCAATTTCTGGAATCATATATCCCTTCGCTGATCATGTCTGTTGCCCTAAAGCTCTTACGAGGTGCACGTCCAAGCTGTTCGTCTTCAATAATACGCCTACCAAGTCAACGGTATAGATCACTGTCAAAAACGGCGACTTCACTAGGGGCATCATATAGAAATGGTTCAGGTAGCCAAACAGGTAGGGTTATGTCGCTCTTTTGTAGATGTTGCTCGACTTGCTTACTTGTCCATCGCAGGAGCTTACATGCTCGGACTTGCCGCAATTGGTGCTGCTTGTACAACGATTGTAATTCCTTGGTTAGAGAAGAAACCACAGTCTTCCACACAATCACTAGCGAGTACTCCCAAGATACAACACGACATCACTACGGCCAATATCAAAGCCGCAACCAAAGACTTCGCAGCGCTGCTAGGTGCTGAAAACGTATCCACAGACCAAGCAGACCTTGTTACGCATTCCGGATCCGACTACCAGTCTTATGCTTGGACCGAAGAAAACGCCATCTGCTCCAATGTCGTTCTCTATCCAGAGACCACTGAACAGGTCTCGGAGTTGATGAAGATTTGTTTCCGGCGCCGATTGCCAGTGACGCCTTATTCTGGTGGCACATCGATCGAAGGCCAATATGTTCCGCATTTTCAAGGAATTTGCGTTGACTTTGGTCGAATGAGTAACATCGTGGAGCTCAACAAGGATGATTTAGATTGCGTTGTGCAGCCAGGTATCGGCTGGATGGACTTGAATGAAGAGCTCGCAACACATGGACTCTTCTTCCCGCCCGATCCAGGCCCAGGTGCCATGATTGGAGGAATGGTTGGAACAGGTTGTTCCGGTACTAATGCTGCGGCGTATGGAACTATGAAAGACTGGGTATTGTCGTTAACAGTGGTCCTAGCTGACGGTACGATCATCAAAACTCGCCAAAGAGCAAGAAAGTCAAGTGCAGGCTACGATTTGACAAGAACATTCATCGGAAGCGAAGGGACATTGGGTTTAGTCACTGAGGCGACACTGAAGCTTGCAGTCAAACCTCCTTGTGAAGCAGTGGCCGTGTGCACATTTCCATCGTTACGCGATGCTACCTCCGCAGTGCGAGATGTCCTTTCAGCAGGCATTCAGGTCGCAGCTGTTGAAATCCTGGATGATGTTCAGATGAAAAGTATCAACGAGTCTGCCTTGACCAGCATAAAATGGAAAGAGGAGCCAACCTTGTTCTTCAAGTTTACCGGCAGCGATGACTTTATCGTTCACCATCACGCCAAAAAGGTTGGCGTCATCACAAAACAGAATCGTAGCACAGCATATACCTTTGCAGCAGACGAAAACGAGCGGAATGAGCTGTGGTCAGCAAGGAAGAACGCGCTTTGGAGTATGCTTGCTATGAGAAAGTCGCCAACAGATAAGGTCTGGACGACTGACGTGGCAGTCCCGATGAGCAGACTTCCAGACATTATCGACTTTGCCAAAGACGACATTGAGAAGTCAGGCTTACTCGGATCGATAGTCGGACATGTGGGTGATGGCAACTTTCATACTTTGCTGCTATTCTCAGAAGATAAACGACATGTAGCGGAAGGCGTCGTCCACCGAATGGTTGACAAGGCGATAGAAATGCAAGGGACAGCTACAGGCGAGCATGGTGTTGGGCTTGTCAAGAGAGATTACCTTGAGAAGGAACTTGGTAAGGATACTGTGGATATGATGCGATCGGTAAGTTTTGCGACCATACCCACGCGTGATAGCATTGGCTAATCTCTGAGACATAGATGAAGAACGCATTTGATCCAATGTGTATATTGAACTGTGATAAAGTGGTTCGCATGCAAGCTGTCTGATACCTAGACATAGAAACACACATTGGAGGAGGCTCATCCTTGATGATTTCTAAATATAGTTGTAATAAAGACCTTTGATGCCAAGTGAAACAATCTTTCCTATCTTTGTGTTATAACAAAACCCAATGTGCTGCGGTGTGACGATGCTCTGACGTTACACGAGTCTGAAAAACAGATGATGACCAACAGTTTGACCCGGCAAAGTCTAGTTTTCAACCGCAAGGTGTTGATAAATACCTAACACGGAATGAACACAGCTAATTTGAATCAACCGAATGTTTCATCAACCCTAGAAGATACTAGTTGTGAGTTATCTTCTATTTATATAAATAGTGTTATCTGTGCAGGGTAGCATCGCAGACATGACTTGAGTTTCAAGGGGGTCGTTTTTCAGTCAGAAACCTTACCTGACTAGACAGTGGAGAATGATGACAAAGCGAGATCCACAGTCGGAAAAAGTATAGTCCGCTATTGCTTGCCATCAGCTAACCAATGACTAACCCGACAACAGCGATGTCATGGAATAAGATATTTGCTTACTTGGCAATATCGAGACTGACGAACACGGTTATAACTTTACGAAAAGATAGTCACACGCCTATGTCTCCAAAGGAAAGACTGCCTCTTGCTTTTCTGTCTGTTTGTTCCCGAGATCCTGGTTACCTAAGATGCCAAGACCTTTGGGGCTGAGCTAACCAAGTTCGAAACCAAACCCCCACCTTGTAACAAGGTGGGCAGGAGTTTGCCAATTTAATCCTGTATCACTTTTTCCAAACAACTTCTGTCGGTGAAATCGCCCTTCCACCCTTTCCAACTAAACACACCTTGACTATTGCCATCACATAAAGAAACGCTGCATCCGTTAAAGAGGACTTATACTACAAGCACGCCGTATTGCGCTTTATGTCTGGGGCGGTTCGCGTGATAACAGCAGTTTCCTGCAGGACTTCAGCTTACCTCGACTGACATGGCTGAAGCTGACAAGCCATCCAAATGGAAACGAGCACGCGTTCCAAAGGTCAGGTCTGGCTGTACTACTTGGTAGGTAGGAACAACTCTACCATAAGGTCAAGGCTGACAACAACAGCAAGTATGTGGTTCTCTCAGTGCTCCTAAAAATACCCAAAGTAATAACCTTGACTGTCTAGAATCCGCCATTTGAAGTGTGACGAGACAAGACCTGAGTGCCTTCGTTGCGTGAAGGATAAGCGGACATGCGATGGTTATGAGATGCCGGTCCACTACAGGCCCAGGGTCAAGAAGACACAGCAAGACGGTGTAGTCCGTCCAGTCCAGCCTTCTTCAAAACTGCTAGTTCCAGCAGGTCTATCACCAGAAGCCTTTGGATCAGCCATGGAACTGGACCTTTGCTACCATTTCCGAACATGCACCGTTTTAGAACTAGTGAGCTCCCTGAGTTCAATGAGCTTTTGGCAAGATTATGCGCTACCGCTCAGCCAAGACTCCAAACCCGTTAAAGCAGCGGTTGGCGCGTTGGGAGGCGCCCACAAAGCCTTCAAACTCCAAACGCAGACCGATTCGTTGACGCAGTCGCTTGCTCAATCTTACGAGGTAGCGTCAATTCAGCAGTACAACAAAGCCATCAAGATTATGCAGGAGTATATGAATTTGCCGGAAAGAAATGTTCAGGTGGTTCTGACATGCTGCTTGATCTTCATCTGCACCGAGAGCTTGTATGGACGACATGCAAATGTAGCTCGGCATCTAGAGGCTGCATTTTCATTATTGAATACTCATCATATGTCCAACCAAGGCTTTGGAGACAGAGATCAGAACGATCGAAGCGATTTAGACAAATTTATGGAAAATATTGGTCCTTCGTTATGTGGTCTTGCATCCGATCTCTTTTTCTACATGGGTGACAGATACTCATCAAAGCTTGTATCGGAGCTACAAAACTGGCTCCTCAGACAAGACCCAAAATACTTACAAGAGCCCGGAGCCCCGTTTCTATCAGCCCAGGCTGCGGCATCATCGGCGCCTCGAATGGAAATGATCTGTGGAACGGCCATGTATGCCGAGTGTATCATGTGTTTGACTATGGGACATCTCTGTGGCACGAATGCCTCAGTGTGCAGGCGCTTCGAACAAGGCTTAGATCCAGAGTCTTTCTTCCGGTACTGGAGCGCACGTTACACCGCGTTCAAGCTGAACTTCGATCCTTCGACAGCTTCACCAGCAGAGCTGTTCCGTTTCAAGGTGCTTGAACTCGAGGAGGCAACTTGGCATGCGACGTTCAAACCAAATTCGAGGAAAGGCAATCTTGAAACATCAGACTGCATTGAGATCTTAAAGAAAGCCGAGTCAGTTATTGAGCTTTCGAAAAACGAAACAGGTCACATTTTCAACTTCCAGGCGAATCTTATACCCCCAATCGCCTACGTTATTATATCGTGTCAGGATGAAAAGATTCAGTGGGAAGGTGTTAGACTTCTCCGCCGTCTTGGCAGAAGAGAAGGTGTTTGGGATAGCAAGAAGGTGGCCGATATTTACGAGAACATGATCATTGCAAAGGCGAATAAGTTGTTATCTTGGGATGATATCCCTGCTGATGTACCGCAACTTACCCAGTTGCTAAGTTCGGTTAAGCTGGCGCAATCGCCGGAAAGCCCTAAGTAGACAGTGGTACTCGGAGTTATTGTGAGTTATTGTGTTGCCTTTATACATGGTTGGGCATTGATAAACGGACAAAGGCAACAAGCATCGTTAATGCAGCAAAGTAGTCAAACATAATATAGTTAAATTATATTCTCAAAATTATCTGAGCGTCTTGGTATCTTGAAATTATTCGCCAATTAAATCATAGCCAAGAAGAAAGCCACACCAACAAATGCAGACATGTACCAATTCGGTCTGGAACCAAAAGCCGCCGCGTTATCCTCCGCTGCCGCAGTCTCGTTAGCAATGATAAACTTGGGATCATAATTCTTGACATCTGTGTTGTTTGACTTTCCATCCCAGCAGTATCTGTCAAAACACGTGCTGCACTCCTTGGGAACAGTCTCATTGGTCTTCCACCAACTTCGGCTCATGATAGCACAGACGACACATGTGGGCCATTCCTCATCAATCGTACCGTTTCCTTGAGTGGCACCGTTCAGGGCATTGAGAATGATGCTGTCACGCTCAGGGATGGTGTAGGAGAGATCGAAGGTGGAGACATTGCTCAAGAAAGTGTATGGGGCATTGGGAATATAGAACACAAGTGGAGGAGGAGATTGGCCGTCTTTAAGCGTAAAGTTGTTTGCATCACAGCCAAAGAGTGTTGGGCGTTGGTTCAACTTCTCGTTGATGAAAGTCTCGGCTGATGGAATTGAAGGAAACAGAGTCCCGTTCCCTAGGCTGGAATCCACACGATCGTATGTCGCACGAAGAGCAGTGCCGTTGGGCCAATTCGTTTCTGTGTCTGCTGAGGAATCGATGGCAAAGATGATGTCGACTCCACGAATAGGCTGAATCAAAGGATGGAGCGGGATGTTCTGCAGATCCTCTCCTCCGTCGACAAGAGTCAATTGATGGTCCTTGGCATTGTAGCTTTTTCCTGTTGGATTCCACTGGTAGAATGGATTGGGGGAATAGTCCGCAATATCTTCGTCATTAGTGTCCAAAGCTTCCAGGACTCCCTTGATGGCCTTTACGACAATTGAAGGAATATCGTTTTCCTCGCCAATCTTGGTGATGTTGTTGAGCAGGAACTGGTTGAATAGCGAAGAGGAAGTGCCCATGACGAATCCAAACTGATCAAAGCCACGCACACATTCGCCGCTCTTGTTGATAGTTCCATTTGTAAAGTTAGAGCCGATATACTCCGTGGGAACAAATCCGTAACTAGTGGGATCCCACGTTCCGAACTCGAAGGGGTTAAACTCGTAAACGGTTGCGTTGAGTGAAACGATTTGTTGGCCAGGAGCACGACCATCGGCGACGAGGATGGGAAATGGCGTATCTGCGTCTTTGAAGTTGGAGGTATCAGCGATGGAGGAGAAAGTATACGCAGGACCTCCCTCAGAGGCATCGATCAGCTGGTAAGAGAGAGCACGACCCCACCAGTCAGTAAGTGTTGTGTTCCATCCATCGGCCTTTTCGTCAACAGCGTCCTTGATGTCATCCCAGTATTCAGCCGTGTTCAATATGCTGAAACCTGACTTTTCGGGTCCCTTGAAAATAGAACGATCAAAAGCCCAGATGTCTGAACTCTTATCACCCTTTTGTAGCTCCGGAATCGTGCTGAAGTTATTGGCAAAGATAGACCCAACAAGCCAACCACCTCCTGACAGACCAGCCAGATAAGTAGAAGATTGTAAAAGACCACTGATGGGACCGGATTTGTTGTTGCGTGAGTCAGCAGCAGAGATGAAGCCTGCTCCATTCATCAATGCTCGGTATCCACCACCAGAAGCGGCGATGGCGATGTTGGGTAGCGCAGTCGCATTGTTTTTGTTTTCCTCGATCCACTTTTCGGCGTCGAAACCTGAGATGTTTACTCGAGATAACAAGTCCTTCATTGGATCAATTGTGTTGTTCCTTCTGCGACGAACCCAGGCCTCTTCCTGGTCTGAAAGGCCATCGGCAAGGCGGACTTTGGGGCGCGTTGAAGGGCAATCAACCACCTTTGGAGCATATCCACCACTCGGAGAATTTGGAAGAGCCCGGATGCTTAGGGATTTGCCAATAGCTGCTGGTGAGCCCAAACCCGAGTCATCCGGAGTAGCGATGGCCGCGCTGGTAAGCCATAGTGTAAGGGCGAGAGGGCCAAGCATGTCGTCTGTTGTGACAATGCAGCGTCTGAATATCCAATAACTATGAAACTCTTAAAAATTAATAAAAAGACTTCTGGGGATATTGCTATTCAAGTAGGTGTAGAAATTTGCACCGCCTCAAGGCTGAAGGGGGGCGCCGTAAGAAATACGAGGGTGCAGGTGTGATAGGACAAGTAAGTTGGAGATTCCTTGAATCCTACTCCATATAAGCGGCCTGAGCACATGTTAGACGTCACGTAGAGAATGAACGTGAATGGCTGGCGTGACGCGTCTCACAGAGGCTGGCTCAGGTCAGCTTGTTTAGAGATCTTGCTCAGCTGCTAGCCACAAGAATCTGGACCAATCCCAACTGTCTGTGGCAGTGAATACGCGGATGAGTTGTCCCATCTCGGATCGATCGGCAATCAGCTAACTAAGCCCCGTCCGTTTTTGAAGATGACGTGTTGGACTTTTTAGGTAATCCTTAAAACGGATACGGTGAAACGAATCACAAATGAATGGACAAGAGAAGCAGTGGAACGGTTGAAGAGTGGCTCTTGTTGGCCTGACAATCGCGGGCTGCCATACCGGATTCACCGGTTACCAGTAGCGGTACCCGTTAATGATTAAGATTGAGCCACTGGAATGGAGAAAAAACACATCAGCGTTCCCACACCATGTGAATTATGGTACGAATTAGAGTTTGCAGCCGAGATTATCACCGAAAAGTTCCTATCATCCATCCATTCGCATTGAGTCCACGTTACGCCTTCTCTTCGTGCACAATCCTCTCACCCTGCTTGCCATAAACCTCCTCTCCAGCCCGTCGTTGCGCGATAATATCATCTGTCTGTCGGCGCCATGTCCTCGGCATGCCTTTTTGACTGAATAGTATATCCATGTCCTCGAGAGAAATACCCTTGGTTTCTGGAACGAGGAAGAAAGCAAAGACAATACCAAAGACGACAGAACATGCAAATAGAAGAAATGTTCCATATGTGATGTTGGCCATCATATAAGGAGTGGAGTACACGATGGTGAATTGACCAAGCCACTGGGCACAGGTTGTGAAAACGAGACAAATAGATCGAATGGCCATCGGGAAGACTTCAGCACTGAAGAGATGTGTTAGGAACTAGGTTGCAATGGAGAGAAGAAGGAACGGCTTACCAAAAGATCCAAGGAACTCCATTCCAAGAGATTGCATAGAATATAGCAAAGATGTAAACCATAACAATAGCCACATAGGCACCAGCGGTCTTCTCTGCCGGGACCATTCCCGCGTCAAAAGAACCCGAAAGCTTTGAGTAAATTCCGAGGTAAAAAAGTGCGATCGCTGCCCCGGTTGATCCAAGCATTAATGACTGACGACGGCCGAGAGCGTCGACGCCCCAGATCATGTAAAGGCATGTAGTGCTCGCCTTCACAATGCCAAAGATACCAGTCGCTAGGAGCCCAACACTTGTTCCAGTGAAGCCAATGGACTTGAAGATAGAAGGAGAGTAATAGTTGAGCGCATTAATACCTGACATATTCTGGATCAACATGAGAGCGATACCTAGAAGGAGGCGAGGTCTGTTCGTAGGTCCCACCACTTCACGTAGTTTCGCCAAGAAGCTTCTATCAGCCCCCATAGCTTTCTCTTCTTCTATCTGATTCAGAACAGTATCAATCTCCCAGTTGAGGTAAGCGTGGTCAGCGGGCAGTTGTCGAAGACGTTGAAGCACCTTGCGAGCCTGGTCCGTTCTGCCAGCGTTTAGCAGCCAACGAGGGGACTCGGGCTGGAAGAACATGCAGATAACCAGCAGAGTGCCTGGAGCAAGTTGAAGCCCAAAGGGAATGTGCCACTGTGCATCGGATGTCGGGGAAATGTGGATGTTCACCCCGTAGTTAACCCAGAAGCCTATGATCTGCGAGAACTGCAGGAAGATTTCGAAAATACCAATGAGACGTCCTCGGATCGCAGGCGGGCCGGACTCGGAGATATATACAGGAATTATCATGGACGATGCACCGACAGCAAGGCCTGTGTTTAGTAGGATTAGCGGTTTCCTCAACGATCGTTAGGGAGGACATACCAGTAAGAACACGGCCAGCATAGATGAAGGACAGTTTTCCATCAGCAACGAGTTGGATGATAGCACCGAGGTTAAAGATGATACCACACAGGATCAGAACCCAGCGACGACCAAGTTTCTCGGTCATGTAATAACAGAGCAGGACACCGAAGAAGCAGCCGCCCTGGAACGTGCTGACGATATTCGCCTTGAGTGATGCTAATGCAGTACCAGTCTCAGAAGCCAGATTGAAGCGGTCCTGGAAAGAAGGGAGCGAAAGAGTACCTCCAATGAAAGCTGAATCATAGCCAAACATGGAAGATCCCAGTGCTGCGGAACCGGCGAGAGCGTAGATCCTCCAGTTGTAAACTTCTGGAGGCGCTGGGTTGGCCGAGTCATCTTTTGGCCTGGCAAATATGTTCTTGACCATGTTGACGGTGGTTGGTGATGGTAAAGATAAGGGTTTAGTGGATAGAATGATGAGAAGTTGAAGCACAGGACGAGGGGCGGTATGGTGGTAGATATGTGTCTCTCGGATTGGCCTCAATGAAGTACTGCGGAGAAAGGGGCGTTACCCCAGATCTGTTACCCCGGATTCTTACCCCAGGTGATCTGACAACGTACCCGGCAAGGTGATCCGCGGAAAAGAAAATTGCCGCTTCCAACCTGCCAAGCTAGAGTACCGAGCGTGTTGTTCAAGGGTAAGATTGGACAGACAGACTCTCTAGTGAGAGTGCAGAAAGATGGACCTCTTCTATGCTTTAGGATGCGAAAATAAATGAACTAAGCCTGTTGTCTAAATGGCGTTAACTGATCTAATAGTTTTGTCATTCATACTTGAAACGGCATTTCTTCTGATGTCCTCAGGACTCTTCCTGTTGAGTTAGGCTCAATCCTGGACCGAACCCACCCTGGTAGATAGATCACTCGAACCAGGTAGTGTGGAATGACCCTTTAGATAACTGGAAGTATAGAACGGATGTCGTCTTCTCATTGTCTACTCTTGCTTGTAGACATCGTACCTACAAGAGACTGTTGTGAGATCATACAAATGATATGCTGTCAATATTACAGGATTGGTAAATTGAATAAGGCAGTAGTTCATCTGCGGCTCGATTCTTATCCACATATGTACTGCTAATTTGACAATCAATTTACCAGCTCATTGAGATCCGAGTGCCTTTGATATCGCTGCTTTAGCAGCTTCAAGTGGCATATCAGACAATGGCCTCTGCATCCAAAGAACCTCCTGCGCAATTCCTTGGTAGATCATGGCCTCCGTCCCAGGAATCACCTTCCATCCGTTATCTTCAGCAAGACGGTACAAGCTCGTGACTATCCTGGGATGATAGCACATTTCGAGCAAGACTCCCTTTTCTTTCCTCTGAACGAGCTCAGTAACAATGTCTCGCGCCAAAATCTCTCCCTCTGTGCTTGGTGGAAAGTCTGGGATTGTGCCAACGACCAGAACTGGCGTCTCGAGCTGCTTTGCCTGCTCTAGAGAAGAGATATAGGTCATTTCTGGACCGTCCTCCATTCCTGAAAACGACTCAATCACTGCGTCTGCCTCTTCTTTCAGACGGTTCACGAGATATATCTCACTGGCGCCCAGCCACTTTTGTAGAGCGTAGACAGCACTCCTGCAGGCACCTCCACCGCCAATAACTAGTGCCGGCTTTCCTTTGCTCTTCTCTGTGATTCTAGGAGAATTCTGCAGGAATGCTTCACGAACTCCAACGCAGTCCGTGTTTGTACCGATGTACTTTCTCTCGCCCGTGACTTCGTCTTTACGGATGTAGACAGTGTTGATGGCGCCTATCGCCCGCCCTTCGTCTGTTACTTCGTCGCACTCGTTGATCCAGGCAACCTTGTGGGGCATCGTGACGGCAGCTCCTACACAGTCGCTAGCCTTCAGTTTGGGTATGAAATCACCCTTATCGACGGATTCGATCAGATCGTAGGTCCATGGTACACTGAGACTCTCAAAGATGGTCGAGTGAAGAAGAGGTGCCAATGAGTGCTGTAATGGATATCCAAATAGGTAGGTGCGGCGAGGCTGTTGAAGTTGATCGTTGTCCATCTTAGAAATGTCTAGGTTATGTACTATATGTGTGTAGGCGACTGTTGACTTGTGGTTACTGGAAGTTATTCTTTGGGTCCTTAACAGTTAAAAATACCTCGGGCTCTTAGGGTTAGCATCTGCGACAATAGCGTCCTTTTTGGATCCATGTCTCCCTCTCAATTGGTGGTCTTGATAATTCTTCCCCGGTCACACTCAGACATAAGTGGATTCGCCGTGGGGTACGGAGTAGTTAACAGACCCGCTTGGATCTTGAAAGAATTCGATCTTTCGATTGATGGATGCATTATTCATTATTCAAACCATGTCGCACAGGCAGCCACTCAACGCGAAAGTTCGACCAGACTGTCGGGATCACTACCACAAAGGGTCAATTCTATTTCTGACCTGTCGTAAGGCTTTCACTGCGCGATCAATATCACTGCATCTACTAACTATACTATGTACTTCAGTAAACCACAAGCCAACCCTCGATGGCTTGAAAACTAAACCGAGTCAGAAGACTGATATCGGGCGGCTAAAGCTTCTACCGCCCGGCTGATGACCATATAGAGCTAGACGAAAGGGTATACTAAGCATATGATAAGCATACCAAGGTTTCTATGATAGATTAGACTTCGACTAAAATAAAACGGATGATGGCAGATGATAGTCACGTAACGGATGGTATCTGGAAGATTGGTACACCCAACTAATAAATAGCCTACAAACTTGTTCTCGGTCATATTGGTTGGAGCCCGGATTCTATATGGAATTTCTGCTGTATCTTTATTTAAGATAAAGGTAGTTACTCTATAGTCAACAATATTTGCTAAAGTTGGAGGACTTCAATGTCCCGTTGTCGCAAGCAAGAGACAGGCGCCTGGTCTGCCAACGATGTCTCGTACTTAGGCACTTGCTATCCTCGCCTGCATTGCACTACGCATTGCCTCCACCGGAGCTTGCCTTCCTGTCCATAGTTCAAACTGCGCATAGCCCTGCTCCTCCAGGATGTCAACACCCCTATACACATTCCACTGCGAGTGCATTTGGGCTACCGTCATCATTCCTGTTACTTGAGGCCTGTATGCCATCTCCACTAAAACTCCTCGTTCAGTTGTGGAGAATAACCCAGGAGGAATCTTGTCTTCTCCCAAATCATCAGCAGGTATACACGCCACGATAAGACGAATATCTGTATCTTCGGCCTTATCAGCTTCCTCCAGTGATGTGAAGGCACGTGTTTTTAGTTCTGAGAATCTGGATGCCAACTCTGTAGCTTTGGATAAGGTCCTGTTGACCACAATGAGTTCACGGAACCCAAGTGTTTGTATAGCGTAACAAGCCGCTCTAGCAGCACCTCCAGCTCCAAGTACCAGTGCTGACGATGATGCAAAGTCTTGAACCCCAGACTTGACGATACATCTTCTGATTCCGATCCAGTCTGTGTTATCACCATGAAGAATTCGACGTCCGTTTGCCTCTCGGACAACAATGGTGTTTATAGCACCAATATTCTGCCCTTGTTCTGAGACAGTATCCAAGAGTTTGCCGATTTGCAGCTTGTGAGGGAATGTGACTGATGCACCGCCAAAGTCGGGGCGACTGATGATTTCTTCCACTGTTTCATCGACATTTTCACTCTCATGGATCTGGTAGTGATGTGGAAAGCCAAGTTCTTGGAATCCGGCATTGTGTAGGGTTGGCGATAGAGAATGGGAAATATTGTGACCAAAGATGAAAAATTGCGTCTTGTCCACAATCTGTGACGGTTCGACCAAATCACCATTCACAACCTTGTTTGTGGAAATTTGGCAACCTTCATGTCGGTGACCTGGAGCGGAGTTGTTGTTTGCAACCATGGTTAAGCAACAATTAAAACGAAGTGAATGAATCTGGATTTATTTGCTCGGAGCGTTAGGAATGATTATGAAAGTCGATGTTTTTCTGCGGTGGAGTGACTCAAGAAGATGATGATCGTTGTGTGTGAACCAATGTAAAAATAAGAATGACAGATAGTAATCTGGGTGGCAAAGACCTTTCCCGGCCAAGCCGAATATCTTAGTTATGTGGATCTGGACATACATGCGTATTTTACATACGACTGGAAGAATTACTTATTTGAATCTGGATATCACAGCAGAGGACACGGCAATTGAATGCTTTACTCTCTTGAAGTTCATCGCGTTTTGTACGGGATCTGTGACTACTGTATTCCTCATCCGTGACTGGATCACCTCCCCACCCTTCTATTATATGCTTGGAAGACGGCTTGTCTCATAACATTGGCTGGCGCTCTTCGAGTGGTAAACAACTCGAATTGCATCATTCCCTGCTCCGGTAGAACCTCAAGACCATCTACTGCGATCCACCCCCTTTCAGCCAACTGCCCTGTTTGTTGTAACAGTGGTGTTTCCAGTGGCGTGTATGAAAGCTGTGACTATTGATCAGAACGAACTTTGAGAACATGGTATAGGCATGGGGCTCACCTCGATTACAACGCCACCAGTCGGGCTCGACAGCCAGTGATCCGGGAGGCTCGTATCCACGGAACATTGTCCGTTGATATCTTTCGTAGCGATACAAGAAACTATAATTGTTGGCAAGCTCAAGTCCTCTGGCCATGGATCCTTTTTTGAATCTATTATCTTGAACACTGGACCTGGCCCGTGGTCTGGGCTCTCACTCCCTCTTCGAGATGCTGGCAAATCGCCTTCACGTTGCCTGTCGTTATCGTTTATTGGGCTCTTGAACTGCGCGATGAGGTCTTCAGCTTTTGACCGGGTACGGTTATGAATGACGATGGTCGTTATACCCAGTCGAATAAAGGCGTAGGCGGCTGCTCGAGCCATTCCACCCGCACCCACTATCAGACCCGTTGTCCTTCTCCTTACAGCATTGATGGGAGACAAGTTGCGTTGAACACAAGTATGTATACCGATCCAATCAGTGTTCTCACCAAAAAGAGCCATAGTTGGTCCATTCGTGCTTTTATCCAGCAAGGAATCCATCACAGGAGATTTCAGACATATCATTGTATTGACAGCTCCGATAGCTCTGGCTTCCTCGCTTAGAAAGTCCATTTTTGGAAGCATGGCAGTTTTGAAAGGGGCAGTGATACTGGCTCCCCCAAACTTGACGTCCTTAACCAGTTCAAAAAGCTCATCCGTCGAGTCCTTCGTGTAGATGTTGTAACGGTGGGGTATGCCCAGTAGTTCGAAGGCAGCTTCATGCATGGCAGGTGATAGACTCTGTGAGGTATTGTTTCCATATATACCAAAGAACTGATTGTCGAGTACAAACGACGTAAAAATCGCCCTCTGGGCTTCTGAGACGGTCAGGAGAGAACTTGATGTGCACTCGGGTGCCAACTTGCGAACAAGTGAATGGGTGACTGGGCTGAGAATTGAATTCAAGTAACACGACATACGTCCAAGACTGCCAGTGTTATAAGCTATCACGGGTATTGTGTACTTCTGAGAGGTCTTTACGCGGTGGACGAAATGCTGCGCCGCGAAATTGTCCTCCAAGCATGTTGCTTTCTTGCAGATACGAAGGATGTCGCAGCCAAGTGTCTGAGCTCGCTGGATCATGGCCCACTGTTTTGGAGAATCCCATCCATCATCTCCCTTTTCGGAAGCAGAGTAGTGACCAATAATCTTTGTCCGACCCTTTGACGATACCAAGTTTTGGATTCTGGCTGTGTCGAATTCAAGGTCCACGCAGAGATATTCTGGCCCAAGTCTTAGTCCATGGTCTAGAAGCCTGAAGTAATCATCCGTGCTGACTTGATGCATGTCTTCAGAGCTTATCTGATAGATTATAGGAAGGCAGATATTTCTCCTGACAACAGACACCTGCCTGCTGATGGAATCTTCTGCTGTGTCATCGAGCCCTTGCTCGTCCTTGCAGAAAGTTGACATTGGTATGGTGAACTCGACGGCGTCAGCTTCTATGTCGACTTCCCCAAGGTCAGATATCAAGGTAGTGAGAGTTGAAAGTGGTATGGACAACGCATAAGTGAATCTCCGCGAAACTAATGGTAAGGAAGACAGACTGTGCCGAGCTTTGTATTTGCCATATGAGTCATCCCGCTTGACTATTCCATGTATCATGTCGAGGAAGTCTTTCTCGACATTCTTGAGCGCGAGAGCTGAAGGGGACAAGTCCCCGCGGGATGACGCACAATTTGATTTCCGTAGTGATATGTCAGAAGTATTGTAGTACTCAAAGTTCGATAACCTTCTGTAAGCTGGCGTTGCACGACTAATGAGGTTTTGGATGGTTGTCAAGTCGAACACGCGCAAATGTCGTTGGATATCCTCGGCATCACGTAGGATAAAAATGATGAGGTGGTCTTCGGCGAATTTTGCAAGCCATTCTTTTCCCTTTCCCTCAACAGCACCAGGTCCGCAGACAATGATGGCTCCCGTTGGATTTTCAAAGAGCATAGATCTCATCAACTGCAGTTCCTTCTGGCGATACTGGGAGATACCATTGTCAGATTTGTAGGCTGCTCGCGAGAGGCCTGTGGTTTTGTAGAAATATTGGTCGGCGTCCAGAACTCGAAAGCCCAATGCACTTGATGCTAGCACAGCCAATGTGGACAGGCCACTCCCGCGCATGCCAATAAGTGCGATAGAAGCATTAGGCGCATAGTCCGCTATTCGCCGTGGTGTATCTGGACTATAGGCTCTAGACTTTGGTGTTTTGGGAGTAGGCGCATTTGAGTATTCTGAAAGGACTTTTGGTGTACAAGCCCGTGTAGATGGAGTGTATGGCGACCTGGTGATATTTGCAGTTTCATCAATTAATGGCGGTGTTTTGGACATCTTGGGGTATGTCAATAGAAGTGAGTAGTGAATTTGGTTACACTGTCGTAGAGGTCCGAAAAAAGAGCCTTAGCCTGTCGTAACCCAGCTTTGCCGTAACGGAGCGGCCTTGCCTCTGTAATGGTAGCTGAAGATCCTGGTAAACAATGTCAACCAATTAAGATGAGGCGGCAGAAGTCTTTGCCGCTCATATTACGCTTGTAGACATGGAGCTATGCTACCCCGCATCGCTTTGCTTAATTTGGTTAGATTTCAAGACCGATAGTTTGATTGGATACAAGAGTTGACCCCGGTACAGTGGTCCATCGACGGCCTGTTGAGAAAGATCAAGCTCTGGCGCAGAACAGTGCAGTACAGCACAACACTGCAAGGTCATCAGTTCGTCCTGGGCACAACATGTCGACTACAAAGAGTCAAATGAACAACAAATTACCAACAAAAGACCCTCATAGAGGTCCAAAGCGACCAAGGACAGAGGCAGATGAGTCTGATGAAGGATCGTATGGAAGGAGCAGACATCGTGTCACAAGAGCCTGCAATGAGTGCAGAAGGCGAAAAGACCGCTGTGGTGGTCAGAAGCCTTCTTGTATATCCTGCACCGAGAACGATCGTGTTTGCAGTTATGGTCCATCAAAGAAACGCGGTCTACGCCCAGGCTACGTCAGAGCCATTGAAGCCTTACTGGGGTTGATGATTACCACAATCGAGGGGAGCGAAGCTTGGATATGTGGTCTTCTCCAAGGAAAGCCAGATCGGATCTCATTACGTTTCGCCTCGTTTGAAATTCAGGAATCTGATATGTCTGTCGATTTCCTACTTGATATATGGCGTAAATGCAATTTGTGTAAAGAGGCAGGAAAGCTCCTGGCGCCGGAGAATGTCGAGACTGATGAGGATGGTACCGACTCAACTCGATATTTCGATACAAAACTGGTGGAAGCATTTGCACTATCCCAGTCATCAAGGGATGATGATGAGAGTGCCCTCTTGACGCCAATGAACACTGACACAACGCCTCATGAAGTGGCACTTTTTGACTCCCCCCCTACACCTATCGTCTCAGCCCATGCCTCCAATCAATCGATGGAGGTAATAGCAGAGACATCCAATATCCCCCAACCGAAACCCTCTACATCAAACAGTATTCAATCATCTCCGTCGTCTATCCTTCAAGTCCCCACGAATTGGCCATACCTCATGGATGTCTACTTCGAAACCACGCATAGCTGGTTACCCATTTCACAAAAGCACGAGCTTTTACGTGCAGCTTATACAGTAGTAAACAGCACCTCAACATCGGCTAATTCGCTTTCTTCCGGCGAATTAGCCTTTTTACATGCTGTACTGATGTACTCCTCCCATCAAGCCAGTACGATACCAAATATGTCAAAAGCGTCAGTCGACAATAGCTATGGAGTCAGATCGCCGCAAGACTTGACTCAGTCTTCTTTATTCTCTGACCCAGCCTCTTACGACCTGGGTCACGTCAAAGCGCTCCTCGTACTATCTTTGCTTGAGATGGATCGCAACTGCTGGAATAATGCTTGGATCGCCATAGGTCGCGCCGTATATACAGCAACATCACTGGGACTTATATTACGCGATTCAACAAAAGAACAGCCGGTATACGATGAGAACGCCAAAAGAACCCTCTTGGGATGTGTGACACTGGAAACCATCATCGCATCTCGGCTCTGTACCGCAACATGTTTGCAATCTTCGGATATCTCGCCCAACAGACTTCTCATAACTGACGGAATAGAAGAATGGGAGCCATGGCAGCCAAAGATTTTGGTAGACACCAGGGCTGTTGCAAGTCGACAGGTCTCAAATACTCATGTGCCTGGACATGTAATAAGCACTTTCAACAGCCTGCTCCAGGTTATAGCTCGGCTGAATGACTTGGTCCATGAGCAAAGACGTCCCGCATCAGACCAAGCCCTACACGAAACCATGCTTGCTTGTCAGCAAAATCTCCTTGAGGACCCTCAAATCACTGCTGACATACCCCCTCAAAAGCTCTGCCTTTGGATGGTCTCTGTCACGACACTCGAAGTTGCGGCAGCAGAACGTCTAGCCTCACACGGCACAAACTCGTGGCGTCCAGATGGTTACTGGAAGAGAATCGCATCATTAGTATACCTAATAGAGATCCGAGCTGACTCGATGGGGAGTTGTTCTGTATCTCCGGTAATGCAAAGTTGTTTAGAACTTTTGCAGAAGACCATTACTCGCCATCGACCGCAGTATGCCGGTTCCGACGTCCAGCAAGACTTTTGTCTCCTTGAGCGGAATATTGCTGCGGCTAAGGGTTCACTTCAACCCGTCTTTAACAAAGACCCTCAAATAGACGTTGTCTCAACGGATCAAGCAACGACCAACTTTCCCAAGCCAACACACCCTGTATTCACAAATGACTCCATACGCCCGCCTACAATTTCCAAAATTCCGGCTACAACCTTGACCATACCTACACAATCAGAAATGACATATTCTTCAATAACACAGGATGATGTCTCGACAACCATCTTAGCCCAATCGCTGGGAGTGGAAAACAACGGGACTTTTGACACATCAAGATCTTCCTTGGGAGAGGATCTAGAAGACGACGGTCTATTTGACAGCCTTGCGACATTGGATTCGACCGACTGGTAAGTTTTCCTGTGCAGAGATAGGTGATCGATACTGACCATTACACAGGCTAGCCAATCCTCCGGAATTTATGCAACACCTTGGTCTGCTTGACAACCCTTCAAACAGCGTGGAGAATATTTTTGATATGGAGTTCTGAAAAATGGGTATACAAGGCATTAGGTCTGCCAGTGCTGCACATCATATTGACAGGAGGGATGAAAAAGATATCACTTTTGATCATAGAAGCATGTTGACAACATATTGATTGAAGAGTGTTACTAAGATATGAACATTTCATAACCGAGGAGTTGGGTAAAATGATTATCAGTCATGATATGTTGAATAAAGCAAACTCATTGTGGGTCCGTTTTGGAAGTTACCAGAACCTGTTTCACTCTAGTAGTTTCCCTATCAAAATTGGTAGCGGCTACTTGACCACATACATAATGTACCCGAGGCCCGTTTGCCGGAACAGCATTCTGCCGCCCCTCATCATGATATCACCTCTTCAGCAACATAATACAAGCTCTCACTAAAGGTTGTTAGAGACTCTATTAATTATCAATTACCATTATTTCAGCGCCCATCACAATGACCGCATACCGTCCCGCTATCTTGTCAGCCTCACTTGGTAGAGCATGGGTACATGAGTTTGCTGAGAAAGCTAAACAGGCTTCATCCCAAGGATTCCAAGGCATCGAAGTCTTCTATGAGGATCTTGAGTACGAGGCAAAACGATTACACAATGTTGAAACTCCGAATGACGAGCAGATACTGTCGGCAGCAACCAGTATTCGTCAGCTATTGGACGGACTGAACCTCACCGTAATCGGTCTTCAACCCTTTTTATTCTACGAGGGACTGTTGGACCGTGAGCAGCACGCCCGCCTAATCGAAAAGATCAAACTGTGGTTCAAAATTGCTGAACGCCTGGGAACCAACACGATCCAAATTCCGGCCAACTTCCTCCCCGCTGAGCAATTGACCGGAGACATGGATGTCATCGTTGGCGATTTGGTCGAGCTGGCCGATTTGGGACTCAAACAAAACCCTCCGATCCGTTTCGCGTATGAAGCCTTGTGCTGGAGTACGCACGTCGATACCTGGGAAAAGTCATGGGAAGTGGCTCAGAAGGTCAACAGGCCCAACTTTGGCCTGTGTCTCGATACCTTCAATATTGCTGGGCGCGTCTGGGGTGACCCTGCATCACCAACAGGCATGACACCTAACGCAGACCAAGATATGAAGGAGTCTTTGGAAAGACTTCTTCGAGATGTGACTTTGGACAAGGTGTTTTACATACAGGTTGTTGACGCGGAGAGAATGGACTCGCCTCTGGTCAAGGGTCATCCATTCCACGTTGATGGAAACCCCGCAAGGATGAACTGGTCAAGGAATGCCCGAGCTTTTATGTACGAGGAAGACCGCGGCGCCTACCTTCCTGTAGAAAAGATCGCCAAGGTATTGATCCAAGATATGGGTTACAAGGGTTATATCTCCATGGAGCTCTTTTCTAGAACAATGGCTGGGGAAGGCAAAGACGTGCCACAGAAGCACGCCGAGAGAGGCATCAAAGCGTGGAACAAGCTTTTTGAACGACTCCAATTGAAGTGAGACGCGTATGGGTAGACTAGAAACAGAAAGAAGCATTCAGCAAGATGTATGTCACAAGATAACGAAAGCCCATTGAGTATCTTCAACTGTAGGGACCTTTATTCGATAGATACCTGCAGGACTAGAAATTGATACCAGCACTACTTTCTGCTCCGGCCATCAGAACCTTCCATGCCCCTTCCTTATCAAGTTTCTTAACCTTCTCAGGGCCAGCCCAAAGCCTCCACTGTTCTTCAATCTGATAACCAATAACATGTGTTCCTTCAACAGTAGGCCATCCTTTTTCTTCTGCGAGCTTGATCATTCTGGTCCTTCTAGGCTTGAAGCACATATCGAGAAGGACGCCCTTTTCCGGACGCGAAAGGAACTCCTCGAGA
This sequence comes from Fusarium chaquense, assembly GCA_020137375.1. Classification (NCBI taxonomy): domain Eukaryota; kingdom Fungi; phylum Ascomycota; class Sordariomycetes; order Hypocreales; family Nectriaceae; genus Fusarium; species Fusarium chaquense. The sequence continues at coordinate 128,344 of JAATNT010000104.1, forward strand.
GAAGCCTTCACGGCGAGCTCTTCGGGTGTTTTGGGTTCAAGATCAGGCACAGTACCAACGACGTAGTATGGCGTCTCAAGATTCTTTGCATCATTCTCTTTGGCATGAACAATATTGGGGATAGGCGAAAGCTTCTGCGAATCTTTCACAAGATCCTCCACCTCTTGAGCATCGCGGTTCAGCACGTAGATAACCGATGATTTGAAGTAAGAGCTCAATGCGTAGACAGCAGCTCGGCTCGCTCCTCCTGCACCGACTATCAGAGCTGGCTTGTTCAGGACTGGCACACCAGCCTGGTCTCCCTTTTCAAGTAAGCAGCCCTTGATGCCGCGCCAGTCGGTGTTGGTTCCATGCAGTTTCTTAGGATCTTCCCAATCGCGGTAGACGTTATTGCAAGCACCAATGGTGGTGGAAAGGTCATCCAAAATGTCAAGGCGAGGAAGAATAGCGTTTTTATAAGGCATTGTGACGACCAGGCCGGCTGTAGTGTCCTTTCTCGCGAGGTCCATAAGATCATCGAGAGTGGCACATTCTGTAGCGTAAAAAGTCCATGGAAGGCCAAGAGACTGTGCGATGTGATTGTGCATGGGCGGAGCGATGGAATGACCGACACCAATGCCCACAAGGTGCAGAGTGCGGCTTTCTTGGTTTTGAGACTCCATATCGTTGTTGCGAATATGAATTAGTTGTTTTGTTGAATGAGTTATCCAAACATCTGTACAACAGGTAGTTTGGGTTATATCATGTCTTTGCCTCACTTTTTACGCGGACAATTCTTCTGCCGGCTTCATCACTCACTGGAGACGACCCCGCAATAAGTGCTCAGAGGCTATTTTCATTCCCCCCTCATCCTCCAGTGACAGACCAATTACACTACACTCAATGTATCATGTGTTTCTTTGCCCAAATTGGTTTTACGAATGTCTTTACCGAGAGCACGATTGTGTTTCTTATGTCAGATCTATCTTTTCACTCATTTCTCCATACTTTAGAATAACCACAGAGACAGTAATAGATGTGCAGGAAATCTCACCCGGTAGGTCATGATATGTGGTACATCTTTATCCGCCAAAGTCCAGGCTGTATTCTTACAGTTAATAGTAACCGCATTCACAAGCAGGACCATTGGTTGGAAATAAACTTGAATTATGTTAGGTGACTTGGATACACTCCAATTACTTTTGCACTTGCTATTGCCACTATTGATGCAAAATGAGCACCGGTTTAATCCCACGGTTCGAAAGATTGAGTAGTATCATCATGTCCTTCCTTTAACCATTCTTTGGACCCGGCACATCGCTCTGGAAGTGTTTCATCATGGTCTTATTGTTCAGTCTTTCGGTCTTCAGTCGCATCTTTCGTTCTAACCGCTGTGCTGTGTCCAATTCCTTCTTTCTCTGTAGGAGGAAGCTGCGCTGTTCCGAAGATGACATATGTATCAAGCTTTGCTGGTCCCTAACACTTAGTCTGGCAAGCTGAGACGCCAAAGCTGCGTCCTTCTTATCTTTTGTTGCGAGTGCGTCTGACGACACGTTAGCGGGCAGAGTAGCCTGACTATCCTGATTTTTTGTATCGTCCTGAGCTGCTCGTTGACGCGGCTGCTTCGCTGCTGAGGCTGTACGATGTGAGAGTAGCTTTCCTGATGCCAGGCGACGGGTCTCGCTGTCGATAGCGATGCCATTATCGGTTTCGTATGTCTTTAGTCCCTCAAGATCGTAGAATTCTAACATCTCGTCTGACAATTCGATTCTGCAATGACCTTTATCCATCATATGTTGCTGAATGCCTTGAGCAGTACGGCTTCTTGTTCCGCAATAAATGCACTCGCGGTAAGTATTGATAACAAAGTGGAGGTACCAGATTAATGTCTCGAGGTCCACACTAAGGTGGTTCTCATATGGGATCCTTAGACTGTGTGCTGTCTTCATGTGCTCGATATTCTCATCGAAATCTTCGCTGTTTTGGGGGCAGATAATGCATTTCTCAGGCTCGAAATCTGGCAATACACCGTCGACTGCTTCGTCTACAGATTCTGTATCGCTGCCTGATAGTTGTTTGTGTGAGCCACCCATGAGCTGTGTGTGGTTCGAGTAAGTGTGGCCATCATCTACGGTTTCATCGATTAATCCAGAAGCAATTGCACGCTGTCTTAAAGCTGCTATACTATCATGGAATCAGCATCTCGTAGAAAGCAATGAGTAAAATAGACACTTACTGCGATTCGCTTTTCGCGTGTATTCTGTGCTCTTGGCTATTGTCGAAAGACACATCGCAGAGAGAACAGGTCGGTCCTGTGGATGCCATAGTTGCTAGTTCAGTAGGTAATGGTCAGCTTAAGTGTGGTGACAAAAGAGAAGGATCTTTGGACTGTTATATGCAGTCACTCAGTGCCGGAAATATTTACCCAGACGTTGCGAGTTCATGAAGCGGCGAGTGTTGATTGAGGTGACGCTATAGTGGGCCTCCAAAAAGGATGACTGGACTCCAAATGCGTGACTCATTTGCCGGACAGGCTTGTCTGATTGGGAAGGAACTTATGTATCATGCAGGGATCAGGAAGTAATCAGTCGCAAACTACTATCGCATCCCGTGGTCAGGCATTTTGCATGAATAAATGCTGATGATAGTCATTATTCCGGATGGGGATTATTCTTGTGAGATCATCAATGTGGGTAGAGCAATGACTGAACTCTATAGTGTACACATGGGCCGACGGAATAGGCTTCTGTTGAGTTGCACGCACAGCAACACTTTTTCCCAACATTAAAATTGAATTGACGTAAACATAGGTACTATACTATACTATCTGTACTTTTGAGAATATTTCAAACCTTCTTCTTCTTGCCCAAATTCCACTTCTTAACCCGGAAAACATAGTAAGACAAAACAGCAATAAAGATGTTGAACGCAACATACGCCCAGACAAGACCATAGTTCCGCCATCTTTCACTCCAGTAGATTTCGCTTCCCGCCAAGAACTGATCCGCGTTAACAAGCGAACAGTACTGGCATTGCTGCGTAGCATCGGGGTTCTGCAACTTTCCTGGTGCCTGCGTCAAGTAGGCTTCCATGTATTCACCACATGTCTGTCCAGAAGGTGGGTTGAAGATTGACGTCTCATCCTTTGAACACTCAATGGCACGACCAGCCAAGATTGTTGAGGCAATGCCAGCGACCCAGTATGTGAAGGGACTGACGCGGTACATAAACATCCAGAAGCCTGGGAGAGAGGACGGGGGTTGAAGAACGCCACAGAAGGTCAAACTCATCAAAACCAGGAGGGTGACGATAGAAGACGCAGTGAGTGCGTTGGGAAGCGCGGCAATTGTCATCTGCGCAAAAGAGCTTGCGTAAAGCATGAGCTGCATCATGAACAAGAGTACGAGACCTTGACGGGCGGATGCCTGAATACCATTGACAGGGTAGTAAAAGGCGCCAAACATTAGAATACCAGCGATAATCTGAAAAGGAACCTCAACAACTACATTGGCGATCATAAAGGCCTTCCAAGAATATGCCTTGCTAGGGCGCTCCCGGACCTCGTAAAGCTCACGCTGGGTGATGAAATGAGGGTGGATCTACACAGTATTAGTAAGTTGCATAGCAATGCCGGATCCAGACTCACCTGTTGGACCAAGGTATTGAATACAGTGATGACCATAAAGACAGAGAACAAGATGTTCTGCATACCGGCAAAGGTAGAGTCGGCGTTGAAGAACGAGAAGCCAATAAAGAGGCCAGAGATTGTGCAGAGCGCCAACTTGGCCATGATGTAGTTTGGCATCCTCCAGTACTGCTGAAAGACTCTGGTAGTAACTTGGCGAAGCTGCGCAACGAAAGGCATTGCAAACTCTGACTGACTGGCGGCATCGTCCGCCATGTGCTTTGATGACATAGTTGAATGAATCCTTTCGACTTCGGCCTCGACATCCACCAACTCCTGACTTCCTTTCCAAGCAGTATGCCAGTCCTCTCCCTTGGAGCTTCTGGCGTTGTTGACAATCTCGAGCATCCATTCAGCTGGGTTTTCATCATCGCCACAGGTTCGAGCTCCCTGTCTCTCAAAGTAGTTGAGTAGAGTACGGGAGTTCTTCCCAATATCACCAAAGTATACAGTCCTGCCACCCTGTGCAAGGAAGAGGAGTCGGTCAAACTCTTGGAACAAGATGGCACTCGGTTGGTGGACAGTACAGAGAATAGCCTGCCCGGCGTCTGTCAATTTCCGGAGGAAGGCAACAATAGCCCAAGAACTCTGTGAGTCCAAACCACTTGTCGGCTCATCGAGGAAAAGAAGAAGCTTGGGCTTGGCAGCTAGCTCGACTCCAATCGTGAGAAGCTTACGCTGCTCGACGTTAAGACCCTCTCCAGGGACACCCACGACGGCGCTTGCAAAGTCCCTCATGTTGAGCATGTCGATAACTCTCTCAACCCACTCATGCTTCTCCTCAGTGCTAACAGTGCTTGGCTGGCGGAGCATGGCGCTGAATCGCAGACTCTCGCGAACAGTGGAAGTCTCAAGGTGAAGATCTGGTTCATGTTAACGTGACGGACTGGACAAAAGACAGATGTATAACTGACCTTGTTGTTGAACGTAACCTGTTTTTCTCTGGAAGCTTGCGTCAAGTGGCTTACCGTTGACTAACATGTCTCCTGTAATAACACCCATACTGGTTCTCTGCGCTAGAACGTCGAGAAGAGTCGTCTTTCCAGCACCACTGACACCCATTAGAGCTGTGAGGGTACCGGGCTTGACCCAACCGGTGACATGATCTAAAAGTCTTCGTGGCTCCCCCTTGATCTGAATGTCATACACAACGTCCTTCCACGTAAAGATGTCCGTTTGGGGCTCGAGTACAGTAGTGGTATCATTCCCTTGTCCATTCTTTTCAGGCACAGCAAGTTCCTCGTTCATGGCACTTCTATCCGCGCCAGCCTGCAGGTGAGCGGGAACGTGACCGCGCTGGAAGACGAGTACTTCAGCCTTGCTGGATGTCTTTGAGTTCAGTTCAGTCATTGTGAAGTAGAGCGCCATGAAGAAAACAAGAAACGCCAGGAGGATACCAAAGTTACGCCAGACATGGGAGTAATAGTACTCGTAGCTCGTCTCTATGAAGTCATCGCCGCTAACTGTCCGTTGACCGGCAACAGCTCCAACTGTCGAACAGATCCATGAGTCGCCAATTAGTTGAGGATAGGCAGGAACGAAAGATGAGCAGGCAAATTCTCGGCCGTGGAACTCATTGGCGACGAGAATCTCAAAGGCATAGTATATGGGGTTAATCCATCTAACGAATATTAGCTATGATGGCACAAAAGGCGTCTCGTGTTCTTACCTGATCCAGCTAAACCAGACAACCATCTGTGGTACATGGATCATGAAACCCGTGTAAATTACGAGAGCTAGAATCATGATACCGGCCAGCATCATGGCTTGTGAAACTGTCTTGGTAACAGCAGCCAAGGTTCGAAAGATACCCGACATGACAAATGTGACGATGAACGAAATGAGGAAGTAGAGAAAGAAGGGACCAGGCTGTCGACGAAGGCCCGAGAGAAAGTAAAGGATAATGTTGAAGACAGTTGCGGAAACAAATTTGATGGGTATATCAGCCACGATACCAGAGATGGCCTCAGCTGCGGGATGATAGAAAGCGTAAGATGCATGTTTCTCAACGATAGGGCGTTGCGAGTAGAGATTATTGATCTCAGAAATGGCTGCAAAGGCGTTTATCAGAATACCCATGAAGAGGACAGCTCCCTTGGAGTAGAAGCTAGCAGTAGCATTCCCTGTGCCATAATACACAGAGCCAATAATGAGGGCCATGATGATTTGAGTTGCAGTATGTGTAGCAGTTGCGGCTATATCGTTCCATATCCGCTGGTAGGCTCGTCTAGTGGTCAGACGAATCTGCGTTGTGAGGTTGATGATGTACGGTGACTTGCGTGGGACATGTTTCTGTTGACTAAACAAGTATTGTTAGCATGCTTGCAGTGTTTTCTATCTGGGTGATACTTGCATGAGGTTCTTGTGCTCTCGCATTGGAGCCATGACCTCGGATCGGTTGTCAACGTTATACCTGCTCTGATACAAATCAATCTCCTCTCGCAGTGTCTTGTACTCTTGTGAGTTGTGCCAATACCTCTCGAACTCTTCCGCAGTACGAGGCACAGATTTGTCCATCCCCGGTCGGGCCTTTCTCTCTAGAGGATTAGTGGCAGAGGTCAGGAAGTCGCCTACGGTCTGACGTTGAGGGCATTGCCAGCCCATCCGCTCAAAGTATGCCTTTGCCTTATTCGCTGGTCCAAAGTAGATTTGACGGCCCTCATACAATACCACAGCCTTATCGAAAAGGTCGTAAATGGCTTGGCTGGCTTGGTAGATAGCCAGAGCGTTAGCAGATCCGGTGTAGTCGGACGCCAAACGAATAGTGGCCGCAAACTTTAAGGCAGTCGCAGAGTCTAAGCCTCGTGTACTGTTATCCCAAGCAGCCATGGGAGATTGCGCCAGCATCATTTCAGCGATACTGACACGTTTACGTTCTCCTCCTGAGACACCACGAATATAATCGTTGCCGACCATTGTATTGTATGTGTGAGTCAAACCACAGACTGCCATGACAATCTTGGTGGCACTCTTGCACGCTTCGTCGCGGTTCATCCCAAGAACCGTCTTGGAGTTAGAGGGCATGCGACATGCCGCTGCGAATTCGAGCGTCTGCCCAACGGTCAAATGGGGAAAATGTTTGTCAACCTGTTAAGAAGATGTGTTAGTAAAACATCGATCCGTGTGGTCAGAAATGTCCCAGTTTCTCACCTCTTGGTTGTACTCTGTTTCGCCCTTGAATTCTTTCATCATGTCCTTCTGGGAGACACCATTGTATGTGATAACCGACTGCGGGCCGACGCTGAGACCTTCAAGCTCTCCAGTCATGGTCTTGAGCAGTGTCGAACACCCAGATCCTGGACGACCGAGGACTATGAGAGTCTCACCACCCTGGAGAAGGCCATCAAATCGGTGAAGAATCGTTTTTGGCTCCTTCTTACCAGACCGCAGGTGCTGTGTAATGCGCAATGGGGCCAATAACACATCAGCTAGGGTCTTTTGTAGCTGCAAAGCGGCTCCAGTGCCGGAAACACTGAGGTCTTTGAACGCGACTCCTGCACTCTTGGGACCTACGCCAGCCTCCTGCAATCGACGCATAAAAGAGGGTAACCATTTTGAGAGGTCGAAAGCTTTGTTTGTTGGGTCCAGTGCAGGATCTTGTTCTTCGACATCTGGGATTGTCGATTCTGGACTGGCCAAGCTTTGTCGGCGATGATGCGAAATTCCGGTAGCAATTCTATGAAGTTCTTGACGATCTTGCTCCTCCATGATCATCGTGTTGGCTCGTGAGATAGGAGAAGGCCGGACGTGGGCATAGGTGCTGGCAGTGGAATGTTGGGGATCATGGCTCGAGTGGTTGGATGTTGACCCATTCTCGTGACCAGAGTCTGGCAGGCTTTCTATGGATTTTTGAGAAGTCATCTTGACGGTATGTCTATCAATTGACTGAAGGAAGCACAATCGACAATCTGTGGTGCAAGAGCTGTTGTTATAATGGTATGGGAGAGTTTTTGTTGCCAAGCTGTCTAAGTAAACTCATTTTCAGCTGAAAGCAGTTTGACTTTATGCTTGTCAGCCAAACCGTGGCTCAAGGTTTAAAACTCGGGATGTAAACGGGTTCAATCCCCCGGAGAGCTGCCATTGGCACATTCCTGGATCACATGTTGAGTGAACTCAAACTCTACGCTTGTTCGCATGGCGTGTCTGACTGGGGAGACTCTGACGTTTTTGTCGGGCGTTGGTTCTGCCCGCTTTGGCCGCGAGGGCGTCGTTACTCAAAAGTGCCGAATGTAACCAGTCTTGTCTTGATAGAGCATCAGTGTCTTGCTTTAGTACGGAAACGGCTTGTCGGACGAGTGCGAAGAACCGATCGATGAAGCCGGGCGCACTGCCCGCGAACCCGTCGGAGAGCCCAATTAGAGTATCTTTCATCTTTAATGCTTTCGCCCGGATCAAAAATACCTGGCAAGATACCGACATGCCGTGTCCATTCTCGCTAGCTGAGCTCCCTAATGGCGTTCTAGTGGGTGGCACGAAGATGACCGCTCAGCTTTAGGATACACAAATAAATGAGCTAAGCCTACTTCTAAATGGCCTAAACTCACAAAACCCCGCTGACTAATTTTATCACCCACACCTCGCGTGGCAATCTCTGGGGAGGCGTTCCAAATTAACTCGCAACAGTACGAGATTCTAATCAGGCAGTATTAATTAAGGTATTTTGAGTTTGAGATGTTGTCGTATTCGACCCACTGGATCAACCTGATCATGAATTGACTTTTTTTCTTTCGTTGTCGTAACAGTGTCGATTTTGCTGACGCCCGTTCCTTCGACCGGAAAGCTAATCAAGTTCCCATCGTTGAACGAACAATTAACACCAGCACACCTGTGCTTAATTGATAGTTTCTGAGTCATGCTTTCTATTATTCATGGCAGAATGAGAAGTTGCTACCAGACTGCGACTTGATGTTGCTGACTTCAGTGCCCAGTGAATCCCTTGAGTTGACTGTAGGGTAGGACCTCTCGATCAAAACCTTCCCACTCAAAAGTTGAGGAATGCCAGGCCGTGACGTGATGCAACATCATTGGCTCGACTGGGAATTAAATGCCAACGAGAATAAAAGGTCGAAAAACGTCTGCAGACATAAATCTGACCATTGATCGGAGATGCCTTGCTCGGAATTCTCGGCTGCAACTCTCTGTCTCCTCACATCGCCCGCATCATTCCCACACATGCCATTAGGTCATGTCGCTCGGCCATTGCGCACGCATATTGATAGCAACATGCATCAACTGAGTTGTCTATACTGCGTGTAGACTAGTTGCCCAAACGCAGTAGAAAACATCCTCTGAGGGTAAACTCACGGACCATGCTAACAGGAGCCTGAATTATCTACACGGTGTCTCTTCAAAAGTCACCACAACGAGAAAAATGACCTAACATGTAAGAGGTCTAGCGCCAAGCGCCTCTTCGCGTCTTGCGAGACGCGACGCGTTTACAATAACAATCTCATATCAATGAACGGCTTTAACTAGCGAATATCAGAAAAGTTGGCCTCTGGGTTTTGGATACAAAAATAAATAACCTAAAATGTCTGATCTAGATGGACTAAACTGACCTAGCAATTTCGTCTCTTATGCTCCAGCGGCCACTAGAATTACAAAACTAGCCCCAATCCCGCCCTAATTGCATTTCTTGATGCTTGGATCATCTGTGTTTTTGCAAATAGAAAGACCAAAATTCAGTATGAAATTTCACTGATTGGTTTCAGAATGCCTATCGGTTGTTGTACTTGCTGGGGAATTACTCAACCTGCTGGTCAAGTCCGTGGTTGTTCTTCGAGATGGGCGCAAGCCCACAATCCTTGCCAATGGCGGAGGATTCAGTAATGTCGCCGATACTGTAGCGCCCTTTGATGACAGGACGTGACGACATGTTGGAATACTTGTCAAACTCCTCTCGTTCCCATTCCGCAGATTTGAAGTACACTGCAGGGTTGCTATCCTGCAAGGCCGACTTGATTGTTTCGTGAAGGGGAAGTGTTGCCTTGTCGGATCCAAACAGGCCATGAAGTCCTGCGAATTTCGCAGTTTCAATAGGAATACCAATGGGCGTGTTCATGTCCCAATTAAATGCCCCAAGGCCAAGGTTGAGCCAGTCCATGTCATCAGATCCATCACTGTAGTTGGTTGCCTTTCGAATGATCTTTTTCGTAGTTCTAGATCTGGCCTTGCTGTTGTTAGAAATCGAGTAAGAGGGGAATCCATCATCGTCTGCAGATGACTTTCCAAAGTCGAACTCGAGATCAAAATCATCTTCAATGGATGGAACAACCTTCTGCTTCTTGGGCTTGCGCTGAGGCCCGGCAGATGTGCGCTTTCGCTCGACCCTTCCAGTAGGAAGCTCTCGGAACTCTGCGTTCTCATTCTCGGTTTGTTGGACGGGCTGAGTGGTCATGTCGGCAGAACCACTAGGATAGTCAGGGTTGCTGATAACCATATTCTTATTGGTTGGACTGTAGCTGTTGTCTTTCTTGTTCAAGTTGAGCTTGAACCCCTTCATGTCTGCGGTCACAAACCCAGCAACTGAACGACGTAGACACATTGTCGCTTCGGGGAATCTTTCGTTGAAAGTCATCCACTGGCTAGGAAGCTCAGTCTCGTTCCGGTCTGGAAGTCCAATGAGTGCGCCTGCCAGCCGTCCAGCAGTAGGACCCCAAGCTGCACTGTTCCTGCGAATAGTTACCTTGCAAGTAGCGAGGAACGCTCGTTACATTCTATTGTTGGCTCTGGAATACTCGTAGGGGGACTTCTTGGGAGTCTCTCAGGCTGCGTTGCCCTTGCGAATGGCTGCTTTGCAAGCAGTGAGGAACGCGCGGTACATTCCGTCATTGGCTGTGAAATATTCGTAGCGAGATTTCTTGGAGGCCCCCTTAATGCGCAGTTGGATTTATGTGTCACCATTCACATATGAGTGTTAGTGATTTAAAATTCCTCACTTCATGCGCTCGCTAGTCAGATCCTTTTGCGAAACTGGATTAAACGCAACATACTCGCGCTCTTCCCAGCAAGTTCTTCTGCCCAAGTAAGCCAGGCGAAACACGACCACAGATTGTAAATGCTAAGAACATACTTGCGCTCTTCTCGCTCTTCTCGCTGAGGCCTTCTGCCAAAGTAAGTCAGTCGGAAGACACTCTCAGCTCCAAGATGCTAATCATTGATCAATACATGCAAGAGACAGTAGATAGTCATTTATAATAGTAAGATGAGAGAAACAAGACAGCTCAGCAGTGCGAGAATAGCTTTATTATAAAAACAAGATTGTTACATCATGTGTGTAGTTTATCTATGAGGACTCATCATAGGTCCCTCCCAAGATACCAGGCGTGCTTGTGAACGAAGTACCGTTGTACTTGCCTTGCTCATCCCTACCGAGGAGGAAGCTTTCTGGGGGTCCGAGGTAAGACTGTCGTACACCACCAAGGTCGACGACAATCTTTTGTATCAAGATGTTGGGCAATAAGGCCCAGATACGAAGAGTATAGGCTCCCTCCTTAGGAACCTCGAATGAAGACGTAGTATAGTTGCCGTACAGACCCCATACAGCGTTTCCAACAGCGTAACCCCATCCATCAGGCATGTTAGTACCCACGTTGGGGCCAATGGGTCGGACAATTGTTGGATCGGGCTGCTCCTCGCCGGACGGATACAGCACAATGGCATACTCGAGCGGGTTTCGATCTCCAAGGTAGTTGGCACCCGGAGACATGAAAATGGTCACGTTGGCTGCGGAATGGTTGGTGAAAAGGTACATGTCGTACTCCAAAGCAGGTCCTTCGCCGACATCCAGCTTTTCGGTATCAAGAGGATACAAACCAACACCAGCCAGAGTTCGGCCATAGTTCTTGATGGTGCGGTACTCGAGCGATGAGCTGTCTGAGTCTCCTTTGTTGATCTTTTGGTAGTGCGATGCTTCGATCGAAACATGTCCATCAGATTCGACAAAACCCTCTTCAAAGCTGTCAGGTAGTTCTCGGTTGATGACCGTCGCCACAATCTTGGGATCCTGACCGCTGTATCTCTCGAATCCCTTGCAGTCACTGGTGACGTTGATGTAGACTTCGGTTGTGTTGGGGGCCTTGGGTGCCTTATCCCAGTCGACGGTGACGTATACTCGGCTATCCGAGCCATTGTTGCCACCGACTGTGCCGTTGTACTGAGAGAGCTGAACATAGTCTTCCCATGGTGCCGCAAACCAGTTACAAGACTTGGGGCCTCGGTGAAAGACATCGATGTACCGAGATTGGGCGCCAAAGGGTTCGAGAGGGGGAAGTTCCAGGACGTTCGAGGACAAAGTGTGCCATTTACTATCACCCATAATGGTGGCATTGGAACCCTCAGCGCCGACACCATACTCACCACCGAGAGATGGCCAGACATCCTGGACAAAGCGAAGATCTGGAAGGGTGTTTCTCATGGGCTGTTGCCAGTAACCATCATAGCCCAAGTGAGTTTCTGTGTACAGTTAGATACGATGAATGAAGTGACTGAAGGTAACTACTTACGATCCAAGATGTGTGCCCACTTGCCATCGAGAACCTCGTTCCATCTCTGTGTTAGGTTAGAATCCTTATACATGAGATCCAGAGATTTCCAGATGACATCGTTGGCCGAGTTTCGTTTCTGTCCAGCGTAAAGCTGATTCTTTGCGCCGTAAATCTGGATCTTGTTGACGATCTCACCACCAAGAACTGGATGAAGCAGCATCTCGAAAAAGGCAGGCTGGTATTCAGAGTCGAGCTTGTCATAGACAGCCTGGGTATCTTCTCTCAGGGTGGCCCACTGCTCCAGAATAGCTTCAGCCTCGTGGTAGTTGATGACCGAGTAGACTTGAGGCTCCAACAACTCGAATTTGCGACGAGCAGCATACATGCCGTAGCGTGTCATGATGCTTGTGATGGCTTCAACGTGTTCACTGCCAAACTCTCGCTCAACCCATGCTTCAACCCACTTGGTCGTGCCGTCAGCTTCCCATCGCTCAGTGTCGTAAGCGAGATCCATGAAATGGCTGATAGGAATTTCTTTTGGTTTGAGATCACCGACGTTGACGATCCAGATGCGTCGGGCATTCCTGTGATAAGCCAGGGTCATCTGCTCAGTGGTCTTCTCGAGTTGGATAGTGTTGATCCATTTGTAGTTTCTAGGGTCGCCGACATAGTCGAAGTGATAGTAGACACCAGCGCCGCCAGAGCGATCGGTCTCGTTAGCAAGAGGCAATCTTCGGATGTTTCCCCAGTTGTCATCTGCCCATAGAAGAGTGATATCATCTGGAACCTCTAGACCGTGCTCCTGGTAGGATTGAACTTCCTTATACAGACACCACAACGAAGGAACGTCAGTGAGGTTATCGACTTTCAGGCCTTTTCGAAGAATCTCGCGTTGGTTGTCGACAAGAGTCTCAAGCATGTCAACGATACCGTCGATTCCAAGATCACCTTCAATGGCTGTGTCACCAGTTCCTCTCATCGCCATGGTCCACAGGCTGTTTCGAGCATATGGCTTGGCTCTCTCGACACCATAGCGGAAATACTCGTCGATAGTCTCGTTGTTGGTGTGGTACTGCCATTCACCCTCGTAGAATGTGCGGAATTCGTTCTGTGCTCGCATCATGGGCTCGGTGTGAGATCCACCAAGGACAATTTCGTAGGCATCAAGCAATGGCTGGTTGAGAGGGTCATCGATGTAGACCATGCTGCCCCAAACGGTTGGCCAGAGGTAGTTGGCTCGTAGACGGAGCAGTAGCTCAGAAACAAGAGCGTAAAACTCATGATTATAAGGAGCAGCGTTGTTCCAAGTTGGCTTCCATCGAGAGCTGGTTGGGTTAGTACATGTTTTACCAAATGTGAGTCTGAACTTACCCGACCCAGCTGGACAGTCCTGGCTGCTCGTCGTTGAGAAAGATACCTCTGTACTTGATTGAAGGTGACTTTTGAACTTTTGGCTTGGATACAACATAGATCTCGTCCCTTTTACGCACAGGGACGTCGGCCCACCAGTACCATGGACTGACACCGATCTGTTCGCTGACATCGTAGATACCATAGATGGTTCCTCTAGGATCACTACCCGCGATGACTAGTGCCTCGGATGTTCCGTTCATAGGGTCCTTGACAAGTTGACTGACAAACGACTCCCATTTGCCTTCAATCTCACTGACATCGATGAGACCGTCATCGACGAGAGAATCAATAAGCTTTGAATGGCCAATTGTACCGACAATGATGGCCGTGTTGGCTTCATCAGGGTCTGAGTATGCAGGACCAGAAAAGCTCTGCTCCTCGAGAGTGCGGTACTGCAAACTGTTAACTCCGGGCTTTGATGCAATAGAAATACCTACATATGTGTTGTTCTTTACGTCCACAGGCTTAAAGGTATACTTGGCTGCAGAGGCATCCTTCTTTCCATTGCTAAGGGTGAAGTTTGTGCCAGTCACACGTCCAAAGTCGACAGCAAGGTCTCCGGCAGCACGAATTACTCCCCAGTATTCGTCCTCGGACACCCGAATTTGCCCTTTACCTGCATCGCCACCAACAATCTGGAAGGCATTGTCCGAGTTGTTGAAAGAGACAATAGCCTGTTGGCCTAGACCTGACGCCAATGGCACTAGGCCCAGTAATGTTAGCGATACTCGTGAGAGCTTCATCGCCTAAGTAGAAAGCTGGTCCTGGGGGCAAGGGACTTGAAGCGATTGACCACAGCTATAGAAGCCTCGACCAGCCATTCTTTTCTTATATAAAACTGCCGGGTAAATGCAACAATTGCCTTTCGAGAAATTTAGTTTAGGCATTATCTCATGGTCTATTTAAGTGGAACTTGTTCTTCAATAAGTTGGGGTATGATCATCGCCATGTTGCATCCGCCCCACTGAGCCGGGTTCCTTATTAGCCACGAGACCGGTTGTTTTCAAGCTTGAGTGATTAATCCGGGGTATTGACCAACCGGAAGCTCTACAAGTATTTACCCATGATGAACAGGCATAGACTAGATGACTGTACTCCGTAGACGGTCAACATCAAGTTTGTTTGCCTCGATGACTACTGGAGATGAGTCCCCGCTCCTGGGCGAACATCCTAATTCGTGGAAATGCAATAACGTGCCATGACACCGCTGCGGCCGAGAGGAAAGTTAATTGAGAGTCATGCCATGCTGTCATACCAATTATGCTAGTCTAGACACATAGAGTCTTGGACCAAGTCTCTCCACTCTCGAGTGTTTATTCGGTCATAAGTCCATTATTTGAGCCCTTGCTCTGCAACCCCGCAGCAACCAATAACTAACTAAAAATTACAGACGTTGCATTTCCCGATTGGAAGCTTGTACCTTTGTGCCCAGATCGGATCGATACGAACGGCGCCCTTTTTTCACAAGCGGCGCCAGATATACAACTTATTGCTTAATTAGGCTGCCTCTAGTGCTAAAATAACAGATTAAAATTTAAAGATATACCTTTTTAGCCGTAAGCCCATTGAAGTAAGGTTGCCAAATAATAGCCCTTAAAAAATGCACTATATGCCAGCTTCTTAAGGCTCTAGCATACCTACTGTAATTTAATCCAGTGTGTATACTGCGATTTATACTAGAAAGATACCTCTGCAAATTTTATTAACTTTTATACCTATATAAGTCACTTTGCGCCGTATCGAGTGCGCCGTTCGTATCGATCCGATCTGGGTATTGCTACTGAAGACCTAGGGACTAAAAATACAGCATCATTATTGGCTACCTACATGAATCTGAGGACTTCCCCGCCTAGTAGGTGGCAGAGAAGATGACCTCTGAGCGTTAGGGTATAAGAATAAATCAACAAAGCCCATAGTCTAAACTGCATAAACCAATCCACTAACTTTATCATCCAAACATCAAGAGGTGAGTTTCTCTGATACCCTGAAGCTCGCCTATCGACCAGCTTGTTGGCATCGTAGAAAAAAGTCTAGATAGTGGTCAGTATCTACCAACAACTCCAACACAATATTGGCTACCTCAATCAGGAGACAGAATCAGAAATAAGTAAGCAATGATAGTAAGATGAACTTTGTCAAGTGTATTAAAATAATCTGTATCCCCTAAGGATCCACCAATGAAGAAAGAACAAGCAACTCTAGTCCGGCAAATGTGGCCCTGAAGACTAGGTAACAGAAGAATGTACAAGAATGCTAATGCTGGACAAGAGTCCTCGAAAAAGAGCCCAATCGATCAATGCTAAGAACAGTTATGCTCCACAATGCAATGCTATGGTACCATGGAAATCCAACGGAAGGAGAAAGACTCTACAGGACGAAAGCGAAACCAGCAATGGCAGCGGCCAAGCCGGCGAAGGACTTAGCAGCACCAGCGGTAACAACGGGGACCTCGGGGGTGCCGGTCTCAGCGGGCTGCTGAGGCTTTCCAGTCTCGGGCTTAGCAGGAGGCTGAGGCTGCTCAGTCTTGACAGGAGGAGCAGGGTACTCAGACTTAGCAGGAGGGGCAGGGTGCTCAGGCTGGGCAGGCTTGCTGGGCTTGGGGGCCTCGGGCTTCATGGGAGACTCGGGCTTGGGCTCAGGGACAACAACAACAGGGGGCTTGCCAGGAGTGATAGGCTTAGGAGGGCTGACGGGCTTGGGAGGGCTGACAGGAGGGTGAACTGGCGCGCACTCTCCGTTAGAGCACTTCTCATAGGTGTAGCAGTCATCCTTGCACTGCTCGAAGTAGTAGAGGTCCTCCTGAACGTCACAGACAAACTTGCGGGCATACTCCTCAGAGTAGTCAACTTGGCAGCTGGATCCGTGGCAAGTAATCTTCTGGTTGCACTCCTCGTTCTTGTAGTCAGAGTAGTAGCAGCTTCCGTTCTTGCAGATCTTGAGCTGGTTCCATGTGTCGTCGTAACATTCGCGAGGCGCGCAAAGGTCGTCCTCACAAACCACCTGCCACTTAGTGCAGGTAGGGCAGTGGACTTGAGGAGCACAGTAGTTACCGTAGCAGATGATGATAACACTGGTAGGGACAACAGGCAGGACGGTTGTAACGGTCTTGGTGGCAACGACACCGCTCTCAGTGAAGGTAACGGTCGCGGTGGTGGTAGCGGCAGGAAGAGTCTCAGTGATGAAGTCGGTGTTGGTAACGGTATCGGTTTCGCCAGGGTTGACACCGATGGCGACGTAGATAGAGAGGAGAACGTTGATGTCAATGCTCTGGCGGCGCATGATGCGAGAGCCTGAGGTACGGCCACCACAGTTGACTGAATCATCTCCTGGGCAGACGATGTTACACTCATCGGTGCTGACAGAGGTGGAAGTGGTCAAGTCGAGCTCACTGCCACAGTAGCAGCTCTCATCGTTGAGACCGAAGAAGTTGGAGCCAGCACATGCCTCAGCACAGTTGTCGGCATCGTTCTCCTCGTTGGAGTAAGCCAGGCTGAAGCTAGGGAAACCGTTTCCAGAGAAGCAGCCAAGGAAGTTGAAGCCAGCTGGGTTTCCAATGCCTCCAGCCGCAGTGGTGGTAGAAGCGGCGGAAGTCTCAGTGCCAGTGGTCTCGGTACCGATAGTAGCGGTACCAGAAGTGGCAGTCTCAGGCTCGAAAGTCGCGGTAGTGGTGTTCATGAAACGGCCGGTGGTGAATGTCTGAGCGGCGACCACATTGCCCATGGCCAGGGCGAGGATTTCGCTGTAGCGCATCTTGAAGGTTGTAGTATTGAGAACGAGTGAGTGAATTAACGATTGTATTAAGCTCTCGAGAGAGTAGAGAAGCGAGTGAATGGAGAGTGTGAGAGTTGTTTGATGATGAGAATAGTTTGAGTTCGGGGGGGAATCAAGTCCTCTTTATAGCCGATTGGATCATTCAGTTTTGCTATGGCATCCAAGTTCGCCCCTATCCTTCATTTTCGACAATTCCTAACATTTCAAAGAATTTGGAGTTTTTGTTACACTTTACGATTGCCAAGGTAGCCAGACTATGAAAGTTGAGACATGAAGTTCCAGACAAACAAACCAAGAATGTAGTTACTGACTCGACCTGTCTCATCCCCACAGATAACAAGGGATGACCCCTGAGCCTAACCGAATTTTCTAACATCGAGTAGATTGAGTTGCTGGTTATTTTCTATTGTGAGATTAATTTGAATTCCAAGAATCGTGATACTTGGAAGATACCCGCTTTGTTCTCCGACTCTCGGCATTCTGGTGTAATTAAACTACGAGACATCGCAAATGACAATACCTTAGTCCTCGATTTCTGTTTAAACTACATAATGTTTGCATACCAGAGAGATAGCCAACGTGAAAGTAAACAAACTGTTTGTAAACATGCTCTAACAAAATTTGGTCGCGTGTCCACGGGGGAACAGAGTCTCATACCTTCGTGTTGAAAGTCCCTCAAGGAGAATCGGCCCGACGCACTCATCAGGGCATCAGAAGAATTGGTCGCCAGGGGCATAAGAAACGAAATAAATAGGTCAGTTTATGTTGCTTGGGTCAAGCCCTTTAGGTTGTTTATTTTTGTATCCCAAATCACAGAGGCCAACTTTTCTGGAACTTACGTGTATTTGAAATTTTGAATAGTCGTATCCGAAATGACTTCTTCGTCATGTTCAAAATGTTCGCCTGGCACATTGCACAGAAAATCCTCTGTCGTTCCAGTCCAATATCCAGCACCATGAATATCATACAGTAGTCTCATCTGCTTTCATGTGCCGTCTCCCTCACATCTCCCAGACGTTAGTATTCCTCGGCCTGGCCACTTCTGGGTCAAGCCAACAGGAATTCAAGAATGAAGGAGAGTACTATTATACACAGACTTAGACTGAATAACAAGGGAAGGCCAAGAATGGAAAAGGTCAACGTTCATTGAGTCTTTTATCACACTCTAGATAACACCCTGGCGATCCAGTAATGGGGTGCACTTGTTGTTGTTGGGGTTACACACTTGATGTTGGTCGACACAGGTAATCGGGCTCACCCACTTGTCAGGTAAGTAATCAACCGTGTCTTGAGCATTTGTTACGATCGAAGCGGCGAATACCGGATCATTGTTCGGGTTGAAATGAACGACTGAGTTAGGTGCAATAAGCATTAATATGAGGTTTATATCTGAGATCAGTAGCTCATCTACAGGCTGCCAAGCCTGGTAATGAAGATCGAAGCATGTCCAAGTCGAGTACCTATTATTGGAGTTTCGCCCATATGTGTTGTAGGTGCGTGTGTAATTGACCGTGCCATTGAGGTTTTTACCGTTAGGGTATTTGATCTACACGTTGTCTGGTCAGCCTAGAGACATTGTTTCTGAACCATTTTTGTAGTGGTGAAAGTTGCTGATGTCCAGGGTAGAACAAGGTGCTTCCCTCTTATATTTTAGCCTAGTCTTTGGTGGTTTATTTTTTTATTTTTTTCTTATTTTTTTTTCCAAGTGAAATAATCAGCCAAAACTTAATTGTGAAAACCATCACGAACGCTGCGATAAAAGCGAGGAGAAGACTGGCGTCCCTTGACAATAGGGTAAGGGCTGTAACAAGAACCCGGCCTCGTGACCAGTCGGTCCAGGTACCTATATAGATCTCGAAAGACAGATTGTTGATTGTTACACGCTGACTATTTTACTTCTGCGAACTCCTCCAATGCCTCATGGAGCTTGCCAAAAACGCCTTGATGCCAGCTCGTAACTTGCTTCCACTCGTCGTCCGGAAAAGTGATAGACATCATCCGTAACCATGCGCCCACAATCATGTCTGCGTAACTGGCTCGTGACCCAAGCAGGAAGGGTCCGCTGATGTCCCTCAAAAAAAGCACTGCAAGATCGCCCAGCATATGTTTCAGAGACTCCAGTAGCTTTTCTCGCGCTTCGCCGCTGAGCACGAAGTCTTCCCACCCTGAAACTCCAGCACGTCTGACAAACTCAGCCCTGCTCTCCTCTTCTGTGGCGGAGTCAAAGGGCATGCCCTGAACACCAAGCTGAATATGGGCAGTGAATGCTGCGTCAATGTTCATGTTGAACTTTGCGTATTCGGGAAACTCTTTGTCGTTGCATTCCGACAAAGGTATGAGGATGTAAGGATGCTCAAAGTCGAAATCAAGCTTTTGATCTGGGCATAAATCACCCCCGCCCGAATATGTTTTGTTGAGATATGTCGCAATGTCGAATGAATCCGCGATGATGGCACCAGTGGTAGGGTCCTGGATGATGGGTAACGTATGAAAGTCTTTACCATCAGCAAACTTGCGGCCTGCTGGCACGTTGAGGCTTTTACGCGTTTTTGCTATGTCCGGGAGAGCTATCCATGTTGTGGAATACGGGACACCCTTGAAGTTGAGTGCAAGCCTGGTTTTCCAAGGGTTTGGGGCGAAGGCGGTCTTCTCCACGGGGGGACGCGGTTTAATGTCATAAAAGGTGATGTTGTTTGATTCCATGATGAATTGAGGATGTTAAAAATGAGAGGTGAGGAGGAATGGTTTTTCTAGAGGTGCAGGTTGTGTAAATTGTAATTGTAAAATGTAAATTTGAGCATCCTTTCAGAGGCACAGAAAACTTTTAGTGCGGCACTGAATGAAGCAAAATAACACGGTCATTTTATTAGCAGTTAAGCAAATGTTCAGCCTGACTATTTCCTGCTCCCCCTCCAACTATCAATGATTGGATACGTGACCCAATTGCGATAGCGATTGGTTGTTCTATCTAGACTAGTGGATACCTGTAATCATGAAGTACCTACCTCCAGAATTACACCTGAACAAGATACCTAGGTACTGAAAGATATCTTGATAGCCTTGAAGCCGACATAGCTATTCCAATCTCCAAGAGAAAGGAATTCATTCATTTATGACTGAATTGAAAAGCCAAGGTGGAAAAGACATGCCGGTCGCCAAGAGCTCTACCAAAGACCAAGATCCACCGTCCTGATTGAATAGCTTTGATTCGTGTTCCCGTATTAACATCTCTGACCAGCAACGCAGGGTCCATGAGTTGAGCCAGGCTCTATCTGACTGCCGGAGATTGCTTCTAATTCTATGTCTTGGCGCATAACTATAAAATTCAATTTTCAATCCAACTTTTCCTTCGTCGTTTCAATCTCCTTTTTAAAAAAGAACCCCAACTGCAAGGTCGACCTCATTTTCTCACAATGGCAACTGAATTCCCACTGAGTCGATATCGTGCTGGTGGCGGCCATCCAAGTGGTCAACGCAATGGCATCGAAGAGACCCTGGAGGAATCATTCCTAAGTTACTATACTCAACTATTTAACAAATACGCCGGAGCTGATGGGAAATGGCGCCGTGACCAGATAGGTCTTTTCATGCACCACGTTCAGGCTGAAAACCCTAATGGTCTGGCTGCCTACCTGGCCGACCAAGAAGAATTAAACCTGCATGAACTGATCAAGTATCTCACATCACCATGCGGTAACATCCTAGAGATGGCGGCACCTCAAGACCTGTACTGGCCGTTAAACAACTATTTCATCAGCTCGAGTCACAACACTTACCTCACTGGCAACCAGCTCTCCAGCGACTCAAGCACCGATGCATACAAGGATGCGCTGTTACGAGGCTGCCGATGCATTGAGATTGATGTCTGGGATGGCGAGGAGAAATGGAAACCCGGTTTTGGAAATGAAGATGAAAATGACCAGGGGACTAGCCGGGACGTCGGGGTTGAGCACAAAAAAATCGGGTTAAGGGAGAGAGCGTTCATCAAGTTTGGCCGTTGGGCGATGAACAAGTTCGATCCTGTCGATCCAGAGGGGAGAACCTTTGATGACAGACTTGAAGACTGTGTCCATGCAGAGCCGCGAGTTCTCCACGGTTTTACCATGACCAAAGAGGTATCCTTCCGCGATGTCTGCGAAACAATCCGGGAATATGCGTTCGCAACCTCGGAATTACCGCTCATCGTCAGCCTGGAAGTACACTGCAGTCCGCTACAGCAGAACAAGATGGTGGATATCGTGGAAGAAACATGGAGTGACTATCTTCTCGCGGAACCTGAATGCGATTCTGTACACTTACCTTCTCCTCACGAACTGCGAGGAAAGATACTCATCAAGGTCAAATACGTTCCCGAGGATAGGGCTGCAAGTGATGGCTCAGATGATGGGAGCCTACTCGAAGTTGTCACAGAAGGTGACAAGAAGCAGACCAAAAAGGTCAAGGCGCCCAAAATCACGCCACGGTTAAGCCGTTTAGGAATTCATACACGTGGAATCACCTTCAAGTCACTCGATGAACCTGAGGCTAAAATGCCGAACCACATCTTTTCGCTCTCAGAGGATGCAGCATTCGCAGTCCAACGAAGGCTACCCAAGGCCCTATTCTCACACAACAGGAGATACCTCATGCGCATCTATCCGCATGGTATGCGCTTCGATTCCTCCAATTATGAACCGGTCATATTCTGGCGGGCAGGCGTGCAAGTAGTTGCCCTCAATTGGCAATCTTGGGATCTCGGCATGATACTCAATGAGGGCATGTTTATGGGCTCGGATGGTTATGTCCTGAAGCCACATGGGTACTGTCATGACGGCCATTTGGACGACGACGATATTTCGGTCCCGAGCAAGACATTGGAAAGACTGGCCATCACAGTGGTAGCGGCTCAGAATCTACCACTGTTGAAAAGCAGTGATGACCCCACCAAGTTCATTCCTTATGTTAAAATTGGCTTTCACACCGAGCGCGATGCCTTCGTTGCTATGACAGATGAAGACCAGAGCCCGGAGAAGACGAAACAAGTTGGATACAGTGGACAGACGTCTAAAAGCAAGGGAACGAGCCCAAGCTTTAACGAGGAAACAATCGAGTTTCTGAATGTTGATGGAGTTGTACCTGAGCTATCTTTCGTGTCATTCCGAGTCATGAATGATGTTCCTGGTCCAGATGTTATGGCTGCGTGGGCTTGTGTGCGTTTGGATCGACTGAGACTTGGGTATCGTTTCATCAGGCTAATGGATAAGGATGGCATGCCGAGCAAAGGCATTCTCTTGGTAAAGGTCACCATGAGGGAGGCTTCAACATGATGATAGAACCAGGCAGTATTTTGGTCCCTAATTTGTCCTTTTTGCCTCTAAGATCCCTTATAATATCTCTCCGGTATATGGAAACCCTCGCGGCAGTGTTGAGTTCGTCACGTTGTAAAATCACTTGACCCACTATCACAATCTCGTCGAATAAAATCCCCAAGACAAGAGTGTCGAGTTAATAATGATCAAAGCATGGTCTAATGAAACGGGGTCGATGTAACATGTATGTAAATATTGCTGACAATGTATTATACTTGACCAACTATACACACAATAGAAGTCGTTTCGAAATACTAAGACGGATAAGAACAATAAATAATAGCCCTACCATGGACATACAGCCAGCATAGTAAGCAGCAGGCCTGAAGGTTGAGACGTCTTCATCACCATTGCTTCCCGCCAGTGAATAAATACCGGAGGCTATCGGTGTACCCTAGCATGATTAGCATGGAGCTTGATAACCGTGAAAACTCTACACTTACGAAAAAGAAGCCACAGAACCAAGTAGTCCAAACAATGGGCAGGATACCAAGGGTGTTTTCAGGACCCATTGTCGCACCTAGCATTGGGGGTACGAGACTAAAGAAGGCGCCACATCCAATGCCATTGAAGATGAGAAACACCGAGAAGACGCCGACGCTCGATGCCAGAGGCCAGACAACCAATGAACTGAGGCCAATGCAGAGTAGGCAAACAATCAAGCTATTGAGTGGACCAAGAAGATGGTCGGCTGTATAGCCACCCAAAACTCTTCCAACGGTCGACGCGAGGTTCCAGGCTGCAAGTATCACAATAGCGACCTGGTTAGAGTAGCCCATTGATCTTGAAAAGATCGGGATGAAGTATGGTGGAATGAATAGTGGAAAGCATGACAGGGCTGTGCCACCAATAATAAGAAGAAACCGAGGTTCTTTGAAGCGATACCTACAATAACGGTCAGTTACCAGATGCAGGGTGGGAGAGGGTGACCAGAGACTTACCATTGTAGCTTCAATCCAGCGTTCAGGATTGCCGTAGGTTGTTGGATGAAATACGATGCTGGTATGCAAACCCCCCAAAGCATAAACCCAAGGATGCGGAACGTCCATGCCACATCTACTTGCTTGACAAGAAGATTGGTTGCTATACTCATGACAGCTGCGCCAAGACTTCCTCCTCCGAATACAATGCCCATAGCCAGGCCTCGATGTCTCTTGAACCATCTCAGAGGAGCGGTTGAGCAAGCCTAAACATGTGTGAGATGAGCCATCAGAGTATTGGGGAGTGCTAGAACCTACAAAGATAGATAACCCTCCGCCTATTCCAAATATCACACCATGGAAGACGAATAGTGCCCCGACATGCTTTGTTGTCCAGCTGGCAAGGAACTCGCCCAATCCCATCAACAACCCACCAGAAAAGGCTGTCTTTTGGTAACCAAGCTTTCGAACCGCCAGACCAGAGAGAATGCTGAGTGAAACCATGAATGAGGTTGCCAGCGATCCAACGAATGTCAGAGTTGTCAGGCTAGTTCCAGTAACCTCAACGAGTCTCACTTGCATAATGCCCCAGGAATAGATGACTCCCAGATAGACGAAAAGCGAACAGGCTGCTGCGGCTACTGCAATCCATCCTTTCGGATCATCAAACTCGAATGGAGGCGGTGTTGTAGTTGGCGATGTGCCGTCGAGCTGTGAGCGGTCGGTTTCGTTGCATTTCTCATTGTCGGAAGAGCTTGATGGTTCCGGCCAGGTTGTAACCAGGTCTTTCGTTTGAACCGTCATGTTGTTGTATCGATATGGACTTTAGTAAGAAAACCAACACCACGACTTGAGACAATGGGTTTCTATGAGAATCTTTCAAAGAAGAATCGAGAAGCAATTGGGTTAAATATTTGATCTCACGTCGGCCATCGGATTAGAGAATAACAGAACCGACAGCATTCCCGACGCCCTTAACAAGATAATCCCAGCTTAGTGGATCACAGCATACCATGCTGTTTGTCATGGAAATGTTGGAGCTGAGCGATGGCCCGGTATTAGTCGGGTGGTCGGCCTTCGGCTGAAATTTCATCATTCCCGAGTTCCGACGAGTCTCATCGGATTTCGGTTTTGATCTCTTATAAATGAACGTCGAGGCCTCAGTCAAATGATGAAGGAATTATTTAAACAAGACAAAGAATTTCAAATCGACTTACTACTATTCTTCCTCCCTCAACGCTTTCCTTGCCATCTTTACAATCTATTTCGACAATGGCACCTTCAACGATTGGGGACTTTGATAATGTCCCTAGTGACCCACGTTTGACACCCATCAAGCCCATCCATCGTGAAGGTGCTTTGATGCATAGATCCCTTGTGCAACATCCTTATATGGTTGAATCTGCCCATGGAATCGAGCTGAAGCTATCGAATGGCCAAACAATTATCGATGGTTGTGGAGGAGCTGCGGTAGCTCTGATAGGGCATGGAAGCGAAGAAGTCATCCAAGCCATTACCGACCAAGCCCGCAGGGTCAGCTATGTTCACACACAATCTTATACCACTGCACCAGCAGAAGAACTCGCCGATCTTCTTCTGAAAGACAACCCTTACGGCCTAGAAAAGGCATTCTTCGTCGGCAGTGGTAGCGAGGCTGTTGAGTCAGCACTAAAACTTGCCCGTCAATACCACTACGAAAAGGGTGATCTGGACAAAGTACACATTATCTCCAGACGCCAATGCTATCACGGAAACACCATGGCCACCATGTCTATCTCTACAAACATTGCTCGACGAGCTCCCTACCATGGCTTCCTTTATCCCAACGTCTCTCATGTCTCGCCTGCCTTTGCCTATCATTACAAAGACAGTTCCGAAAGTGAGGATCAGTTTACCGCTAGATTACTAGTAGAACTCGAAGAGGAGTTCCTGCGTGTGGGACCTCAAAATATCGCTGCATTTATTGCCGAAACAGTAGTTGGCGCAACTTCTGGCTGTGTTGCTGCTCCTGCTGGCTACTTCAAAGGTGTCAGAGCGCTATGTGACAAGTATGACATCGTCATGATTCTTGATGAAATTATGTGTGGTATTGGACGCACAGGTACTTTCTTCGCATTCGAGCAAGAAGGTGTAGTGCCCGATATCATGACAGTTGCCAAAGGTCTCGGAGGTGGTTACGCTGCTATTGCCGGTGTTCTCATCCACAAACGAGTTGTTGACGTTCTGAGACAAGGTTCAGCCGCTTTCAATCACGGACATACCTATCAAGCACATCCCATCTCATGTGCTGCTGCATTAGCAGTGCAGAACATTGTTCGACGTGACGGTCTTGTTGAGCGATGTGCTAAGATGGGACTGGTTCTTGAAAAGTTTCTAAGAGAAGATCTGAGTGGTTGCAGGTCAGTTGGGGAAATCAGAGGCCGAGGCTTGTTTTGGGGAGTTGAGTTTGTCAAGGACCGAGAATCGAAGGTGCCATTTGACCCTACGGCCAAGTTTGGCTTGCTAGTACAGCAACTAGCATTCGAGAAGGGTGTTGCTCTGTACCCTGGTGGTGCAACTATTGATGGTGTCTACGGAGACCACATTCTACTTGCGCCGCCATTTACAGTAACAGAGGAACAGTTGAGGACCATATCTCGGACGCTGAAACAGGCAGTTGAGATAGCAGAAAGAACAGTATTCTAGTCAATGAAAAAGTTTGTATGTTGATCAAGATCTACATAGCCTTTTGAAGACATCGAGATATCACAGTCAAAATACCCCAACGCATGCGGAACCGTGAAGGATAATCTAGCTACTAACACCAGTTGAAGTCTTCAGTGTTTATATAAACAATTAAAAGCTAAATACAAATAGCTAGCTGTTCAAATACACCAGTTCTACCCGTATCTTCTGGATCGTGTCAAGTCGTATATCGAAAGAAGGTTGCGTTATCGCCCTTCTCCCGTTCAGCATGCTTCTCAGCTTCAGTATACAGACTTGGGTCCTTGTGTGTCGCGTCCCTACGAGCGTTCTCGCGACGCAAGTAAATGGTCATCCAGATGGACAAGATCAGTGCCATGATCTGGAGGCCCAGGAGGGTGCCAAAGCCTGGGAAATATCTTGGGGCATCCTTCGTTAGGAATAGGTAAGCCGCAATCACACCACCAATGTTCCCGCAGCTAACATTCATTGCAATCCCGACACCACGCTTGAGTGATCCCCCAATATTATTGCTGTTCCAGGCGATGCCCTGTGGAATACATGGGAATGTGCCTGAAGCGAGAAGGAAGCAGCCGAGGTACCTGACACCCGCGTGCTGAACAGCCATAAGGAGAATCAGTCCAATGGCACTGGCGGACAGTCAGTAGGTAATTTTGAGAAATACTGCAAGGATACTCACGACATGGAGATGAAGATGATCATAAAGATTCCCCTTTGCTGCACTTTATCCGCCCACCATCCAGCTGCAACACAGACAACGCAAGCCACCAGATAAGGAGGAGTGCTCATGAGCTGAGCGGTTGTGCTGGAATAACCTAGATCGCGAATGATGGTAGGAAGAAACAGGGAGTATGCATAGACTGCAGTAAATGTGCCAGTCGCAATAAGCATGTGCACCCAAATCTTCCAGTCGCGAAAGGCATCCCGTGCGTATCTCATCTCGAACTCCTCTGCCAATCCTGATCGATCGAGGAGCAGGCGCTCTTGAATGTGCTTCCGCTCTTCTTCGTTTATAAACTTCGCTCGATCAGGGTAATCAGACATAAGTTTGAATGACGCGAGTGCTGCGAAGATGTCTTGATCAGTTTTGTTCATAATTCAGAGCGATTGATTCAGGGTCTTACCAACGGCAACTGTAAGAAGGCCCTCTATAATAAAGATCCATTGCCAACCAGCCAGTCCCGCCTCACCACGCAGCTCCATAATGCCACGAGCCAGAAGGCCGCCAAACACACCTGCGGCAGTAGCAGCAGAAAAGAATATAGCCATGCGAAAGCCGCATTCATGGCGGCGATACCACATAGTGATACTGCGATTGTAAGCCGAATGTAGTAGCAGTAGAGAAAGAAGACATACTAGTAGGCAATTCCTGGGAATAAGCCACCCTCAGTCAGACCTAGAAAGCCTCGTGCAACCATAAGTCCAGGATAGCTCTGCACGATGCCCATTAACGTACAGCAGATACCCCAAGCCACCATCATGGATGGAATCCATATCCAAGGCCTGAACCTCTTCATGGCCATGTTTGAAGGAATTTCTGCCACGATGTAGAACGGGAAGAAGACGACCAGTGCATGATTGTACATAAGGCCTGTCATACCGAGGTCTAGTTCGAGGGTATCGAGGCGAGCATTGCCAATATTCGTTCGGTCGAGGAAGGATAGTAGATAGAGGACAGAGACGAATGGTATAATTGACCAATCAATCTTGCGTATCAGTCTTTTGGTGTCTGCTTCGCTCCAGCCTGCACTCTCTACAAACTGGACCTTGTCGACATGTTCGGCCATGTTAATACTGCCTTTGTCATTATCTGGGGCACCTTCTGTCATGGCGGTCATGGCAGGTGAGTTACAAAACAGAGGAATGTGATAGATACTTAGTGAAAAGGCACCAGAGTGTCGGATGAAAGACTTTGTTCTCGAGGCACGTTATGGGTGTCCATTCAGGTTTTTATAGTGCGAGCGAGTAATGCTCGAAGCCTGGCCATGGTCATTACGTACCTAGTCGACTTGCATAGATCTACCAGGGATCGACCATATCTCGCTAGCTTGTTGGCTCGTATGAGTCCAGAGATAGCTGTTATTCTGGGGTAGTCTGGGGTAACAAGGATCTTGATTCGATGTTTAAGTTTACTTTTGATTTAATAGTTAAGCTTAACCAAACTTGCATGTTCCCCGCGAATCACTAACTAAAGATATCAGTCTGTAGCCACGGCCCGAGCGCGGTCCGAGGGCCGAGGATATAGCCGTGTCTAATATTGGCACAGCAAGCTGTGGCTGTAGAATCAGTCCACTAATGCCAAGGATTTGTACCTCAAAACTGTTGATCCATGGTATTTGGAGCCCTCGACTACTCTTATTGCAGAAGGTAGAAAGCAGTCCCTTGCGCACCTCGCTTGCGCTAGTAATGTACTCTGCAGTGTCGATTCCGATTCCGATCAGCGACTCAATTGTTGAGCGCCGTCTTTAACAGATGCAGGTCATGAATATTATCGCATTGTGTTTAGATCGCGCTTTTCAACATTCGGACCTTGCCAGAAATTAGTGCTTGAAGTCCTAAGTTTCGGGCTTGAATAGACATGGTGAGTATTATCACGTCTCTTTCGTATTATTAACATATCCATCTAAGCGTAGCAGTAGTTGGTCAAGCTTAATATCATTATTACGTGCTAATATTGTACTATGGCTACAATGTTTGTTCCTTTCATAGTTCTGCGGTTTGTATTTACGCCCATATAATCTTGGTATCTCACGGCGATGCGCCGACCTTAAATATACTCATTTTTGACTCTTTGGTGCATCACCAGCCCGCATATACCACGCCTTCGTAAGGCTGAAGTAGCATACGTTCCTTACTAAAACTTTCTGCGTTCTTCCCAAGTAATTTCTTGCCCCATGACCCACTGTTCAACATGACCTTCTGCTCCTTATCTGAGAAGTTCAGCAGAACAAGGGCTGATTTACCATCAAAACCAGTCATGGTATATGCAAAGATATCTTCGCTGTCCTCGTACTCAGGTAGATTGGTGAATCGTCCGTAGATAAAGACGTCCTTTTCTCTCTGTCGAAGCTGCAGAACATCTCTCCAGAACGCTAGCACACTGTCGTTGTCATTCTCTTGCTGCGCAACATTCCACTCCTTGAAGTCATCGTTCACACGCATCCAAGGCTTGTCGCCATCGGAGAAACCGGCGTTCTGATCAGCAGTCCACTGCATGGGCAGTCTTCCATTGTCACGCGCCTTGAGTCGCATCTCCCTCATGACATCAGACATGTCAGCATCTGGACCTCTTTTTTCCAACTGGCTTTTGTAATAATTCAGTCCTTCAACGTCGATATAGTCGTCAATCTTCCACGATTCTGGAACGTTGGCCATACCAATCTCTTGGCCTTGTAGAAGAAACAACGTTCCACTCAAGGTACCAAGATAGATAGCTAGCATCTTGGCTGCCTCCTTGCGATACTGGGGTAGATCTGATCCATATCGTGACAGAGAACGACCCGAATCGTGGTTGTCCATGTAGACCGTGTTCCAGCCATCAAACTTGGGCATAGCTCCTTGCCAACGGTTGGTGATTGTCTTGAGCTTTGAGAGTCGAAAGTCATCTCTTTCGTACTTGTGGTTTGCACCGAAGTCCATGTCGACTATGTCTCCTGTAAATAGCATGTTCAACTCGTGTCGGTCCTTCGCCACATAACTGGCAACGCTAGCCTCGTCTTTCGTAAAGCCAAGCTCTCCAACAGTCATACAATCATATCTGTCGATGACCTCCTCCCGTATTTCTCGGATGTACTCATGCATTCGGGGTCCGCTAGCAAAGTACTTGTCTCCTGGCTGGAACTCTGAACCGGGTCGTGTGATGGGTGCGTCGGGAAGATCAGGGTGCTTGGACATGAGGTTCATTGAGTCAATTCGAAAGCCATCGACGCCCTTATCAAGCCAGAACTTCATATCGTCGTATGTTGCTTGACGCATGTCTTCATTTGCCCAATTTAAATCAGGTTGTTCCGGTAGAAAGAGCGACAAGTAGTATTGGCCCGTAGGTTCATCGAACGTCCAAGCACTGCCGCCGAAGATGGAAGACCAGTTGTTTGGCGGTTTCCGTTTTCCATCTGCGTCAAATTTGGGATCACGCCAAAAATACCAATCCCTCTTTGGGGAAATTTTTGATGATCTTGACTCGCGGAACCATTCATGCTCATGACTGGTATGGTTGACCACAAGGTCGAGTAATAACTTGATACCTCGCTCGTGGCATCCCTCGATGAGAGTTTCGACGTCTTGGACGGATCCATAGGGACTGTGGATGTCACGATAGTCTGAAACATCGTAGCCCATATCATATTGAGGACTTTTGAAGATTGGTGATAGCCATATTGCAGTGGCTCCGACTGAGCGGATGTAGTCAAGCTTCGAGATGATGCCAGGCAGGTCACCAAGCCCATCAGCATTCGAGTCGAGGAAGCTTGCTGGGTAGATTTGGTAAACCACCAGTTCCTTCCACCATTGTCGGTCCGGAGGGTTTTGGTCTGACATGATAATTCGTTGTATGGGAATGAGTAGTGGTATGATGTGATGGGAAGAGTCGTGCTGGTCATACTGAAAGTATGTTTCTGTGTTTCTTATAACTACCCTTCGCCGGTCCGACAAATGTGCTTATGGCCGTTGTGGATGCGGGGAATGGTCTTGTCGGCCGATATTGTGATCCAAGACTAAAGACCAGTCCATGTTAACCCCGGTCAAATATTGACTACGGAGTTCGGCCGGCTGAATTTTGAAGGGTGAATTATCATTCGCTGATGAAGATTACCCCAGAGGCGATCAATATCGGTCCGACAACCACGTCCAGCTTGTCCTGGCTGGGTCAATTCGGCAGGCATCTACCAACCAGTAGAAATTCAGCCATTCGATGCTCGACCCCATTCTTTTTTCTTTTACTTGACTCTAGGGTGATGATCGTGGTGCCATGCTCAGCTTTTGCATCACGACAGAAGAGACATTGTCGGCTCCGACAAGTTCAGATGTTGACTGAGATCCCCATGGGGCTTCTGCTAGTTAGTACCGATGACCAGTTTCTGGGGAAGGAGACTCGGTCGTGTGTTTCTCCTATCGATATAAATCCCAAGATGAGTCCCTTTCAAAATATCCTCATCAGCTTCATCTCCAACAGCATCTCAACTTTACCACCTCCTTCATTGCATCCTCTTTTACAAAATGGCAACCAAGACTGAGGCTCTGGCCACTGTATCTGACCACGTCGAAAAGGCACCGGTCATAGATCCAGTCGGAGTTCAAAAAGCCATTGATGCCCAAGACCTTACTCCCAAGCAACAATACCAACGCCTCTGGACGAACCTGAAGAAGGACAAACGATATGTTCTTTGGTCTCTCTACATCATGTCCCTCGTCTTTGGGTGGGGATATGACCAAGGTCTCTCAGGTGTGGCCATCGCCTTTCCAGAATTTCGCAAAGTCTATGGCGAGTACTATGAGGTTGGCGACCAATACGTGATCCCAGCCCTATGGCAATCTCTCTGGAACGCAGCTAGTACCATCGGCCAGGTCTTTGGAGCCTTCCTCGCTGGGCAATTCGCAGACTGGGTCGGTCGAAAAGCTGTTCTTTGGACTGCTGTCGCTCTGTCTTTGGGCGCCTCCTTCGCCCTGGTGTTTGCGCCCAGCCTGCCCATTCTTTTCGTCTCCAAGCTGCTGCTTGGCCTTTCGGTCGGCCTTTCGACTGTCACACCTCCTCTGTATGTGACAGAGAACGCGCCAGCTGCTCTTCGAAGCTCTCTAAGCTCTCTCACCAATGTTATCATTGTGCTTGGATTCTTCCTCTCTTCCATCACTGGTTGGGGCTCCTCCAAGATTTCTGGCGAGTGGAGCTTCCGACTTGCTTTTGTGATGACATTCCTTGTACCGACACTGTTTGCCATCGGTCTACCCTTCCTGCCCGAATCGCCTATTTGGTACGTCAAGAAGGGTCGAGACGACGATGCGCGAAAGGCTATTATCAAGCTATATGGCGATTCCATCGATTCGGAAGAGAGACTCAACTTCATAAAGTCAGAATTGGAAGTTGCTGCCGGCGAGGCCTCAATGGCGAAGCAAACCAGCTGGAGGGCTATCTTCTCTAAGGAGCATCGAACCAGGACTCTTGTTGCAGTCATGGGATTACAATCACAGAACTTTTCTGGTGGATACTTTGCGAGTAAGTTTTTATATCCACACAAGCACCTGGATCAGACACTAATATCGACAGACACATACCAGACTTACTACTTCGAGCTCATCGGTCAAGCCGATCCCTTCGGCCTAACTGCCATTTCTTCGACACTACAATTCCTCTCCAACTGCGTTGCCGTTACCGTGTCAGATGTTCTTCCTCGACGAAAGTCTCTTGTTGGAGGCGGTACACTTCTTTGCTGCTGGTCCATTATCATTGCTGGAGCCTCGCTAGCTGGTACAGCCAACCATGCTGCTAATACTGCTCTTCTCGCATTCATGATTACATGGTCAATGCTGTATACCGCCACTGTCGGTTGCTTCGGTTGGGCTATCGCCCAGGAGACTGCCGCTCAGGCTACCCGTCCCAAGACTATTGCTTTCAGTCTCGTGTGCCAGCAGCTTACAGCCCTTATGCTGTCCTCTGTTTTCCCCTACTTTATCAACCCTGATCAGCTAAACTGGGGCGGCAAGGTCATGTTTCTATTTGTCGGAGCTGAAGTCTTTATTCTCGCTGTTCTGTTTTGGTTCCAGCCTGAGACCAAGAACAGGACATATCATGATATTGACTGCTTGTATGCTGGTGGTGTTCCCCCCAGGAAGTTTTCTGAATTTGTGGTCAATGACGGCACCGTCGTTCGAAGGCCTAAGGCTTGAGAGAGACATCGAGGCTTCATTTCTGGATCTGGAGAAGTTGGATATAGAGAGTGTCAGTACATGAGGTATAACAAAATTAGTTCGCGCGTTACTAGCAATCAATTTACATCATATGAGAGTTTAAGACATCTGTATAACCTGATCAATTGATGCCGGATCCTTTCAACCTGAACACAGTCTAGTCTTACTGTCCCGTATAGATTGAATCAATATTACCTTCTTTGCTGTCGGAACGATGGAGTGGATCAGTGGCGTTATAGCAGCAGCACTAGGTCGTTCCCACCACCCATAGACTTAATTCCTCTTCTCCGCATTATATAAAGGCAGTTCCCCACAAACTTCAAACCTTGTTTGACACAATTTCAGAGCTTTTTTTCCTTTTACCATGTCCACTTCGTCGATTCCCAGTCCGGCTCAGAGGCCTTATAAAGTCCGACAAGCTTGCGATGCCTGCCACCGACGAAAAATACGATGCGATGGTAGCAATCCGTGCCTCAATTGTCAGACTTCGGAGTTAGGATGTACGTACCTGGCCGTGCACAAAAAGACAGGTCCTCAAGGGCCACGAAAAGGTCGTCGGCCCAAAAGGGCTGGAGAGTCGTTTTTCCAAGTTCCAAGCCCTCTGCCAATTCCAGTCACGAACCGTAAAATGGCCTTCCCATCAACAGAGAGCCCCATCTCAATACCAGAAACGGAGAGTTTCTCTCCATCACCACAAGTGACCGACGCTGTCATCGAATGGTGTTTGGATGCCTACTTTAAGCACAAATACCCACTAACACCTATTCTGGACCGTCAACAGCTTGAACAAAGTCCGATTCCAGCTGAAGAGTACAGTCTGATTTCAGCCTGCTGTGCTATCATTGCACTATCTCCAGAGATATTGCCACCATCGCCTGCACAAGATGATATCACCCTTCCATCAGCGGACTTTCTGATATCAGAGACTCTTCGTTCCAGAAGGCATTGTAAGGTTGTGGAACATCCGTCATTAATTCACGTCCAAACCTCATTCTTACTCTATGCCGCTTTCTTCGCCATGGACAAGGACAATTCAGCATGGTACTACCTCCAAGAGGCAATCACAATGCTACAGACCCTACGGTTACACGAAGAAGTCTCATATAATGATGTCGTTGACCCAATCCTTTCAATATATGCTCGGCGCACGTTTTGGGTTCTATTCATCACTGAGAGAGCATATGGGTTGCAAAGAAATCGCCCCATTCGACTACAGGAAACCTTGGAGCTGCCAGCTATCGATCCGTCATCACAAGATGCAGAAATACTCCTTGGCTTTCACGATTTGATCTCCTTGTTCCGTCCGTTCGACTCCGATTTCATTGCGAACTGGAACCAGTTGACACCATCAACGTCAACCGATTCTACCCGCCTGTCGCATCTTCAGAGCCTCCTCAAATATTCACTGCCGAATTTGTCAAATCACTCCCAGGTCCAACAAGCTGATCTTCTCATCTCTCGTCAGTGGCTCAAAACAGTGGTATGGAAGCTTTGTGCCTCAAAACAGATATTATCTACAGCGAGCAGCGACAATGCCATGTCACTCCATTATCCTGCCAGCATTGGACGCGATATCGTTCTCATATCGCAGCTGGTGCCGACTCAAGCTTTCGAGGCCAACGGTATCGGAATTCTCGAGAAGGTATTCGATGTGGGGTGTTCCCTGGCTGACCTAATGTTGTTAGTGCCGCCAGGTTTCCAAGCATCGACTATGGATGTCGGTGCTATTGACACACTGGTAGAGATGGTGAAGATAGTGGGATCGAGGTTCGGAGGGAGCTATCGACATCTGAACATACTTGTCGACAAGGCCAGCGGATGTTTGCTAAAGAATATAGATAGATGCTTGCCCTTACCATCAAGCGATGATGATGGGGAAGACCAGGTTACCTGGTCAACTGTGTCTCCCTGAAGAAGAAACAAACATGCAACATCGAGTTGATTTAGCCTCTCATTTTATGAAGGTGGCAGTAAGATTGGATCTGACTAAAATCGAGTACGGAACAAGTCGTGTTGAAAAATGATTAAATTCATCCCTGCAACTAGCAGTAACTAATATCTTAAAATAGCCTACCCAGCCAGCTGCCAAGCATCATTTCTGCAGTTTTGGTCTCTACGGGTTCTATTCAAGATATATAGCTACATACTTCCATAAAAGATTTATGGTGAGGTCAGTCTAAGTAACGGTGCATATAACACCAGATCTGAAAGATGAAACATTGATGAGAGATTACAAAGACAGGACTAGTGACTGCATTGATGTAAATGGCTTTATATATTTGAAATGTAAGGCCCACTAGCATAAGATAAGCGCCCTTGTAGCTCAGTGGTAGAGCGTTGCACTTGTAATGCAAAGGTCCATTGTTCAATCCAGTGCGGGGGCAGCACTAATTTCTTTTTTGGCTTTTTCTGTAGTTGAGATTTCCCAACCTCTCTTGTCGGCATTATTGGTCATTCTTCCATAGAAATACAGAAGAATGTCAATTTCCAGTTTCCTTACTTAAATTCCGTTCCAAGTCACAGCAACCAGTTGTGGTATGATCTACGGAAAAGAGTGGACCGGACTCTCGTGATGCGTTCTTATCGTTTCGTGTGTGTGTAAGATAAACGGAGGTGTCGTGGAATACCTCTAATGTCAAATTGGAAGCAAAATATTATTTATGGGCGTAAAATACCATGGATCATTGTTTATTGTAATTCTACTTGGAACATGTCTTCTATCCAGCCTTTGATACGCATGACAGTCGATAGTGAATTTACCCTATAGCTTAGACATACCGTATCAACTCATGAAATTGGGTAGCGCGTTTCTAACTCAGCCGGGCTACTGCAGAGCTTATACAGGCAAGAAGAAGCTCCTATAGGCCTAAATAACTGAAGATAGCCTCTATTTCTATATAACAGCCAGCCGAGTTAATGACATACAAGAGTTTTTATGGCTTGCTAGAAGACCTACTGTAAAAGCGCCTTTTTACGCTACTCAATTTCGCGAGTTAATACGGTAGTAATAAGATCACTTGCAACATTTTGCAAAGGGCTTTCGTTGAGAGCACGCCTCGGTGGAAGTGCCAGAAGCCGATAGTCAGATGCCTCGTGTAGGATTTCAGAACTGGATTACTCAATTGTGCCAAATTTTTGTGGTATTGCACACAGGTAGATGTAACTACAAATTTTGCTTAGACTTGTTGCGCTCTTCTTCCCTGCATCTAGTAGTATTCCACGAGTTTCTCCTATTCTCGCAACTTTGTTCAGCAATCACAAAACACAAACACACCGCATATATGTCATATTCTATGAGATGTTATAGGTCAATAGGAGGAAGCAGTCGGTGTAACATCCACAGTCTTGAGCCGGAAATATGGTAGTCTTAGTCTTGAAGCCATCCACTTGTTCTGTATATCCGTTCGTCGATCCGTACATCCGTATTTCCGGCCACTTCCATGCGTCATCGCTTGCATGAACCACCAAGACGACATAGCAACGAGCCACTTTTACCTCCTCTCTGGTAACGGGCTTGTGGGCCAGCGACTCACAAAGTCATAAGATCAGGTAGTAGTGCCCATATTCAATTGCCGATTGGTTCATCAGTGCCTTCTAGAACTCGCCAAGGACGCTTATACAGACAAATTACGTGAAGTTCTTGCAAAGCCCTTTGAATTACATAGTATATCCGCAGTTCCGTGATCGTGATCTTCACTGCTATGACACATATAAAGGCACAGCCGGCAGTGCTTCACTGCCATCAAGCTCTACCGCCATACAAATCATACTCGGGAAACAATGAGACGCACATCAGCAATCTTCGCTATCGGAGCTCTGGCAACTCAGGTTCAAGCTGCCGGTACTAAGCTCTTGTCTGGTGCAACCATCCTTGGCTGGGACGACTCCAATGACGAGCCCAAAATCATCCACGATGGTCATCTTCTGATCAGCGGTGATCGTATCAAGACTATCAGCACCTCTGAGCCCTCAAATCTTCCAAACAATATAGAGAAGATCGACGTTACCGGTCAGATTATCACCCCCGGTTTCATCGATACCCACCGCCATGGCTGGCAGACTGCCTTCAAGACCATTGGTTCAAACACAACCCTAGCAGAGTACTTTGGTCGCTATGGCGAGTTTGCAGCTGCCCCTCACTTCACAGCTGATGATGTTTACTGGGGCCAGCTTGCCGGATTGCTCGAGGCATTGAACGCGGGTGTCACCACTTCACTTGATCACGCGCACCACACTTGGTCCAACAAGACTGCCTATGCTGGTCTCAATGCCTCTATCGCTAGTGGTGCTCGAGTGTTCTGGTCGTATGCCTTCCACGATGTTCCAGAATTGAACTACACTGTGCGCGACCAGATTCCCAACTTTGTTGAGATCGCTGAGAGCGAACTTTTCAAGGGCAGCAACGTTGAGCTTGGAATCTCGTACGACTCTTTCGGACCCAACCCTCCTGAGGCAGCAAAAGAGGTGGCTGGCCTGGCTAAAGACTACAACGTCTCTGTTGTCACAACACACTCTCTTGCTGGACCATTTGGCGTCAACAATCTTCCTGAAGACGTTCATGCCCTTGGTCTCCTGAACACTTCCATCCCCGTAGTGTTCTCCCACGGCAGCTTCATGACAGCCACAGGCGCCCACCTGCTCCGCCAGACAGACCAGTATTTGTCTATCACACCTGAATCCGAGATGCACTATGGTCATACTCACCCACACTCATACTACATCCAAGATCAAGCAGCTCTTGGAGTTGACACCCACTTTACATTCTCCACAGATATTCTCACACAAGCAAGAATATGGCTGCAAAGTGCACGCTACTATTTCTTCGACAAGTTGCTCGACGACTGGGAAGTTCCCAACAAGAGCCCCATGAGTGTTGATCAGGCCTTTTATCTCGCAACTCGTGCTGGTGGCATGGCATTGCGACGCCCAGATCTCGGAATCATTGAGGAGGGAGCCAAGGCTGATTTGATCGTCTGGAACGCAGCAGACTCACCCGCCCTTCTGGGTTGGGTTGATCCTGTGGCAGCTGTTATGCTCCATTCCAGTGTTGCTGATATCCTTCATGTCATGGTTGGCGGCGAGTTTGTCAAGAAGGACGGGAAGCTGACTGCACCCGATTATAAGGAGACGAAGAAGAGCTTCTTGAAGAGCGCGGCCAGAATCCAGAAGATCTACAAGGAGTTGGAGTATCCTGAGCTTGAAGGAGAGTTCAACGGCGGTGGCTTCTACTATGCGTCCCCAAGAATTGTCAGCACTGAGACTGGCCTTGTTGCCAAGAGTGAATAAGGCGGACGTCATTATGATGAAGAGTCAGGAATGGAAATTTACCGCACTTGTATTGACAAGAACTGTATATAAGCACAAGGCCCTTTAATCTTAATGTGTTAACAGGACTATATTTCAATAAGTCTACTGGTGGGGGCAAACATATGAATAGTGTATCATGTGAAAGAAAGTCCGTCAACAAAACTAATTTATTAATGAGGTTTTAATACCTATCAGATTACATGATCAGGAGTATTCCTTCATCGTAGCGAATTAGTGATGTCATCCGACAGTCCAGCCACATCACAATGCGATACCCATCAACTGTCGACAGCCAATCCCTATACACCATAACCGGTTGGTATCTGCTATATAGAGTCTACTTTGCGCAGATCGTAGCAGTGACAGTAGTAGGGCTTGGGCAGCCAAAGACCTTCTTCATGCTGGGAGTGCTGTAGCAGCTGGCCTGTCCAGCACGGCAATCAAATTGCTTGCAACCAGAGCCAGGGCTGAGAATGTTGTGCTTGTTGGCAAAAGGGTTTCCAAATTCACTAATCGGTTAGTAAAATGGCTGGTGACCAAAAACGAGCATTCGGACTTACGTGCTAAACTCATCTAAATAAAACAGTTAGTAAGAACTAAGGTCGAGACGTGAGCTGCGATGTACTTACAGTAGACATAGTTGGGCTTGGATGTCGAAGAGTATCCGAAGAAGAGAGGCTTGGTAAGAGTTCTGCTGGTGGCAATCTTGACGGTCTATACGTCCATTCGTGTCAGTCGTCGACACTGTCAAAGTAAAGTAAACAATGGCAAGAATGGAAGTTACTAACCGAGCCAGATGAACGCATGTTCTCGGCGAACTTCTGTCCTGGCTTGAGGGCAGTCAAAGCGCCTGGGGCTGCGCCATTGTAAGGGAAAGATTGAACGTAGATGGTGGTGGGACAGTTGTTGATGACAACAGCCTGGTTAGCAGCAGTAACGCTGCTGACAAGAGCAGTGACGGTGGCAAGGATGCTGAACTTCATGTTGACGAAGAAGAGTATTGTGGTGATGGATAATGGTGAAGAAAGAAGAGGAGGTGAAGTTTCTTGTTGTTTGTCGTTGATATATGGAACATAGCTACTGTTTTATATGTGACTGGAAAGGCGCATGAGGTCGACAAAGCTCCCATTAATTGATACGAGCCCCTCCTCATTCGTGGCGTCGAACTAAGTCGTACACGAACAATTAACTCTTCGTATTCCCAGGTAGATCAGCG
Organism: Fusarium chaquense; assembly: GCA_020137375.1. Classification (NCBI taxonomy): domain Eukaryota; kingdom Fungi; phylum Ascomycota; class Sordariomycetes; order Hypocreales; family Nectriaceae; genus Fusarium; species Fusarium chaquense. The sequence continues at coordinate 168,072 of JAATNT010000104.1, forward strand.
ACCTGTCAGGATTATCAGGCGATAGCTCTCATGAAGTGCCTAGGACTAAGCCCAAAGCGTCGACAAAGTCCACGTGCCGCTATGCATCGTACCTTAATGAAGGCAAAGATAACCTTCCCGCCCCGTGCCGAAATACCGGCTAGTTGCGAGGGTGTCCCAATCCGGGCAGAAACAACCTCTCTAGTTATATGATCTTGCAGTCTGCTACATTGTCGCAAGGTATATGGGGCTACCATATGACCACTTCAGCCACCCGAGTTCAGTGTATCCCTATTTCATAATACAGGCAAGCCATTGCCACTTATACCTTTCTGGTAATTTTACGCTGCATCGAAGTGTATTGGTGCTTGGGTATAAGCTTCTAACCACCCCAACACAGACAAGCGCATAGAGCTGAGCTTCACATTCCGTCGAGAATTAACCTTTACTAAGTTATTTAGATAGTCGCTAGACCTTGCTACGGACCTTACAGATCAACTCCACTCTTGCTATATTTAGCACTAGTTTGAAGGACCTTCAGAAATCTCTGATGAATTGCAAAAGATCACAGCCTGCTTCAGCTATGAAACGAAGGTCTAGGTTTGCGACAAGACATGGGGCTATATTAGGCGCCATAATTTCTGTGAAAAACAGAGTACTGTGGCTCTCCAACCGCTGAGCGACTAACGGCAATTGCTCATGTGGTATACAGCCACCGTCTAACCTCAGAGTCCAAAAAGGATCTAGGCTTCACAAAGGACCATAACCGTAACGTGGATATTAACTCAAGTATTAGCTTTATGCCACCAACTACCCCTGCATTCAGGGCCCCATTGTCAGATTTGATCAAGTCGGAATTGGACCTGCCGACTAGTCATAACTACAGTGCTCTGCGCATACCGAGTACTAACAGTATATTACGCAAACTGTTGTGACTAGTTCGCTTAGAATGGTTAATACAAACAAGATGGGCTTCGTTTCTATCAATTCAAATTTAACTTAGTCTTCTTTGACTGGAACAAGCATGTCGGACCATGTTTCCTTGTCGAGCTACAATTCTTGCGCGGGGGTTGGTCGGTGATGTGCGTACTAAAGGTTCTGGTTTGGAGCCGAAGTACATGACTCTAACTAAGTGTGTCAAGAATTGACTGGAAGTCGGGTTTCACACATGTGTTCAGGCGAGTCTTATAGGTTTCACGGTGACACTGGACGGAGACAATGTGAATGGTTGTGTCTCTAATGAATAGGAATTGGTTATGAGAAACCTTTTCGTTACATGGCCTCAGTTATTCAGAACGGAAATTACGACTGTATATTAAGTCTCAAGTATACTGCCTTAGCCATTTCTCGACAACTTATAGATCTGCCTCCTCCTCGTTGGCAATTGTGGCAGCACCTCCACCTTCAGCCTCAGCAACAATCTTTGTCCGTAGGACCTTTCCAACGGGATCAGTGTAGATGTTACAGTAGGCACTGAGACCGTGGTAAGGCGAGTATGTATACTGCAGCTCATACTCGACTCCTCCGTCCACGGTGATAGTCCTGTTGTGGCCGGTGAACTTCATATCTTTGCTGTAATAGCCGACTTCTTTGCGGTTCTTCTCACGGCCTTGGTTGTCGAGGTAGATGTTGTAAAGGAAACCGTCTTGTGTCAGGACGCGGTTTGTGTGTGCTGAGCCGGAGAAGTCGTTCATGGAATAGAGGATGTTGTTCTCGAGACGGATGGTAAGATCTCGCTTCTCTACTGTGTCGGCATCTTCGCCAGAGCTGTCGCCTCCGCTACCTCCTCCGCTTCCACCGCCGATAACATCACCGACATCACCAACAACGTCTTTGACAGTATCACCGAGAGTGGCAATGATGGGGTTCAGGTCGATGCTCTCAAGCACATCATCGACCATGCGAAGAATGTTACCCAGACGAGCCTCAAGTTCGACCTTGGCAGTAACGTTGTAGATACCAAGCTTCACTCTGTCGATGCCAAGATCAACACCGGCGTTGAAATTGAGCAAGTTGAGAACCTTTGCGTCCAGGTTGATTTTGGCAGTGATATTTTGCACTTCGACCGAGATCTCACCAACAGATACGTTGGCATTAAGGTAGACATCGGGTTCTTGGTTCAGAGGAGCAACGCCGCTGTTGGTGTTTTCCGTCTCATAGATGGCCGACTCATCGTCGCCGCGACGGTTTAGTCTGTAGCCGTAGTAGCCATCACCCTTTGCCTTTGCGACAGCAAAACCGGCAAAAGAGGCCAGAGCTAGGGCACCGAATGCTGTGTGATGTCTCATCTCGTATCTGTGTATATGATGACTTGCTCAATGAAAGGAGTGTAGAGACGGTGGGAAAGAGCGAGATCGAAGACGAAAATGAGATGTCTGTACGGAGGGAACGCTGGCTAGAATAGAGAAAAGAAAACCCCAGTTCCGGCTTGTGAGTATTCAATCACTCTGTCTACCATGGCGATGTGATGTTGGCTGATTTAGTATAAGCGAATACAACCCTATCGCCCGGAAAAGAACTTGAAACGGTAGCAATGCCCGGCTACTAAGATCCGGCCGTGATTTTCCTCAGCCCAGTTTCATGCTACACCATGTTTAATGCAGGGGAAGCCCATTTCTTTTTCATCCGGTGGACCTTGGTTGGCGTATCAGAGACGACAATAGGGTTGCATTTCCTATATGCCCCTGTTCCTGCGTCAATGCATGAGTCAAAATCTCGATCGACTTCTCCCCATTAAACAATCGGTAATTTCTTTATAATAAGAATCCTGTTTTTTTCGTCGCATCTAACTCAATGTAACAATATTTCCGGCAATATAGCCCAGCCATAATAAGCTCATAAAGTCGGCAAACAACTCTACGCGGAGATTACTCTAGTTCCAAGGGCATAGCGCCAAGGTTCCACTTATGCTTTACGGTTAAACTCATCAAAGGCCTAGGGTTAACTGAAAGCAAAAGCAAGAGCAGAGTCTTGAGTCCCCAGACAAATTCTGTGGTTACTGTCGCTATCCCGTTGAGTCTCTTCAACACCATCGTTCGTTGTTATTCAGTCAGACTCAGCCAGTCAATCAATCGTCAACATGCGCATTTCTCTTCTTCAGCCTTTAGTGCTGGCCCAGCTCTTTAGCTTCGGCCTTGCACAGGCACAGACGCCTGATTCTACAGAGCCAGCAACCACCGCCGAGAGCATTTCAATCGCTCCTACTTCATCGCCAGTTGGCGACGAAAACAGCACTGGCGGCTCTACTGAGACAGGGTCTGGAGGAGGAGGAGAATCATCAACGAGATACAACTCATCACAAGGTCCTCCAGATGTCCATCTCAAGGTTCCCGAGCTCTCTGTCGGCCGCATTGAGCTCGATGTCGACAATCTGCACGCAGATATCAACCTCAATGCAGACATTGCAAAGCTCGTTCAGCTCAACGCAGGTATCCAAATCGGCATTGAAAAGGTCAACATTACCATTGCCGATGTTGAAGCAGAGCTTGAGCTTGTCGTCAGACTAGGCCACCTGGTCGAGATTGTCAACCGCACACTTGCCTCGCTCGATCTCAACCCAGCTCTCATCAACCTCTTGGACTCAGTCGGTGATATTGTCGAAGGTGTTGTCGGCGTTGTGGACGGTCTCCTCGGATCCATTACTCAAGGCGATACAAAGCTCAATTTCATTATCGACAACCTCGGCAACATTGTTCAGCAGGTCACCAAGGCTGGTGGCGATGCTGTCAGCTCTATCATCGGCGACTACAAGCAAAACATGACCTTCACAGGCGAGGAGAAGACGCTATCGAATGGACTTACTCAAAAGACATACGAGTACTCAGAACTGAGCGCTTTGGTCAACATTGTCTTCAACAAAGCTGGCCAGATTGTGCAAGCCATGGTAGTCAAGGGCGGTGGTTCAGGAGGAGGTGGCGGCTCTCAGCCTAGTGGAACTGGTACTGCGTCGCAAACAGCATCAGCTACTGGAACATCTGCCGCTGGCGAGGCAACGACTGCTTCAGCCACTTAGGGGTTTTATGTGTAAAGTAGAAAATCATATTATGTGTGGACCTGAATGTTCATACTATCAATTCATAATAACTATATCTGTATCGTCTCCTCTAGCTGCGTGTGATAGTTAAGTAAGCAAGGTAAAGAATTCCACTCGGTACGGCGTGCATAAGGGACTGGATGTCGTTGGAAATCAAGCTGGAACGTTTTTTCTTAGCGGGATCGACAAGATTGACATCAATACTCTTGTTGCCCTGCTGGCTATACAATTCCAACCTTCATCCCGGCGTTCAATAGAGCTCTTTCCAAGATTGAAGCATACTTCTACCTGCCAACAAAATCGCGGATATTTTCTTTTGTGCTACCAGACAGTCTTCAATGCCGATGTCTTTGTTTGAGGCCCCAAGACTGAAGTCATGCCTGATACCTTGGCTAACCATCGCATTTAACACTAGGTAACTTGTAATCAATAATTCTCGGTTGCACGAGGTTCCATCGAAATACTTTCAAGTGTTTCCAGGTACGATGCCACATCTGCCGCTGTTTAAACCTGAGATTGAGTGGAATGTATCCGTTATCTCGTACCATTAGACACGAAAGTTGTTCGTGGATAGGCAAAGTATATCCGAGATGGACTTCCGGGTTTGTTGTTCTCTCAAAGATGTGAGAAGGAATATTGGGAACCACCCATTATCACCTGAATATTACTCCATGTCTGAGACTACAATCCGGGCTCAAGCTAGTTCATGAGCCCTACAATGTACGCATCGTCAACTGAACTACATATTTAAATAAATCTAAAAGTTACCGAAAAGCGCCTTTATCGAAGCTGAGATAATGTCGAGTCAGAGAGAGACTGCTTCAGCCATTTGTGAACTGTCCATACAACACCAATTGAATCTGTAACCAGGACAGTAAGGGCATAAAGGATAGGGGTTATCCCAACATGGAGACAAAGCTCTAGAACAAACGCCTCATACTTGTATACATCACAGTTCCTGCCTCTGCTATTAAACGCTCAAGCCCTCGCCGATCCACATAACGCCGAGCGGTAAATCGAGCTGAACGCTTGATCCACGACTAAAACTTAGTGTACAAACCTAACAGAAAAGGAAGAGCCTGTACCCAATTTATCCATATAGGACCGGTCCGGGTCTTTATGGGCTGTTTACTCATAAGACACTCGGCGCCAGGACTAGCTACGTTCCGCACTGGATCTCGCTGTATATTGACTATAGCCACCCTGAAAAGTGTCATGCTTTATATGTTTGCCCCTTTTTGCAAAATTATGTTGTCTGTGTTTGCACTTGAAGTGTCCTGCTCGAGGAGTAAATGTGAGAGCCTGCCAGAGCGAAACAAGAAAGCAGACTTTCAGATTAGCGGCGCGACCAATTATGACAAGTATTACCAAATGTGTAACATTCGAGGTGAGAACTCGGAGGCCACGCAGTTGGCTGGTAGTCAAAATTTAGTAAATCTGGACATCTCATTCAACGATCTGGAATCAAGGATAAAATCTCCGTAATCATCAAGGTCCACCATGTAACAGCCGGTGCAGATCCCGAAGACGACGGTCGGAGAGATTATAAAATGCCGGCTCACCCGACGCTCTGTCATCCCTCTCGTGGGTCTGAAACAATACCACCAGGAACAAGGGTGATAACGTTGATGATCACAACTAAGCTATGCGGCGCACAGAAATTTCCATTACTGTTTCTTTGTAGACTTGGTGTAGTAAGGTCTGAGGGTAGTCCATCTGTTGCCGAGGTTAACTTTTGTTGTCTTAGTAACGGACACTCAAAGAGGACCTCACTCTCAACTAAAATCATACTAGTTGTAGCATTTCAATAGACTTGTATTTTAACGTTGGTAACAAAGAATAATTCAATTCTCCCGAGCCACGGCCCGATGAACACGAAATCATCTTGATCAATACGTATCTTCAAACTGAGCTCAATATATACTATTTACACATAGGTGGCATTACTAAACTATCGGTATGGCAGCTCAAGACTTGCTATTACCCTGTACATAACTGTCTTCTACAACAGAAGAGAAACAATTACTTAGCCGGTGAGTTAGTAGATAGAATGGGTCACTCATCATGGCCAGAACCATTGGCGTGCTCTTCTTGGAATATTCTCCGGGACGCTAAGTTGAAGCCATAGCCACCAAGTGTTAGCAATAGAGCATCTGATGGCAAAAAAGGGTCGTCGTTTTGAATGAAGCACGGCAGTACGGTAGTACGGCCAACTGTGGAACAGATAACAAATACTAGTGTTCACGGAAGAGCGGTGATCTGTCAGATGGACGGACCCACAAACGGCCTATCATCTACTCTGGGAAGCCCTCCCGATTTCTTGAGACGAACTGTATAGATTAATACCCACTTGGGCGATTGATAGTTCACATACGTGATCGACCATCATGGGGCCATGGCGTATATCTTGAAATATCTTCGCGCCAAGCGCGGTCCGTTCGCGCCAATTCGCATAAAAGTATAATAGCAGCGGCGGGAAGATCCAGCTGAGTGGACGAGTGGGTTCATAGATAATCGGGAATCCGAGTCCCTGCTCACCCTCCCTAGCATATACAAACTGTGGTGTGTCCTTCCACAGTTTCATTTCAGCCACCTGACGATCAAGAAACTGTCTATTTGTCTGAGGATCAGGGTCGTTAGTGGCTCCATAGCACTACTGGCGGTGTCAGAAATTATGGATGTTTGCCAGATGCGTTTACCATCTTCTGATGGGCGCAGAACGCGGACGAGGATCCATTGAAACATAAGTCCGACATTATGTTTACAGTTGAGATAGCAATATGAAACATTATCGGCAATGCAACAGAAAACGGACAAGCTCTTGGCTGAAATGTTTCCAGTACTGCACGGATCAACAGTTGTTCCTCCAACATGCACCAGTCGCACAGATCAGGACGAATATGTTTCAAGCACAGGATCTTCAAACGGCGCCATATGAAAGAGATACCGGGACACGCTCCGGGAGGAAAACTCTGGTTATTTAGTAAGTTAATATATCCATAACTTCTCTAAAGCTATGTACACGTCATGGTCGGTCCAGTCTGGTTCTAGACTAAAGGCGGAATGAGGCAATGGGGACTAGAGCCAGTTTTGGGTTCATGAGTTGGTGCATTTACCCTTTCCATTTGTCTTTCTCCTTTGAAGCTCCCGAGGGAACGTGCCTGCATACAAATGACAAATTGGTATCCTTTGTCTGTCAGTGTCCGTACGGTACCAGTCTGGTGGGTGAAGTTAGTTGGCCGTATCTCGGACATGACTCAAAACCACCGGCTAGTATAGCGCGCTATGACATATCTCCACATGGCTCTCCAAGCTGGTGCTAACGATACGATGGCAATGCTTTCACTGGTCAAGTTACGTTCGGTAGTGCCTTGGAATGCTGCGGTTTGCAACTATCGAACATCGCTTAGCAGCAAGTCAGCAGGAGAGTCTCCGTCTTTCACCAATGAACACTCGGCCCAAACTTGAGTCCATGTTGCCGATCCTACGACTAGGCCGAAGCTAAGACGGTCATCTATTAGCTTGATTGGATAGTCCTCCGGAAGCTTGCAAAGTTGCATGATCTTCAGCGGGGGCAGGGGACCGTTCGCCGTTCGAGACGTACATGATTACAGGAGCCATCCAAGTGAAAATCGGGGTACAATTATGTGGCCCGACCCGCTTTACAACTCGATCGACCAGATAAATAACATGTCACGATCTGTCATATTTGAACCCCATCTACCCTGATTATCGTCGACATGTCAATTACTATCGGACGATAATGCATCTGTCTTGGCTGTTGGTGGCATGGGCGTGTCTTGTCGGACAGGCGCTGAGCATCGATGTCGCGTCTTTTCTCGCGCAGATTCCCCAGTGTGCGGTAAGGAATACTTGGTGGTTTAATTACGGGCAGGCATAGCTAACGTTGGAATCACAGAGTGGCTGTCTGCTGGACCTGGCAGCAAACTCAACATGTGGAATCGATATCGAATGTCTCTGCGCCGATCCCCAGCTGCAAACCGTTGCAGCAGACTGCGTTCAGAGCAAATGCTTGCCCCGAGAGGCGCTCTGTAAGTTTTGGCTTTGGCTGAAGCTGTTCTTCTGGCCATTATATGCTGACTGAGATGCAGATACGCTCAACGTAACTTCAGTGGCCTGCGACTATCCCATACGCGACCGACATAAAAAGTTCGATATCTTAGGCTTGACCATGGGTGCCATCACCACACTCGTCGTTATTGCACGGCTTTACCAGAAGTTGAAGTTCGAGAGACTATTGCGGGCGGATGATTATATAATTGTTGCTTGCTTGGTAAGTGGTCCTTTTGGGTTCATGTACTTCCACAAAATGTACAAGGTACTAACAATGATTCGCAGGTCACCTGTATCGGCAACACTGTCAGTTGTGTCTACGGTCGTGAGTACCCAATCACTCATCCAGATCCAACATGGAAGCTTACAAAGAACAACAGTATCTGGCAATGGTTTTGGAAGGGATGCATGGACGAACAGCCCGTACACCATCACCGAATTTCTTCGCGTTAGTTGTTCTTCCCTCGTACCGCAATATGACGCAAATCGATTAACAGTCTTTAGTATGTCTACATCGGCCAAACCTTCTACGCGAGCGACGTCTTCCTGACCAAAATCTGCGTCCTACTCTTTTACCTCCGAATCTTCCCCGTTCGATCTGTAAGAATAATTATATGGACCACAATTGGAGTGGCGACTCTCAGCATGATCGTCTTCGTCGTTCTGGCGATCGCGCAGTGTCAACCGATCAGTTTCTTTTGGACAGGGTGGGATAAACTTCATGAAGGACACTGCATTGGAACCAATCCATTGGCTTGGTCTCTTGCAGCTGTTTCCATCGTCATGGATTTTTGGATACTCGGCATTCCGGTATTCCAACTCATGCGACTTCAAATGAAGTGGCAGAGGAAATTGGCTGTCACAATGATGTTTCTTGTCGGTACCTTGTAAGTGCCATCAACCTACAAGCCAAACCTAATTCGGTCACTAACCCTTGTTCAGTGTCAGTATCGTGAGCATTATCCGACTGCAATTTCTCGTTGCCTTCGGCAGATCCACCAATCCTACATGTAAGTTCATGATCATTCACCCTTTGCATGCATAATCCTGGTTATTAAATACTAATCACTTCCACAGGGGACTTTTTCGACACATGTTACTGGTCGGTAATCGAGATCAATGTCGCTATTTGGTGCGCCTGCATGCCTGATATGCGACTTCTCATAGTGAAGGCAATCCCGAGACTCAACAGCAGTAACAACTCCAAACCATCATACCACAACAAGAGTGAGGGCTCATCGAGGAAACATGGAGTATCACCTCACATTAGTTCGCACCAGACCGAGCATGCCTTGTACAAGGGGAGTTCACGTGCAGAACTTCAGCCAGATGCGTCATCCAGCACAGCCGAGCTTGTTGAGATGACACGATTTTTTAATGAAAGTCCTACCCATAATGTAGCATAGAGAGATACCCACAGAATAGACATTTTCTTTGAACTTTTCTAAATTCGCCTTGACCACAATCCCATTGAAAACCCTCATCCCGATGCGCATGAAACTTGCCGAAACACAGGTTGATTGAGTTCGAGGTTCTCACAATACGGGACTAGCTTGTGGCTTGCAGAGGTCATGAAGGTTTCCTGTGTAAATTATTTCCCCTTGTAGTTAGACGCCAAGGTTAACCGCGGGGTGGCTGGGATGTGCCGCAAGAAGCAATCTCCCTTAAAGCTCATCAGAGTTACACTACGTACAGTTAAACCAACAGGCTATTGAATGCACTTGAATAGTGGCAGCGGTGTCTAAGAAGTTCGGACGAAAGTCTTGACCAATTTGAGATTAAAATGTCACAAGTGAGTGCCAAGTCTTTCGTAGCATCTCCACGGGAGTATTGAGTTTTTGGCCAGCACTGAATGCTTGACGTCACAAGAGACACAAAAGGTCCAACCTTTTTGGGATTCCAAATAGAGTTTAGAAAGCAGACTGCATCTAATAAATTGAGACATAAATCTTATTGGGATCGTTGATCGACGCCCGCTGACGCACGGCAGTTAATTTGGTCGGGAATAAGTGACAAGTACCCTGCAGCTTTTCGATAGCTTCTCCTTAGATCCTTTAGACGTTGACAAACTTCTGACCAATTCTGTTAGGTGGGAGAATAACTCCAAGCTGCGAGTTCGCCTGAATGCAAACCGGGTATACGGATATAATAGCATTCCTTACCACTTCCAGATATTTTCTTGGCCAATAGAAGTTGTTGGAATTTCGAATTGGGAGAAAACTCGGTATCCGGCAGCATTTATTACCACTGTGGCAGATAACATGGCGCCATGAATAGATAGCTACAGCTTGGCAAGTTTGCCTGACTCAGTTCATCGACAGCATCCACATCAGCGGACACCTGGACAGGGATAGTAAGGCGGCCTACACTCAGCTCAGGTGGGTGCAGATCGGGGTCCATATGGACCACATGGTTCTTTACCCCAGCGAAGGATCTTCACACACAAAAGTTCCCCTGTAGCCTTGTAGGGGACCAGACAATGCTCAATCTTGCTCACCATCTCTACCTGGCGCTTGTGGGCTACTGAGTTCCCCACTTATGTACCGCCGACTCTGTCCCCCCAATAATAATCGCATTGCTGAACTTGTCTTGACATCCTCTCTCCAGCGGATTGTCCTTGTTGTTGATGGGGAAGGACGGAGCGTTATTGTGTCGTGGTCTTTTAAGTGAGGCAGGTACAATGACGATGAACATTTGATAAATCAGATAGGCCTCCCAGTAAGAAAAAGACAAATTCTGGTGGGCAGGCTTACGAGGTATAGCAAGTATAGGGTATGTTGCGGTTGCATCGGCAAAGGAATTAACATTGGGGCACCGTGTGTGCAGACAGCCACCGGGTTTCTACCGAATCCACCACCTACAGATTGCCATGAAAAGGGTATGGGAAAGGTGAGCTACAGCATGGGAAATATGTGAGCGTGTATTCTGATGAGTGGCTTTCAACTAGGTGATATTAGGATGAGACATTTGAGATTACCATGTGAGATTTGGCGCCAGATGTGACATATTTCATGCTGACAACTGTTTTGCTGAGAACACTGGCCACTACTAGTGTCACAGGCCCTGTCAAACCTATGGTTTCGTCCCTCTCTTACCTGTTACCTGAAGACTCCCCCCTTCATTTCTCGTGAGACGCGTCAAATTCGCGAAGGTGGGGTAAAGTTGAAACACGCCGGATCCCTATCTTGTTATCTGTTCAGCTGCGTCTAAGACAAGGCAGAATATGGATCTGCAGTGGCTGCATATGGCGGCGCGTAAAATAACCACAGCTGAACATAAACGCGTCTGACCCACAGGAAAAATGCTTTGTTGGGTAGAACGTCTTTAAATAGGTATTTCAGCTTTGACGTTTGTCCTTGGTAAATGAAGACAAAGATCATCAGTGGCTTCGGAATCACATGTAAAAAGGTCTTTCAATCTTCTACTTCAACAATCATGATATCAACAAGCTTGGTTCTTACCGTCGCCATCCTTCCAAAATTACCACACATTCTTGTGACATTGTAACACTCATTACATCATGCCAGGTCTTGCAAGTGAGCCTACATAAAGCGGTCTGGTAGAGAAAAGCCCTCTCGTCTGTAAAAGGCATTCGAAGACAGAGTGGGATTACGGCAACTTCTTTAATCACCAAGGGTTTATCAAGCCAGTTAGCGGTTGTGGCAAGTCAATTCCATCCACGAGACCCTTGCGACCACATCCAAAAAGGGAATTTCAGAGAAAGGTCAGTTGCAGCAGATGGAGAGTTGGTAGGACAATAGAGTATTTATCATCGTGGGAGGAACTTGTCACGCACAAGGCGGACCAGTCATTGTACTCGCGAGATGCTAATCTGATGACACTGGCTGTTGGGTCATTCAAGGATGGAGGCTACTTATAGGTACCTTGTTGTGCTATCTTCCTTTCCGTACAATCTATAGTTTCTTGAGATCGGATGGTGAACGCGATAATGAACAAATGCTGCAGACGTATTGTTTGACCTTGGTCTATTTTTCTGAAGTTGAAGTCTGACAGTTGGCATGGAGCTTACCCTTTTCTAGTTGCTGACTGTGTTCCATTTCGACTTAGGTCGCCGGAAACTGCCCACTTAACAATGCCGCCAACTGATAGATGAGAGGCGTAAAGACATGGACCAGACTAGACCTACAGCATCATTACAATAAAGAATATTTTATGACTCTGAATTGCCTGAATGGGTCTGACTTCGGTTAGGAGTAAATAAGATAGGTCAACGCGTCCTCCCGTCTTGAAAGCCTCAGATGTATCCCCTTGGCAGCTTACTCAGACTGATGCTTATCATATATTAGCCCAATGCGCCCATCAAAGAATCCTTGCGGGCACATTTCGGAGACAAATTTTGTATAAGAATCTAACTTGGATCAAACCTTTTGGGTCGATGGTGACAGACACAAAGAATCCCCAATTCACAATCTGATATTCCATGATGAATGCCCCCGAGTCGGATAACCCATATGCACCCAAACAGGCTTTGAAGCCCACTCCAGAACTCTATGGCGAGCTCGTAGGCGACGGTATGGAGCAACTTGCTAATGCTTCAACCGCGTTCATCGACTTTTCCTCATCCTCGGAGGCTACCGTCCATGACATCGGTTGTGGTCTGGGCGCTGCGACTGCTGCTATCGTAGCTGCGTCTAGCTCGAACAACATTAACATAACCGGAAGTGATATTGATGATAAGGTGCTCGGTATCTATTTTGAACAGATAGTCAAGAACAACTGGCCAGCCGCAGCTGTAAAGGCAGACGCTACTGCCCTCCCATTCGCTGACGGAACCTTTACTCACACCATCGGCAACGCGTTGTTATTCGTTCTTCCAAACGATGGCATCGATGCGATGAAAGAGATGTATCGAACTCTCAAGCCAGATGGTGGCGCGATCGTCAATTCGTGGGCATATGTACCTACTCTACCCGCCATCGTGGCCGCTTGCGAAAAGACCCGGCCAGCTGGAACGCCTCTTCCTCGTCAAGGTCTTGAGAAGTGGGAAAGCGAAGACTTTCTACGAAATATCGTTTTGCAAGGTGGCTTTACAGCTGAAAAGGTACAGCTGGAAAAGAAAGATGTATTTGTAACCATTGGTGAGCTGAAACATTTCGCGACTATGCTTTGGAGTTTCATTGGAGGAACGTCGACTGCGGGTTGGTTGGAATCGGATGAGGAGAATTGGGATGTTGCAGTTGATACAGTTGTTGAGGCGCTAAAGAAGAGTGAGGGGTTCGAAGGACTTAGCAACGGGAAGAATAAGATCATGTTCAAGGCTCATGTTGCGATTGTCAGGAAGTAAAGCTTGAACTTTTTGAACTATGGGAAGAATCGATGCATCGACTACCCAGAACGACACAATTTTCTTCACAAAACGGATAAAATCTCGGCCACTCATTGAATTCATTATATAGTTATACGGTCCTTGTAGTCAGGCTCATTAAATCATTACGACTTGTCCGCTGATCGATCCTTCGTGAAACCACCAGTGTCCGCGCGAATCTCCTCCTTACCCTGAGTACCACCTCTACCGCCAGGCTTTCCAGTGATTGAGTTGGGAATATCATGTCCCGTAGCGCTGATAACCTCACCGACACCTGATTCTCTGCCCTCGTGCTCGTTGAGGGCGTTGTCCGCTGCGTTGGCCAGGGAAGTCGCGCCAAGACCGCCTGCGGCCTCGCCATCACGCTGATGAGGGTTGGGAACCGACTTTATCGTGTTCATCTTGCCTGCGTCGCCAGGAACTAGATAGCAATTAGCAATGTGCTTTGCAGATAGGAAGAAATGGGAATGGAAATGTCGTACTGGATGTGCCATCCTTGGCCATATCGAAGAGATCTCCGCCTTGCTTGGCATCAGACATGATGAGCTAGTTTGTATAGGTTGTTATTGAAAGTGTAGAGGTTTGTTTTCAGATTGAGAGTAGAGAGGAAAAGGAGCTGACTATTAGGATGATGAGAGATTGTTATTTATATCTATCAAGGTGTCGCGATCCTCGAATGATGTCATGTGGTGCTGTACTTAGAGGCTTGGTAGTGACGTCAAAACATCCATCACTGACGCATCGATATTAGAGAATCCACTCATCACGATCGCGATGGAGGCTTTTCAATTGTTAAAATATCTATCTGAAACGTACAAAGGTAAAATAATGTTATCCAGTTATGGACTGGCCATGTTCGTCTTGTCTTGTTGCTTGTGTTGCTGTCGACCCAAGCATGTGGGTTCATACTCTCAGGCCCTAGTCTAGGAGCTCGACCTGGCGAGTAGCTTCTCAAGCTCATCCTTCCAAAGCTCTGCCTTGATATAGCTATCATGGCCAGTCGTCTCATTACTGGCAGGTAGAACAATGGCTCGGCCATACCCAGGTGTCATGTCATTCACAACACCATCTTCCAGGAAGCCCAACTCGACCGGGTTCATCCAGTCATCCGCAGTATTAACAGCTGTCAAAGGAACCTTGATCTTGTTGAGGCCAGCTTTCGGGTTGTACGTCTGAGACGAGTTCCAGGCATAAAGCTGATCATTGGCATCGAACTCTCCCAAGCGAGGGATGATGCCTTGGTCGACGTACTCATCCACTGCCTTTCGTGTAGGGAAGCCACGCTGCCAATAAGCGGGAGACGAGAGCATGGTCAGTTGAATCATGAGCGAACCGCCAAGACCAGCGACAGGCTGTTCTTCATAGTCACCTCCTTTCCATGCTGGGTCAAGCGTGATGAGTTCAGTGATGAACTTTCTGAAAAGACGATTGTGCCCGGCGACTTCTACAGGGGACGAAGCAATGGGCATCAGAGCATCGGAAAACCCAGGGTATTCAGCACCCATCATCCAGATCTGCATTCCGCCCATAGAAACACCGAGCGTCAAGCGCGTGCGGTTCAGCCCAAAATGGTCAGTGAGCAGAAGATGGTCGGCACGAACGATATCGGGATACTGGTACTTGGGGAATGAAGCGCGTAAGCCACTGTTGCTGGGCTTACTCGAGTTCCCATGTCCAATGGCATCACGCATGATGATAAAGTATTCATTGCTGTCGAGCAACTGACCCTTGTTGAACAGGACAGCACCAAAGTCTTCGCTGAGAAACTGCTCGCCGGAGAGGGTGGTAGAGTGGAGAAGAACGACAGCATTGTTGGAGCCATCCTTGTTGACTTTGAGCTTGCCAATAGTCTGGTAGTGAATTTCGAGGTCGTCCAGGACCTCGCCGGTGTCAAAAGTGAAGTTGGCTATGTTGAAGAAGCCATGCTCTGGTTCAGGCCAGGGTTTCTTTTCTTTGGCAGCATGAATGACAGGGGCCAAGAGGAAAAGGGAGAGGAGAGTGGAAATTGAGGGTTTCATTTTGGTGTTCAGACGGTAGAGTAGGTAAGTGTTTGAGTGATGAGTGATTGATAGTTTGGATATGCATTTCTGGAAGATATACAGGTACTTTATATACAGATTCTGGTTATACGTTCTGTCCAAGACTGATCCTCTACATCGTCACCTCCAATGTTCTAGGAATAGTGTATGCAGTCTGCTCACATACATGAACACTGCAGGCTGCTCGCTTTTAAGCGAGTGCGGTAGGGCATCGGTTTTGGAAATCGTGTAAGCCAACCACGAGCGTTCAAACAATGAGACAATCAGCAAACAGTGGGTCTTGTCATATTGAAGTCCGTAGGGCTATCACTAAAATTGCGCCGCTTTGTTGGCAAAAACGACGCAACTCAACGACGAAGACAAATAGGCTTAGATTTATGGTTAAACATATGACGATTACACTTCCGGTCTTTTGTTTCTATTGGATGTACTTCCTCCTCATAAAGATAGAATCTGACAAAATTGTCTATTTAGACGAGGCGGTAGGGTAAGGAAGTCGCCAAATCATGCTGTGATACGTGCATTTCGATCGAGCAAATTAATTCCGTTGAGGGTGGCCAGTAGAGTCATTTAATTCAGAACCACTAGCATAAGATTGCAAGTGCGAAAGCCTCTTTCAGGAGAAAATGGTGATTTTGTTTGCGGACAGATTGAAGGCAGTCCGACACAAGCCTAAAAACAGGCTGTGATCCACTATCCCGAATCCTTTACTCCTTGCTGACATGCATGACTCAGTCTTTACCAGTGTCAAGATGACTCATCACTGGTGCTTGTATTAAATCGCATTTCTGTTGTTCAGTAGTTATTCAACGAAGTTTATATCATACAGGAAAATAACAATATCGCGACTATGTGTATGCACGACCATCAAGAAACTGCGGGGGCAGACCCCTTGCTCGACGATTCAGAACCGTTCCCTTGGCATCTCGGAGTTTTCGATGCCCATAATCACATTGGCGAACGAGTTAACTCAATTTCCGACTTACCAACAATGAGATCTCGGGCAGTAGCAATTATGGCAACGAGAACACAGGATCAGCCACTCATTGAAGCCATTGTCGAACAACACGGAGTGAAAGGTCCCGAATGTTTCTCTAAACAACAAACGACTGTCGTCGCAGGGTACGGAAGGCATCCTTGGTTTTCGCATGAGCTTTATGTCGACTCTCTTGAAAACCCTACCTACATACCATCTGATGATATCGAGGCTGCCAAAGAGAGACATTACAAGGCGGTGCTATCACCAGCCCCGGAAGATCCGGCCTGGTGGCACGATCAGCCAGTGCCAATGGCCCTTTCAGAGTTCATCGCTGAGACCAGAGCCCGACTTATACGGGATCCATTTGCAATGGTTGGCGAAATTGGCCTCGACAAGCCCTTCAGGTTACCAATGCAGTGGCCTGAGCCAAGACCGCCCAGAGATGCCGCACGTACGGACGGAGGTCGTGAGAGAAGACCACTCAGCCAGCACCGTATACAGATCCCACACCAGAAGGCTGTGTTTATGGCACACTTGAAACTTGCCGGTGATCTCGGAAGAGCTGTCAGTGTCCACGGTGTGCAGGTACATGGGCTTCTATACGACACCTTGACAGAGTGCTGGAAAGGGCACGAGCTCAAAGGCCGCAACTCAAGAAACAAGGAAAGGAAAGAAAACCCTCAAGTGGTCAATATTGGAGAGGAAGGATCGAAACCATATCCCCCGCGTATCTGCCTCCACTCCTTCAGTGGTAAAGGAGACGCGGTGAAACAGTATCTTAAACCTTCCATCCCTGCAAAGATATTCTTCTCGTTTTCCAAGGCAAATAACCTGAGCACGGATGGGGCGATGGAAAAGACGCGAGATGCTGTAAAGGCCGTGCCTGATAATCGAATCTTGGTGGAGAGCGATCTTCACACGGCGGGCCAAAGGATGGATAGTGAGCTCGAGGAGATGTATCGAGCCATTTGTGAGTTCAAAAAGTGGACACTGGAATACGGCGTCGCGCAGATGGCTAAGAACTATACTGAGTTTGTATTCGGTTAGATAGAAGGAAAGAGTATAATCGTTGAGACTAGAGATTTGTTGGATGAATCAGTTTGTATTATTGATTAGACAGCTTCTTAATTTATTTCTCAGCTATAACCTCTTTCCTCTTCTTCTCTTCTGCCAGATAAGTCCCCAGGACTTCCAACAAAAACCGTTCTCGGTGCAGCAGGTGCCTAGGACCATGCTTCTTCAAGAATGTCGACGCGATACCCATAATAGTAGGGTGATGTTCTACTGCCACAGCCAAGATGCCCTCAACACTAACTTGTACACTTGTGACCTCAGCATCAACAAAAAGGTGCCTAACATGTTTGTTCGTTACCAGACGAAAAGAAAATTGTTCGAATAAATCGTGCTTAACAAAGAGCTCCAAAAGTTCCTGGAGATTGTCTAAGCCTCCGAAGATGTGCTCCAAGCTGACGCCTGCGCCGTCCTGGATACCCTGTCGAAGTTGTGACGTGGCCTCGATGGTCTCAGTGATCGTGTCAAGACTAGTAGACGGGAGTGTCGAGATGAAGGGACGATCGTAACCAACGCGATGTCGCCACCAGATGTTGCAAAAGATGGAGGATATAATGACGGGAATGAGAATAACATATCCCCACCATCTTTCAGCCGTCAACATGGAGCCGACACCACCAAGGATGTTGGAGGCTCCATTAAGCACGAAGAATACCTGCACGTTGAAACATCTCTCTTTGAGCACGCGTAGTGCCGGTGAGCCTTGGAGTTCCTTTCGTGCGGCGGTGCGGTGAGAATTCATCTTGGACACCACCATGACGGCCCAGACAGCGCTCATCAAGCCAAAGAGAGCGATAGGCGCGTTTCCGAGATATCCAGAGAGAATGTTACTGGCGAACCAGACTTTACGGTTCGCTCCGCCAATCGCCATGAATGTACCGATACTGATCAACATAGCACCTCCTCCCATAAGTAGATCCATGAGCCAGCGGTTGATAACTTCGATTCTTAATTCGCGCGTTGTGATCTCGACAAAAACATCTCGACTCAAAGAGGTCTCATCGGCTTCCAAAAGTTTCTTCTGGCGTTTCAGAAACTCTATGTTCCTCCAGGCCTTCCTCGAGTCACAAAAAGCACATATCGATAAAACGAATGCCGAGCATCCTCCAATGGCCATGAAGACAATGGCGTAGATGGGTACGGGTACATCGTTCCATACATTGGCGGCGAAATCACCGGCATTTGCGAGCTCCAGAAAGCCGACGGCGGCGAAGAGGTTGTTCCTCAAGCGGTTGTCGTCCATACAATACCAGCTAGATCGCGATTTGGAAAGGGTAACAGTCGAAGGGCCGGGAATGGAGAGAAGGGTTTGGAATGTTCGAGGCTCTGCCGTTGCAGGCGGCGTTTCTGCAGGGTTCTTCATGGTTGTTTGGTAGATGATCGTGGGGAATAAGACTCGGCAGGTCAATAATGAGTGGGCAGAGATAACAGCTATAACATGCAGATAATCCTGTATCGCTATTCTAAAAGAAAGAAAAACAACTGAAATAACAAGCAAGAGCTCGAGTTACAAGTCGCGAAGGAAGTGCAAAACTTGAAAGCGTGTCATCGAGCGGGTCGAGTAAGTCTTATCTATCCATCAAGCTGCCAAGAAAAAAGTGACAACAATTACAAGTCACCCGATTATGCCGATTGGCGTGAAGAACCACTGCCAAGAGCCCATAGTCGAAAGGGATAAAAGCCTGTGACGAGATGAGAAATAGGTAGACGAAAAGGGGGACTATCTTGACACAAGATGTAGGTAGACATGCGGTGGCATTTGCTCGGTCGTTCCGAGACCTTCTCCACATCCGGGGGCCGTTGCAACCGGACCTTGGCGTACCCAGATCCCGCGAGGCGCAGCACCCTGTCTTCTACAAGAATGACGTGCAGATATGTTGGCCACTGATATATAGACTTTCAGTCACTCTCAATACCTCAAGGCAGACGAGATTTTTTAAAGAAATTTTTAAAGACAATTTACGAAAAAAAGACACAATTATCGAGAACAACGAAACTGCTTGGACAAGATCTGCTGCTTGGCACAGTGGAGAATACGGCACCACGAAGCCGAAGGCCACGCAAGCCAAGCCAAAAACCTGTCAAGCCTGTACCGACTGAGAATATTACTAACATTCTGCCCCAAAATAAGTTCATATTGAGATTATAGACGGGCAATTCTATAGGGCAGAGCGGACAAGTGGCGTCTGTCGTCTCAAGCCTTTTCTTACAGGCTAAATATAGACAGACAGTCGTCAAATACTAAGTTACGAGACAACCAATCAGCAACCCCAACACGCCAAGACTCAATATCCTCAAAAGACTTCACCTTTTCCTCGGCTCTGTAACGATGCTTACTAGTACGCCCCACTACGATGAGCGTACTTGGGCCCCTTGACATACTTGACAGGTTCTCGACCAGTCTGCACAGGAACGCCAGCCTTTAAGCTCAACCCCTCGACATTCGCACCCTTGTCCAGTGCCCAAAGACCAAGGCCGATCCAGTTGTCACCGTGATAGTTAAAAACACCTTCTGGAACGGGAAAAACCGACTGTGGTCCGACATGACTCACATATCGACCGTATTGAAAGCCGTTGACGTAAAGAAATGCACGGTAAGAGCCGACACTTGCAGTGTTGTTCTTGAATTCGAAGGATAACGGGATGTCGAATTTGTCGGACGGGAGGTTTAATTTCAGGTTGGCGGTGTAGAAAGCCACACCTGGCTTCGATACACCCTTGAAGGGTGAGCCAGAATTGAAGTTGCTCAGTAGAGGGGATGGCAAGTGATAGCCTTGGCGCTCAAAGAAGAAGCCTCCTTCATTGCGCGGACCGCGGAATTTGTCAATGTAATCCTCTCCGCCAAGATTTCCTGTGATCTTCCACTTGGATATCTTGGTTTCTTTACCAGAGCTTGACTTAAGAGACCAATCAATGATACCCCGCGGCTGCTTTCCTTCTTCCAAGCCGGGCACCCAATTGCCATTTAACCCCATGTTGTCGACGATAACGGTGAGAACATATTTTTTGCCTTTCTGCGTTTTGGGAAGGGAATAAGTCGATGTGTCGTTGTTGCCACGTCCCGAACCAACAACTGAGCCAAGGAATTTATCGTCCAGCCACACTGAGCTTCCATATGAAAGACCTCCGAAAGTCCACACTTTGAACTTGGATTCTGACCCATCAGCTGTGAAATGTCCCCGAAACAGGAGTGCGCCAGAATGAAAGCCGTAGTCACCTCCGTAGAGAGACACAGAGTTGTTAAGCGGCCATTTCGAGTTGTAGGTTTTCTTCAGGTCGGCATCGGGCCACTTGGTATCGTCATAATCTTTCTTTACCTCGGGAAGAGAATCGATGTACTTCCAATCGAGAGACTTCAGATCAGTGATCTTGACATCTGGAAGTTCGACAGTTGGGTTTACGAGCCAGTTCCCAATCTTGGACTTTTTGAATGGTGTGTCTTTGCCGTTGATCACGAGGCGCGAAGCTCTTTTGGGCGCACCAATGATTTCCAATGGTGAAGTGGTATTGAAGTCGGCTTGGACGAAAAGCTTGGATCCCTTGATGCCGATAGAGCGAATGAGGTGAGCGCCGTTGAAGATCACTGCTTTCGGGTTCATGACAGAGGATCCAAACGCAGCACGATCGCCTTTTTCTGGGATCGTAGGAACCCAGTAGTTGTACGCAGAATTGCGATCTGCCGATGTTAGTTTTTGAAGGACATATGATCAGAGAACATACCAAGCAAATAGACGTGAAGGGATCCTATCTGAACCACACGGCGCTTCGAGCTAGTTTTGAACTGGAAGACAACCGCTCCCTTTCTTCTCTCAGTCTTGATGTCGTTGCCCTCGACAACCTTGAGTCTGGATTCGTTCTTGATAGCAACTTCATGCAACTCATCAGGTCCGCCATAAAGCATGAGAACAGTCTTGTCACCGAGATCTTTCCACGTGAACACTTCAGCAGTGGAATACAAGACTTTGTACTTTCCAACTGGGTAGTCCACGACGTGAATTTTAGAATCTCTACCAAGTAACGTAAGCGAGCCGCCAAGTTGAGGAATTGTTAATTGTCCAGCAGAGGTTTTCAATTTAAGCATGTACGATGCGGGACTGGTCGTCCGATAGTCTGCGTGTCGCACAACGTAAAACACGTCATCGTGCTTAGTGGTCAACGCTGTAACGGCGATTTTGTTGTTGCTGGTGTATTTCGTTGTTGTGAAGTTGCTCGCTGTGGCTATGGCATAGTTTGGCGAAACAGCAAGGAATTGGCCTTGTAGTTTAATTTCGGAATATTTCTCACGAGTAATGGTTCGGTCCTCCTTAATAGCCTATGCAAATGTTAAAACCTATCATGGGAGTTACCAGGTCCTCAAAACGTACCGCGCCGTAATCATATGATGTGTATCCATCAGAGTGACCAAGGTTTCCCCAGTTGGTGCCTCCCCATGTCTGAAACGTCAGCAATCTTGTCAACTACTCACGAGCTGAAGGTTGAGACGTACCATGTAAATGTTGAAAATTGTCACACCTGCAGCGAGGTTGTTCTTGTAGAAGACACGGGCAAACTCATGGTTGGTCAGTTCATAGCATTTGTCAAAGCCGGTACCTCCAGGAGGGTCGAAAGCACCACCTTGGAACTGGAACGAGTAAGCGTCATCATATTAATACCAAAGGAAAACTCTTACCTCAATGATCGAATACGGAGTGTTCGGACTCTTGTCTAGATGCTCCGCATGCCAAGTCGTCGGTAGGCCGTCCTTGGGCCACTTGTAAGGATTCGTCTAAAAAGAGTAAGCAACGCGTGTATCATTTCCTTGAACTGTGCTTACGCAGTCAAATCCGACAGGATATCCATCATGTCCCTAGTGATGTTAGTAATGTTGACTACGTGCTTCCAGATCACATACATATATGTCAACAGCTCCAGGTCCAGTTCCGGGAGCACCAGTACCACCCTGCCATGCATCGTTGTTGATAAGAGGCACAACTATGCCAGCCTTGCGGACTTGGTCATTGACATATTCTAAGTAGTCATGATTCGGAAAAGGTGTTCCTTCAGCTGCACTGTACTCGTTCTCTGGCTGGTACAGGATGACGGGCCCACCGTTGGTAATTTGGGCTTTTGCAATAATTGCTCCCACCTTGGCGACGTAACTAACACACGTTAAATACATATCCTACCAAGAGAACGATATCGCATACTTATCAGTCGAAGCAAGATAGTCAGTAGCATTGGTCCTCAAGAACCCTTTGACTCTCTGCAGCCAGCCTGGAAATCCACCACCAGACACCTCAGCATTGATGTATGGCCCCGGTCTAGCAAGAAGATAGACACCCGCTTCTTGCGCCGCGTCTATAAAGGGCTGTAGATCCAACGATCCCTCTGATCGAAACTCGCCTGGTTTACCTTCCAAAAGAGCCCAATCGACGTAGAAAGAAACCATGTTGAAGCCCATCGCTTTGACTTTGTGGAAGAGATCGAGATACAGTGACGGCACAGGCAGACGAAAGGGGTGAATTTCTGCCGAGAACATTGTCACACGCTCCCCATTGATGAATAGGGAGTGTTCATCGAAGGTGATGATGTCTTGGAGAAGCTCTCTCTTGTGGGCATCGTTGATGATGGAAGATGGACGGCCACCACGGGGAATGATATTGGTGGCATGGCAACTACTAGCCGCAAGGGCCGCAAGGAAGAGACTAGACAGCTTCATCAGTTAATTATGTCGCTTGTCATCAATGATACACCAGCTGTGATCATGTTTAACGGCGAGGTATGTCATATATAAATCTCAATCAAGTTCGCTACGCTTGCACCGGATCGTAACCCGAATTTACCGTTAGGTGCACCTCACATTGGTGGTGAAATTCAAGTCCGTTCCTCCCATGTCATCATGAATCCTTGACCTTCCAAGTATTCAAGTAAATAAAATTTCTATGTGTTCAATTTATCCAGTATGTCAAATAGTTGCATGATGAGGGGTTTGAGCGGGAGAATTGCCAAGCTTTGATTGGAGCTGCTATTATCACAACATGCAGATCATGACGAAGTGAGGGGTTGAGATGAGGTGGGATGATAGATCGCATGTCCCAATAATCCAGGAGAAACAATGGGGTTGGAGGAAAATCATGGTCTGCATATGATCCCCATGCAGGCATTATGTATTGTCATTGAAAGGCAAAGGAATATTATCATTGTATATTGCCAGTGAGGCGCAGTAGGTGTACTTGTATAAAAGCGTGTTTGAATTATCGAATAACTAATCATAGATCTAAACTTTGACATCTATGCACCATAAGCACTCATGAGCTTCTCGTGCTCTGCCTTGGTGATGGGAATGACAGTTCCATGTCGTGGGCTAGTAGGAAGCTTGTAGTTGGCAGAAACCTTCCACTCAGGTTTATCCAAGTCTGCCGTCTCGAGTGGCACATAACCACGACCACCGTATTCATCAACAAAGAGATAGAATTTCTCGCCATGTGCGTCATCAGCATTGGACTTGAAGGCTGTAGGACCCTCAACAGCTTGTAGACCAGCGTTCGCGCCGATACAGGTGGCTTGAACCGTCCAACCATCGACATCGGCGAGCAAAGTCGACGATTTTTCCTGGATAATATCAGTGCAGCCGCTGACAGATCCCTCGTCCTTTGTAAACCGGTAAAAGGAATCGCCAGACTTGAGGACAGTAGTGTCGATGCGAGATGTCTTGCTGTCCTGCCAGATTTCGGGCTCGGAAAAGGTAACAAAGTCTCGAGTGAGGGAATACATCATGCGATGGTAGGAGTCATCAGAGTGGTCTTCGGTGTTGTAAAGAGACGAAGCCCAGAACACAACATAGGAGTTCTTCTCGTCGTCCCAAAAGGCTTCAGGTGCCCATGTATTGCCGGCATTGTCGGGGGACACTTTGACGTGTCGCTGCTCAGACCAGTTGATAAGGTCGTTTGACTCCCAGATCTCGAGGTAAAGACTACCCTTTCGGACAGCGTCGCCCCACGACGTACCACTACCAATGGAAAGATCGGTAGCGATGAGGAAAAACGTGTCGCCTTCAACAGAGCGAATGATAAAGGGGTCTCGCAAGCCCTTGGTACCCTTGGTTGAACTCAGAACAGGCTTTCCACCGTTGAGTTCCTGCCAATCCAGGGCATTGTTGCCATTGCTGGCAGCGAAGTAGATCTTTTCGCCTTCGATCGAGTTGCCAGTGAAGTACGAAAACGCATAGGCTTCAAAGGGCTCGAGCGTAGGTGCCTGACGAACAGAGGCGTTGAATTCGCGCTCATGGATTTCGCCATCCAATTCAATAGATGCGACGAGGAGGACGTCAGTGTCACTGGGTTGACGTTTGACTAAACCCTCTCCATTGATGACATCCGGGTCACTACTTCTCCAAGTGACAGAGTGACCGTTTGAGGTCGAAGGGAGATGCAAGTGGCTGCGGATATCATCAGTGTTGCGGAGGGACAGAGCTGATAGAGCTTCGTGGACTTGAGGCTGGGAGTTGACACCTGTAGCCAGTGAAAAAAAGGCCAGGGACAGAGATCTGAGGTGTGGAAGCATGATGAAAACACGACTTGGCTTAGGAAAATAGCCTTATTGTCTTAGAATCCGTGAATTTTCCACCTCAATTTGAACTGACAGAAACGAAAGCTCTTTATATTCATTACATCAGTAAACATACTCTTCACTAGACTTCGGTCCGAGCATCCCCGGATCCATCTCTCTACTCTACAGTCATGGACTATTCCTACTTTACTCTAGATTAAAGTCTTGGCAACCCTTTTTAACAAGGCAATTTCGTTTCGCACGCGACGTCATTCGGCAGTTATTACCCCGGATCGTCACCTTGTATCTTCTATGGGAAATGCAGCCGCCCCCTGTCGATCTAAGACCTTATGTTCTCCGCATCTTTTCTAAATGCTTATTCGTGCGCCAAAATAAAAAAGAATGAATTACTCAAGACTGGATCTTGGGGTTCTAAATGTCTCGTTCCGTGCCCAAATTGGGGCGGATGGATACGAAGAGTCATGTGTGCGTGCTGATCATTACTTGTTATGTAAGAAATTGCTACGTTACAGTTTGGTGGATCTATGGACCTCGGGAGTTGAATATCCTACTCTAGCAATTCCACGTGGAAGGGCCTTCACAGCTAACGCTAACTAGACAGCAAATTGAGTCTCTTGATCGAGTTCTTGCTTATATGGTTCTGGACAAATCCAAGGCAATCTCACTTGATATGAACTTTAGATTGCAGGCGTGATAGACCGTAGCCAGCAGGGGTGAGTGGTCAAAATTGACATCAGTGACATTAAATGGTTTAAAGAAAAGAGGTTAATATATTACAAATGACTGGTGGATGTTACTGACCCCGTATTAAGAGTGGGTGTGCCTCTGTGTTCAGCACCCACCGCATCTTGCCATCGCTCCTCACCTGGATGTCCGAGTCCTCTGCAAACATTAGGTACAAATATTTCAAAGTCTCGGCCAGCCAAAAACTTTCCATCTTGTCCACGAAGCCTCTGGTTTTGTCGTCGGCACTCTTCATCACACTTCTAAGGCCAGTATATCCACCTTCAACTTTGCTCATCTTGTTCAAAGACTCGAACGCTTCCCACGCCATGTCCTGCCATCTCTTTTCTCCAGTGGCTCGATAGGCGTAGTACAGGCTCTCTATCGTCTCAGGACGAAGGATGTACTCCGGATTAGTGTGAAAAAAGCCGCTCTTTTCGTAGAAGGACTGCCACTTTGCGGGAGGCGAACGATTGGCGTTCTTTTTGACTAAAGGGTTGTTGCCGTTGTCAATCCAGCGAAAGGCTTCAGGGGCTATGCCAGCAGGAGTTTGGTGATACGTCTCAAAGTAAGACTTGGACAGTTTGAGGCCAAAGTCAACAAAGGTTTGATTCTGGAGAAGAAGCCCGCCTAGGATCAGAGAACCGCCGCAAACGCTAGCCACTGTTACTGTTAACTTGTCTGCAAAATCTCGAATTACGTCGTTTATGGACTTACAGTGACCCGACTCAGGAACAAGTGCACTTCCGCGCATTTCTCCCAGAAAAGTCAGATCAGGACGTGTGGAAGGCGAAGAAGCTAGGTACTTCATCGACGACTCAGCGGCCTGGATCCAGCTATCGCCATACTCGACGAACTGAATGGGATCATACGCGTACATCTTGATGAGATACTCATAGTAGCTATCCGAACCGCCACCCCAGCCGGCTTGATAGTCACCAAACCAGCCATCGTTGAGTCTGACGTACGTGCCGATAAGACCAGGAAGCGTGAAAGGCTGGTTAGTCTTGGGGTGGATCAGGTGGTCTTGTGCTCGTTGCGCAAGGGCAGCATATGTTTTGTTACCCGTCAGGTCACTCAGGCGAGTCCATTCAAGAACGAGCGTACCCATGGCAGTGATAGAGTTGTCCGTGTTGCCGTAGCGGCGAGGAGTCGGGTTGAAGATGACTTCATCGTCGGGAATACCACTGGGTGTGTCAAAGGCAATACTGAGCCTGTCTGCGAGAGTCACGGCTACTTTCGAAAGATGATTTACATGAAGGGGATCTTTGACAAGATGCTTGTGGGAGCTTGAGAGCAGGTCGTATGCTAGTGTGGTCTGGATCAGTAAGCGTTTTCAGAGGGTCGGGCTAGGAAGATCTCACCTGACAATAGACCTCCAAGGTAACGAATTGTAGTTTCGAACAGTGAGATAGGCTGATTTGGTACCGCAGTAGCTGTAAAGTCCGTCGTCGCGATCTGCTTCAGGATCTTGTTGACAATGGCAGCCTCTTCCATGAGGATGGCAGTGCTTAGACCGTCCACAGCTGTTGCGCCCCAGCCATTTCTAGATTTGTTAGCTCGTCAATTTTTCAATAGTAATGTTGAACCTACCGATCATCCTCATAAGTCTTACTAACTGGTAACAGCGTATCATGTGGTGCTGCGTACTTTTCGTATTTGTCCCACGAGAAGCGAAAAGCGTCGACAATTGCTGCGGCTCGTTGAGCGTCTCCCGGTGTTTTGACCAAGGTTGCCGATTCCTCGAGCTTTGGATGGCTAACCTTTGACGGTCCACCTGAGAAGAAAAATGACAACGTGTGCCACAATATGAACAAAGCTCCGAGCCAGAGAAAGACTCTTTGCAAGGTTTGTTTATTGCTTGCCTTCATTCCCTCTAACTTTGTCTCTACACGTTGACAATGGCTATGTTTTAACTTAGACAGTGTATCTTAGGGGGGAACGGAAATGACTTTTAAAAACCTCTTCACAAAAGATCAGCTTCCCCTGAGCATCTTCTCTCGAAGATAAGAAATACCATTCAGGGGTTGTTGGGTCGATCCATGGTAAGCCACATCGGTAGCGCGCCGTCCGCTTAGCCCATAATGGGTCAAGTTCCCCTGTACTTGAGCATAAACTATTGATTCCAGCTGAACAAACGCCCTAAAATACACCACTTGCCAGTCAAGATCATGCGCTAAGCAAAAAGGAAATCAGAAGTCTAGATCTAATCAAGGTAAGGCTTTGGGCTATTGTTTTGAACTGCAAGGTACGGTTCATCTTTGATTGCCTGCAAATATTGACGTGCCCAACAGCTGTACCTTTATGGACTCCACTACCAGCAAGTTGGAATTAAATTGATACTATGTGTTAGCTTGGGCTGTCTAATTAGTATAGCTTGAAAGGCAGTCTGCTCCTAAATATTAAGTGTTTCCTGCCCTTCTGCTCTCCTACGCTGTTCGTACACTCTTTTTCTGCAGACGCTACGTCCATTACTCTCTCTAATGTTCGTGATGCGTTTCGTTTCTCTCTGCACCATTGGTGCTGCCCTGTTCCCGATGGCTCTTGCTAAGCCATGCAAACCCAGCAATCCTACTTCAATGCCGTTTGCCTCTACCACGGCCCAGAGTCTATCAACTGCGATCGCCACCGAAACTGATATCCACTCTACTGCCACCAGCGAGGTCACCAGTGTTCTCGAGACTACCGTAACGGAAACTGCCACTTGGTCTGAGACTACTTCCTTCGTCTCTGACTACACCACCGAATACTCTGCTACGACCGATGCCACATCCATGGAGGATTTTACCACTACCACCACTGAGATTCCTGAGCCTTCCAACCTCATTAGAAACGGTGATTTCGACGACGAAACGAACGTAGACTGGAGTTCCAGAACCGGAGGTATTGAAAGCGAGCCTGGAAAGGCCCACTCAGGCGACAAGTATGGGTAAGTTTCATCTCGCACATCCCTTGCAAAGACACCCACCTGACCTTGGGCAGCACATTCAAGCTCGTGAACGCCGAGGGTGTCGGAGGAAACAACCTCAACCAAACTATCAATGACCTCGACGCAGAACATCTTTACCACCTCTCCTTCTATGCTACAGTCTTCGATGACCCCGAGCCATCACTTGGTGACAGCAGTTGCGCCATTGAGGCCGTGCAAAATGGAAGGCTAATTGAAGGGTGGACACCTGACTACGCGGCCCTCAATGAGTACAAGTTCTTTGAGACGACTTTTCAGGCAATCGGCGAGGATGTCTATTTCACTTTACGACTTCGTTGCAGTGGCCCCGACAGCGTTACTGTGTCTGTGGGTGTCGATGATATTTCTCTCCACGACGCTGGTGAAGTGACTGTTCCAGTTGTAACGCAAACCGACTAGGCCGTTGAAACAGCACTGTACACACTTCATTTCTTGAATTATATGTGGTTGAAGGTCTGTCGTGGCAGCCTCTCTACATTATGTGAGATTACCCAGGAATCTTGACTACTTTTCACTGTCCGCAGCCAGACGGCATGATAATGTAAATAGCCATTTTCAATTGACATGCACGCAATCATACCACAGGAAACAAACTGGCTTGGAGATCACATTAACACGCGCATGGGGTAAGAGACTATATGGATTGATCACTATGCATACTATGTAGGGTGACTACAATGCCTATATCATGCTGGACGTTTTATCAAACCAGTCCAGACCATAGCATTGGCCAAGCTGCGGTTACAAATCATTCTTCGTTCACAGCTTCTGGCCAGCGGTGCCGGGAATAACGGAAGCAACATTCTTAGACCCAAGAAGTGTAACCTTGTAAGGCAAAGAAGCAGCAGTGAGAGTGCCCTTGGGGGCAGAGTTGACTGAGCCACCAAGATCAACATCATCAACGACGGCATAGCCAGTCTCCTTGGAATCAGCGAAGAAGATGGCTCGCTCGACTGAGTTAGCGAAAGCGGAGCTCTGAACCAGGACCTGGGCGCCCATGCGAGTGTTGACACCGGAGAGAAGAATATTGTCCCAGTAGTTGTTGACGATGTGCACAGTAGCGAAGCGGATAAGAGGCTGACGGCTGTTGACGTTCTTCCAGTAGTTGTTGGCGTAGGTAATGTGAAGCTTGCCCTTATCCTCAGAAGCATTGTTATCAGAGTGGCCAATGAGCGAGGCCTTCCACTATCGAGGGACTGGTTAGCAAAGCTACTGCATTCGGTTCTGAATAATGACTTACGTGATCGTGGAAATAAGTGTTGGATACAGTGATCCAATCAGCACCGTGTGAGATATCAAGAAGGCCGTCAAGATCATCCTTGCCAAGGCTCAGGTCACCGGACAGATCACAATGGTCGACCCAGACGTTGGTTGACTCATCAATACCAATAGCATCGCCGTTGGAAGCATCAACTTTGGCGATCTTGAGGTTTCGGAGAATAACGTTCTTCTGGCGACGAACATAGAATCCAATACCCGTAAGGGCTGCAACGAGTCAGTTAAAGTATCCGTTATCTAACCATGCAGTACTTACAGCTACCAGCCGCGCCGATGATAGTCTTGTCAGACGAAGGGCGTACTCTGTCACTACCAGTGAACTTGCCAGAAACAATGATGGTGAGAGGTCCAGATCGGGCAGCGGCTTCCTGAAGAGCGGCGAGAGTGGTGACGGTAACAGTCTGACCCTTTACACCACCAGTAGTTCCTCCGTTTTGAGTACAGTAACCAACGCTGCAGGCCTCAGAGGCTTGACGTTTGATGTGTGCATCGCGAGTCTCAAGAGGGGAGCCGACTGCCAACGTGACAAAGACGGCGGTGAAAACCGAGGTAAGCTTCATGATGATGAGAAGAGGCCGAGTTAGATGGTTCAAATGATAGTCAGGAGAAATGATCTGTTCTATTCGGGTCACTGGTTGATTGTACGGGAGATGATCGAGAGCTGAGATCCTTAATCTTCTGAATATTCAAGCCAAGACATCGCGAATCGTCACTCCTTCTTATAGAATTTTCAGTCACCAGTGAAGACTAACGTCAACATCCATCACAATAGAGCAATACTTCCAGATCGAGCCACGGACTCCGGAGATAGTGTCCATATTCCTCCTTCTGGCTATACCTTCCAATCGTTCCAAGATTCTATTGGAACATTACCGTGATATTCTATCAACAATGCTCCATCTATGAAACAACAAATTTGACGTTGAAAATGAATACCACCCTTCATACAGGAATCATAGCGAGTTGATCCATTATTGGTGGAGTTGGAAGGGGGAGTTTGCGGTGGTTGGTGGATGATTTCTGGGGTAATGAAGATCTTCTGCCACTACTACACGGATCTCGGCACTGGCTTCTGGGTGGAGGAAGGCTCAACCTGCCGTAATGGATGGCTCTTCGCCTATCAGCTGTGGTTTTCAACGCTAGGCCTCGTACATATAATAAGCCTCAAAGAGTATTTGTTCTATAGGCAAGTCGATAGTTAGCTTTGTTTGAAGCCCAGGAGGGCAATATCGAACGAGCCTTTACTTGTTGGTGTTTTGAACCCAGAATCCCTTCTGTGTAGAACAATGAAAAAGGGCATAGACGATTCCTTTCTGTCGCAATTAAAGAGAAACCCCAAAGTCTGGGGAAGACAGTGGGGGACGCATCATCCCATGTCCCTTTTGTCCAATACGAGATGGTTTGGACTCAAAACACTGGCCATGAGTTGTAATCCAGGTGGGGTAGTCCCTCATAAACAAGGGCCGTTTAGGAGCATTTGGGGGTTGAAGCGGATCCTGCCATGGCTTTCAGACCTTTTGGCCCCATCTGTAGAATTGCTCTTCTCTAAGGGTTGACACGAGCAAGATCGGAACTCAATGGAGAAATACGATTAGCTGTGTGAATGTGTTGCTGGCACGAAGGCCTTTCATAGTTGTCACATTGTGATATGTCTATATTTTGAAAACTTTTGTTTCCTAGGGTACGCCGTAGTCTTACTACTATAGCTACATATTACTGGCTACATAAAAATGACTTTAAGATAAAATTAAGGTTAGTTTAAGATTTGAGACGGACGAAGGATAGGTGTGGCCTAATGGTGTCACCGTTCCAGCAATAGACGATGTCACCCTATAGGTCGAGTAATAGCAAAACAGCCGTTCGTAACAATCTCTACATACTACAGTATGGCAGCGTATAGTGAATTGGAGTTTCTATCGTGATTAGTCAAAATATTTTTAGCATCCATCCATGGACATAAACTCCAAGTGATTCTGATCGCACGCCCTCGACATTGCTTCAACGTTCCAACGACACGTGGAAAAGCACACGATGATCGCTATGCAATGGGGTATAATCATCATGATATCCAGATCATGCAAGATTAATTCTGCTAATTGGATACCCAAACCATCGGATCATGCACAGACTGTAAGGGATTGTGGGTGTTGATGGTTTCGCAATGTTGTTTCATGAGTTCCTGGGAAGAAGACAATGCAGTTCTCCACTGGTCTTCACTTTCGGTTTCAAAACGTACTTACGATAAATTTCAACCTGACTTGTTTGTTGATTGATTCAACGGAGGGCTGGGTGATAATTTACTGTGACTCAGCACAAGATGTTTCCATGTCAGGGTTTGGGGGTGATGCAACGCCCCCAAATATCCCCTGTCAACGGAAGAATAAACCCCGCAATCGTTTGATAAAACGACACCTCGAACGAGTCAATAAAGAGTTTATGGACTCACATGAGCATCTAAGCTTATGCCGGCTACGTTAATGAGTTTATCGGTGAGCTTATATCACTTTAGTCAATTTGTCTGATCTGGGGAAACATGCCCCTGTCAGCTATACAATTAGTGATTGGTGGAAGAAGCTGTATTGAATGGGAGAACTTATATTCCACAAATCACATCTTCAGACGACTAGAATCCGATGCACCCCGCCTTTTCAATCTCCCCCACAAAATGTTCAATCCTTCAACGCCAAGAACAAAGTCAGATTAATCAACCCCAGACTCTATGTCAAATACGCGAGATGCCAAGCATTAGAGAATGCCCAGAAGAGATCTCTCTTTAAGATGATTCATGGAGGGAATTCCTCCGGCATGTCACTAATGACTTAGTTCTCCTGGTACGGGGATTAATGGGAATGCGACGCTAAGGCCGTTGGCATCTTCATGCCATTGAGCTATGCAATTCAGCAGAGCCTGCAGATATTTCTCATCTGTGAGTAGATTGTTGGGTTGTTGATTTTACGAACAAGGAAACGTACTAAATGGGGTAGTGCATAACAAGGAAGAGCTATTATGAAGGAGGAAATATATATAAGAAACATTTACCCTTCGCCTTGCAGTCCTCCCTGGTAGAAGAACCGCAACATTTCCACTGGCTCATCGTTTTTACAAAGAATACCCTCACACTCCCAAAAATGAAGGCATCGATCCTCCTATCTCTTCTCCCTCTTGCCCAAGGCGCTGTCATCGACATCCGTCAATCCAAAACCGGTGATGGCAAGCAGGGTGACTCAGACTCTACACAAGGCGATCTCAGCGAAAGGCCACCACCAAGATTCCCCTTCCCCATCACCAAGTTCCCTGTTGCCAAAGAGACGGTGGTTCTCAAAAATGCCAAGTACATCATGCCCGGTGAGGTGTTTGACGGCAAGATGAAGCGATATGAGCGTCCAGAGGGAAGCTGCAATGAACAGGCCGAGGGCACTGATGCCGATACCGTCTTCAACTTGATGCCTGGCTCGACTATCCGAAATGTTATCATTGGAAAGCACCAGGCTGAGGGAATCCATGCTTTGGGCGATGCGTGGGTTGAGAATGGTATGTATTGTCCTGGTTAACATTGGGATGTGAGAAACGTGCTAATTGTTATCAGTTTGGTGGGAGGACGTTTGCGAAGATGCCCTTACATCCAAGGGCCTCAACACACAACTGAGAGTCATCGGAGGTGGAGCCCGAAGTGCCACCGACAAGGTATAACTTGACTGCGTCTTTCGAAAAGAGTATCACTGATATGTTTAGATCTTCCAAGACAACTCTCTTGGCGGCAAGTACAACATTACTGGCTTCTACGCCGAAGGCTTCGGCACATTCTACCAGTCTTGTGGAAACTGCCTCAATCAAGCCAAGCGCAACGCCACGATCCAGAACGTCGTTGCCAGAGATGGACTTCGAATGGGCATCGTTAGTCAACCACTTCCCCAAAATTTCATGTGAATTGTATTGATTTTGTTTCAGATCAACCCGAACTTTGGTGATGAGTTCCGTCTGAAGAACGCTCAGATCGACAATGTCACGAGCATCTGTGACAAAGAGATTGGAAATAACGTACAGACCGTTCCTTACTATATCGGCAACGGGCCCGATGAGAAGTACGCCTTGTACAATGAGACAAGAGATAACATCACCAAGTACAAGGGCGAGGTGAAGTTAGCATATGAGCCTGAGGACCCCTATGAGTGGCTCGAGGAGTTTTGGCCTGAGGGCTTCAACTAGGTCTGACTCTGAATTTGATGATATTAATGATATCAAGTGCTGGGCCACTCAGGGACGAAGTGGCCTAATGACGATAGTATTTACACATAATTCAATTGTATATATTTTGGATCGCCACATAAGCTTATTTTATGACTATCATCATGACATCCCGAATACTTGGTCTTCGGCTTAAGGATATTCAATACAAAATGTATAAACCTTTGCTATCAATGGACTTACATGGATACTGCATAACGTATAAAAGCAGCAGCTATAGTTGTTCGGAAAGCTGTTGTTCACTTTTAGAGTTGCAATTTGATATCACGTCAGTGGCAGGCATTTGTGACATCATGAAGCGTTTCAGACAAGGAAGGTATAACATGACATGATTGACTGCGGGGCACGACAACACGGAACTCTTCCAACATCACATCACATCAATTCAGTACAACATTCTATTGCATCCATTGTCTTAAACAGCGCAATCGAAGAATCTTTCCAATATGCTCTGGAGACTTTCATTAGTACTGGCTGCACAGGTTTGCAGCGCCATCTGCAAAGAACAACATGTGCTTGGATCCAGTGGGGATGGACTGGATCACATCCGCAACAGGTACTACAATCTGAAACCTCGTCTGAAGTATCACAACTGATCCTTCTAGACTCCTTGAAGCTGAGATCATTCCTACTGTTATCGACGATTTCCCACCCGTCATTGGGTTCAGCGCCTCATGGAAACACGACTCAGCTGATCTCGGCAATACTCTGAAACCAAAACATCTCAAAAAAGCGCCCAAAGTCCACCTTGACATGTTCGAGTCAGATGGTTCTCTTGAAGCAATTCTGAAGAAGCACGCCACATATGTGGTCGTTCTCACTGACCCAGATGCACCATCCCGGGACGACCCTAAATGGTCCGAGTTCTGCCACTGGATTGCAACGGGAACCTCTATCTCATCATCATCAACCACTTCGAAACATCATCTGAAAGACATTGTCAAGTACAAGGCTCCCGCTCCGCCTCCAAAAACAGGAAAGCATCGTTATGTCTTCTTTGCATTCGTCGCAGCTAACGGAACGACTGAGAAACTCAACCTTGCGAAACCAAAAGAAAGGAAGCACTGGGGTTCAAAAGACGCTGGACATGGAGTCCGTGAATGGGCGCATCAAAACGGTCTTGCTCCTATTGGTACGTTTCGTCACATCAAAAGATTGGACTTCGCTGAGCTAACCATACTATGTAGCCGCCAATTTCATATATGCAGAAAACAAAGAGCAGTAGCTTGGACTCGGATTGACATGTCTGCAACTAGTCACCATGTACAAGCATCAAAAAGGAAGCTGAATTATAAACATTTGGCCGATTCCTTGATTCTCAGCCAAGACATTGGCAAAACTTCGCGTTGAAGCATGTCATTTGTCCATTTCGACTCGCCCATCGGACAATAATCCTATTTCGGAAACCGAGCGGCAATTTGATCTTCCCCGCATCGATCAAGACTCCAAGCTATCCAATAAGGCTCATGATGGGCACCACGAACAAGATGGCATCCATGTATTCTGGCAAGCTTAAACAAGCAGGTCGGCAACTGCGAATTAAGGTACTGCCGTGACTTGGCGATGTGTAGCAAATCATTTGTGTCAAGACGGGTGCGTGACCTTGGAAGTCGTCCTGTCAGTAGAGATCATTACTCCATTAGGCAGGTAGTCAATTCGATTGATGGCTTGGCACCACAGCTGGAGACAAATGGTCGTTATAGTGCATTGATACTGAAGTTACAGATTGTATTTGTAACATGTGCCCAAAATACATATAAATAGTTCTTTACGACGTCACGACAGCAAGTTATTCAACAAAGCACCTTCCTTGCTATTCAAGTTAAAGACTTTTGTCCAAGTTCTTGACAGCAGCACACATTTTCCAACCTTCTCTTTCTTATCCACCCACCACCTCCAGCCTCTCAAGATGAAGTTCAGCGCTACAGTTCTATCCCTACTCCCAGTAGTCCTTGCTCTGCCCACAGGCGAAGATACATCTGTATCAAAGCGCCAGAGCCTCAACACAGTGACAGACCAGCTCCTCTTCAGCGTTACACTGCCTCAATTCACTGCTCGTCGCAACGCCCGTGACCCTCCCACTCTTGACTGGACTTCTGATGGTTGCACTTCCTCTCCCGACAACCCTTTTGGCTTTCCTTTCATCCCTGCTTGCAACCGCCACGACTTTGGCTATAACAACTACCGCATCCAGAGCCGATTCACCGTGAGCGCAAAGGCCCGTATCGATAGCAACTTCAAGACCGAGTAAGTAACCCATCAATCCATAACCGACTAATATGTTTCTAACGGTTTTCATAGTTTGTACTTCCAATGTCAATCTTCTAGCGCGTCTGGTGTCTGTAGAGCGCTTGCTGATGTCTATTACGCTGCTGTTAGAGCTTTTGGCGGTGATGACGCTACTCCTGGTAAGAGAGACGAGGACCTTGTTAAGGAGTACGAGATGAAGGTCGAGATCTACAACAAGCTTGTTGAAGAGGCTCAGGAGAAGGGCGAACTCCCTCGCCTTGACTAGTGTGGTGGTGGTTTCGAAAGTTTATTCTTTGAGTTCATTGTACATATATTTCTACGATACATACTTATTTGAGTTATGATCAATCTCAAATAGCTATAAATGAGCTGCGTCTCTTAAAATTGGCGAAACCACGTACAAACTAACATGACTTAAACACAACCGTCAGGGAAGGACATTGAACAACATATCTGACGCCACTACAGATATTGGGCAATGCTGGCGCTGATACATCTTGCTGCTAAATCGTTCTCAACGAGTGTATCACACTCTGGAGAGAAGACGCTTCGACTGACAATACCACCGTTGGGCAGGAACGATAGCTGACATGAGATGATTGAGACCTAGTAATGCCCGCAGAACTGTGATTGTTGACAGACTTCGTTGTGAAGGTCTCTAAGGCTATTTGGTGATTTAGGTGTGAGTGAAGGCTCATTCTTGTATATCTTGTCCAGTTTCTATAAAATTTTGTACAAAATTTGGTGTACAAAATTTGGAGCATGAGCTATAACTGGATCGAAAGACACCTTGCATTATATGCAATGATGTACCGTCTTGTTACAGACTGATTATTGTATACGTCAACTCGTGAAACTAGCTACTGTCTATGGATCCCGAGGACAGTTATTCATCCGACCAATAGCTACTTTGCTAAGAACAACATACTATTCTAAAGTTGTGAGCGATTAAAGGCTGTAGTTCTAGTGTATGACGAGTGGTATTTATGGGTGCTACCTTATTCTATGAGTTTGAACGGCAATGCATCATCAGACAATATGCAGGAAACTGCCATAGTAGTCACTATTCTTGACCTGCAATCATCGTTCACCATAAAACCAGATCAATTAGATCGTTGTGCTGCATAATCACAACTACCTGCCCCGAACATGGTCTCAATAGAGGCATTACCTACAACAGCGAATTAACTTAACTCGTACATTTAAAATAGATTCTACCTATCAGAGCTGGTATAGTATTCTAGAACGCACGATTGAGTCAATAGAAATTGCATTACAAATATTGTTCTATTTAACTCTTTCTATACTGAGCCTGAAAGTTGAAATATTCTTCTATCACCACCGATGTAGGCAGCCGAATTACATATACCCCGTATCCGGAGATCGAGATCTCAGGCAAGACGTACCTCAGTTCCCCTTAGTTCAATGCCTATTGAAATATGATAAGTTGCCTCAAAGCGATCCAGAACATAGAGAAACCTTGCATCGTATGAGATGCAGTGCGTATTGTCTTTCAAAGTCTCAGTCTAGATTTGCTTGCCAAGTAGACCACTACTAGTGTCGTGTGATTCTGACCAATAGCTCACCCAGCTTGGAGCCGGCCATTCCTCCGGAAATTATACCCGGCATTTCCGGTTGAAAGTGACACTCAACCAGTCACGTCGAGTCATGTTATCGCGGATCTATACCCAAGATGGCAACTTGATTGCCCATTTTCGAGCGGGGCGTAAATTGCGGAGGAGCCTTTTGCCTGGGCCCGGACCTTGTTAAATTTATGTATCGTTTCCCCGCGTACACGCACGGCATGCAATAGATTGTGACTGGTAAGGAAACGGACCCTTTTGTCGCCTTACCACTCACTCACTTGCTTGCTTCGAGCCAGACTGTTGAAACAAAAAGGGGCTCTGCTTTTCAGTGGACCCTGACGCTTTGCCATACCTTATTTCGCTGTGCCTTATATGAATGTGGGCTATGATCGGCCCCAGGATGCAGCTGAGATAACAAAACGCGACCAACACAAACCAGATCACGACGAGTTTTTTACCCAACTCAAACTCAATCCTTCTATCAGTTTTCTTCGCTTTGCATTAGTTCAATATCACCAATGGGCACCGAAACGCAACCCACAACTTCAAAGGCACCTAAAGCGCGCGTCCGCGTTGTCGAAGGATCATGCTGGCCCTGCAAAAAGCGCCGTATCAAGTGCGACCTCGCCAAACCAACCTGCTCCCGTTGCGTCAAAGTTGGCGCAACGTGCGACTACAATCAGCGCCTCATCCGTTGGAGCACTCGACCTGCCGTCACATCGTCGACTATCTACCAGATAAGTACCGCAGACGAGCAAATTGCCGCCTCTCTCGCTGTCTATGAGAAGCGTTCCCTGGATTACTTCCACGGTCGATTCTGGCCGTTACTCACGACGTCGACAAAGCCATGTGCCCCGCCAACCATGGTTGCTCTACAACATCGCGTTGTACTTCTTGCGACGTGTGTACTCGCAGATTCGCATCGGTGGCTGCAAGATGGTAGAAATAGCAGGAGTATTCTGAATGCCAAGAGGGGCGAGTGCTTAGCCGCGCTGAGGGCCGAGGTTGACGGGTGTTGTTCTAAGGAAGATGGATCCTTGCAGACGTTGCTGTTCGCGGTGCTGCTACTTTATTTCCACGATGGGTTCCTCG
This sequence comes from Fusarium chaquense, assembly GCA_020137375.1. Taxonomy (NCBI): domain Eukaryota; kingdom Fungi; phylum Ascomycota; class Sordariomycetes; order Hypocreales; family Nectriaceae; genus Fusarium; species Fusarium chaquense. Next base: position 207,263 of record JAATNT010000104.1, read on the forward strand.
AGTGTGCGCAGACATCATCTTCAACGTCAAGTCACCGAGACGGGGTGCTGGCTATCATTAACCAGTTGGGCGGTATGACAAAGGTATTGGGGACCGGTCAGGATCCTCTTCACATGATGCTATCGGAATTTGCGACTACAGATCTTACGAGGGCGATATTAACAGGTCAAGCTCCATCCTTTCCTCCAAGTATCTGGGAAGTGGTTGACAGAGGACCGGTCTGGTGGGGACGAGACACCCAAGGCTACTGTTCACTGTCAACAGTGTTTCAAGAAGTGTCTAGCATGGCATTTTATATCCAGTCAACGACCAGCATGGCTGAAGAGTTTTCCATCGAAAGAATTCGCGTTTTCGAGGCCGCTCTTCGACCGACCTATGCTCCACTTGCCGTGGAAGATGTATCATCACCAGGAGCCTCGCCTGTTAATCAGCCACCTATCGAATGTGACAAAGAATCCGCCCAAGCATTTAGCCTAGTGCGCATCTTTCAACACGCGGCACTGATCTATCTTTACCGCGCTGTCTGTGGTCTCCCAGCGAGCCATCCTCTCGTTCAACAACACACACAATCTTGTCTCGATTGTATCTTCAGCATCCAGAAGCCATCCAAAATCCTCAACTGCGCCGTTCTGCCAATCTGTATAGCTGGTGCGCATTCACAATGTCCCAAACAGCAAAGATCTGTGCGAGCATTGGCAGGGTTTATTTACAACGAGATACGATTCGCGTCTGTTCATTCGGTGATTGCGGTTTTGGAGGATATCTGGAAGCGAGCTCCCGATGAAGAAATGTCGTGGAATGAGATGTTTATGAATCTGAACGACCAGGCACTGGTGTTATGAGATTGGGTTAGGTGTATGTATACTATTAATGAACTGCATGGAGTTTTGGGTTTTGGGCTTCTAGGCCAGGTATCAGCAGGGTTGCGGGAGAATAAAGATGTCCCTTCCTAGCTCTTGCAAGGACTTTGTGCATAAAATGGCATTGCTATTATTGTTCTAAGCCGGTAATATTAACCACGCGTTAACCTTATATAATCTTTAATTTCAATGGACAACAAATTCCGGCACATGCAGCATCCCTTAAGGGAGTGGTATGTTCTTGGCTAGGGTGAGCTGAGCTCTGACGAACCCACTCGAAGTCAAGGGGATCAAAACGGTGGCTGAATACGAACAGCTGCGCCGAATTTCTTCATATCATAGGTTGTTCTTATTGTGTGTTCAATGAGTTGATGGCTGGCTATGCCAACGAAGCTTACTGCTTCTAACTCAGGGCCTTTGTTGTCGATTTTAGTCTGTTCTAACAGGCTCTTATAGCGGGTGCACTGTCGATCACGTGGAGTTAATGATGATTCGATCCGATATGTATTTAGTCTATTTTATAATGGGAGCCAACTAATGACTAAGAAAGAAGTAAAGTCTATGTAACTTGAGAATCGCGCAGGTCATGTTTGCGCGGGCACTCCGCCTGCTGAGTTTTGGCGACTACCTGTGCCGTGTGAAACAGGTCCAAGGTGAATTATCGCTTGTTTGTTTCCAACTGCCTTCGGAAACATCTAGTCAAAGGCTTAGGGGTAAGTAAGGTAACCCTCTTCACCAGGCTGGATAGTACCATTGGCGATGGCTGCAGCATGTCCGCGGGCCATGTAACCAGCGATGGGGAAATACTGTCCGAGCCAAGGGTAAATCTCCTTCGAGCCAGGAGTGTTTCTCCAATCCCGCATCAATTCGCAAATGATGGAGAATAAGCTCACAACCTGCACACCAGCATCGCGCATGCGATCGTTGGAAACATCGCGGATCAGAGGAGTCGTGGTACCGGAGGCTTCAATGTTGGCCCACACAGAGTAACCTGCGTCGCGGAGTGACAGAGCGAGGAAGGTGGTGCACACGTCAGTGGTAATACCAGCCAGGATGATCTGCGATTTGTTGGTGGCCTTGACAGCGTCTCGAAACTCTTCACTGTCCCAAGCGTTGACTTGGCCTTGACGTTGGACGAGGGGAGCCTTGGGGTACATCTGACGGATCTCACGCATGAGAGGGCCGTTAGGGCCTAGAGATCATTAGAAATTTCGAGCTTTTTTGTATGGGGAAGACTTACCCTGATCAGCGGAAGTAGTGAGAATGACTGGCATATCAAAAGCCTTGCCGATAGCAGCATGGGCCATAGACTGATGGTGGTACAGAGTAGGATCCCAATCGCGGGTCAATTGGTAGAGACCTTCCTGGATGTCGACGACGAGGAGAAGCTTCACGCGTCAGTACATTGTGGAAGGACGTATTGAGAGGCTACTTACAGCATCGTCCTTGTCAAGGCGCTCATACTTGTAAGCAGCTTGCTTTGCAAGGGCGGAAGCAGAGAGAAGGCCTGCAGCGATGATAGAAGTAAACTTCATCTTGTCAGTTTTTGAGAGGGATAGACTTTCTGGAAATACTGGATCTGCTGAGATGGCTATTCGAACCTGTCGAGTACCCTTTTAGTTCTGGGCAAGAACATAGCTTTATATACTCGAATTCTTTCCATGCAAGCCGCAAATTCTGCAATTCTCCGACGACCACATCCCTAGTCATAATTTGATGTATTCCATACACTGTATCAAGGGTTCAATGCACGGTCGGAGTCAAATTCCGACTTCAGCGGCCGAACCTTCGAAGATGCATATTGGCTGGACATTCAGAGGATCTGATATGCCATCGTATAAAGCCACTTGCAACAGTGCCGCAGCCACAGTGAACTATACGAATATGCATAATATGCGGCCCGCTTGTAAGTGGGTGTATTGTCATACGCTTGTAAGCTGTTTAGAACGGTTGGTAATCATGTGGCTATACCCTCTTGAACACCTCCTCCCCACTCTGTGCAAGGGTTAGTAAGCTGTAGTCAACAGCTTTCTCAGCAACCGGATCCATTTTGAATACCACTGGAAGGGAAGAAACGTTCCCTTGTAATATTCTATCAGCGATTTATTGACCTGGAAGTGAGAGCTCATGTTTCTAAAATAACTATATCGATTTGAACCCTTAGATGAGAGTGGCTCTTGGTTCGTTCTTTGTCATGGCGGGTCGACAAGGGACAGTTATTTGCGATACATACGGAGGACCCTGCCTCGCAAGGGTACAAGTGGTGATTGGCGGACCAGATTGTCCTAGAGTGCTTTAGCGATGCATGCATACTTGCATAATATCGATTGGCGGAGTAATGTGCGGAATGCCAAGTATCATGATAGTGTAACATTACATGAGATCAGAACGAATGAAAGGAAAAGTGAAAGCCGTAAGACTGACCAAAACTGACAGTTCGCCCTTAGGGCTTTTTGATCGACTCTAAAACCATGGGCTCCTTCAACTCTAAGAGTAATCCCTTCCTTTTCTGTCTCTGTCATCGTAAATAAGCTTTGAAACGACAACAAGCTCGTAATTATTGGGTTTTCTCAATATAACTTCTGACAAAGAAGATTACATGTTCATCACAACAGTGGAGAATTTTTTGTCGAAGCAAAAGATCCTTTTTGGGAAAGATTTGTTAATATTGCTAGAGACTTATTGCACGCCTATATATCTCTTTCAAGGTCATACAAAAAATGATAGGCGACAAGAAACTAAAAGTCCATCAACTTCGGTTCTTCCAAGCTACGTTGTTTCACCATTCTTCAATGACAATGTCTGAAACTTACCCCATCCTAGGTAAACGACCTTGACCTATCTGCCAAGTCTTTGATCAACAAGCATACGCAATTCAGGCGGGTCGAGGCCCATCTTGCTCTTCATCTGCAAAGGGACGCACTAAGTCCTGGGTGGCTTAGCAAATATAATAAAAACAGCCAAGAATGAAAAAATAGATAAAACTTCATTTTTTAATTCAAATAACAGTCAACAGCAGCAATGAAAGCCAAGCTCAACAAACACCTGCTTGTTCATATGTCATACCCCAACAATGGAGACAGACTAGACCGGGATCCGGCGTCGGAGAATTGCCATGAGGTTGGCAGCTTAAGTTCCATGCTAGTCATCTTTGTCCAATGGTCCGAAGTCGGTAATTGGCTTACATGATGATTTCGAAATGTATAGAGCCTCATCTCAACCTCATGAATACTTGTTGAAGATTGCTGGTAAGTCTACGACTCACTAAGACGCGAATGAGAGACATGTGACTCAACCAAGACAATGCACCTGGCCTCTGAATGACAGTGCGCATTAGTGACAGTCACAGTGGGTTGAGCGCTGGAATAATGGGAGGAAAATATGGATGCCTAGTTCTCCAATGTTGACTACTATCGACTACCTATCATCTCCAAATCATCCCTTCCTCCGAAATAAATATTTCTCACTACCTACTCTCTAGTCCTCTCTTCTATGCTCGCAACCGCCTCCGCAGGAGCCATCCGGACCCGTCTCCGCAAAGCAAGTCCCTTCGGAACCGCAGTCTGTCCATCAATTCAGTGTTCAAGTGCGGGGTGGTTTGCGTTAGTGATACTTAGAGGTTAGTGCAAGCGGGGGAGGATCCTCAATGGACCCAATTTAGTAGCGGATTTGCCTTGAAACGTGGGGAAAGGTTAGCCAAGTTGACGAAACGGTGCAACAGCTTCACCCAAGAGTCCAATAAAATTGCTGAGAAATAGGAATTAACTGAGGGTAACTGGAGAAAGTGCCGAAAGGGTTGAGGCCAAGAGTTCTACACTCCTACAGTACAAGAGATTGGTTATGTTTCACAAGCTGCTGCATGCACTGACAGCACAATACATAAGGACCAGTCTCCCCCCTCAGTCCAGTCAACAAACTCTAACCCTCTCTCTTCATTATCAGTAACTTGTTCCTATTCAATATCCTACTTAACTCACAACTTCATCATGGGCGATGTCATTCCTCAACCTTTCCCTCGCACTTCTCGTGCGTGGGCAGTTCCAGGCTCAACCAATATCATCCCAGCCAAATTCCCTTCTGCTTCACCAAAGCCCACAAGTTCCGACCCGCAAGAAATTGCCACCAGCGTAGTCAACGCATTCAACAAGGCCCTACAGAGCAAAGACTACCCCGCTTTATCTCAACTCTTCACCGAGGATGGTTTCTGGCGCGATCACCTTGCACTCACTTGGTCTTTCCGAACAGTCCAAGGACCAAACAACGTTTTAGACTTTTTGAAGAAATGTTCTCAATCAAAGGATGGCTTTCGCTTGTCCAAAATCGACCTCGATACAACCTCCTCAGTGAGGAAACCCCAGGCCGTCCCCATCGATGGCAAGGGTGAAGTGCAAGGTATCCAATTCTTCTTTAAGCTTGAAACCGTCTTGGGCACAGGGTTGGGTCTTGCGCGACTAGCAGAGATCAATGGCCAGTGGAAGATATTCACCTTCTACACACGCATTAATGATCTCAAGGGCCATGAAGAAACTGTCAACGAGCACCGACCTCGTGGCGTTGAGCATGGTGGCATGCCTGGTCGAAAGAACTGGGCTCAGCGAAGAGCTGAGACGGTTGAGTTCACCAAAGATGATCCCGCTGTTCTGATCGTTGGTATGTTACTATTATCTGAGCAGCCATTTTGTGTCGCTAACAATCTCAGGTGCTGGCCAGGCTGGTCTCACAGCTGCTGCGCGACTCAAAATGCTGGGCGTCGAGGCCTTGGCAATCGACCAGAATGAACGCGTAGGAGATAACTGGCGAAAGCGATATCATCAACTTGTTCTTCACGACCCAGTCTGGTATGACCACATGCCTTACCTTCAATTCCCGCCTCAATGGCCCATCTTCACGCCAAAGGACAAGTTGGCTCAATTCTTTGAGGCATATGCTACCCTTCTTGAACTCAACATCTGGATGAAGACATCTCTCATCGACACTAAGTGGGACGAGACTACAAAAACATGGACTGTCACTGTTGAGAGGACGAAGGATGATGGCACGACTGAGAGGCGAACATTCCATCCTCGTCATATTATCCAGGCTACTGGCCACTCTGGAAAGAAAAACATGCCCGACATGAAGGGCATTTCTGACTTCAAGGGCGATCGTCTGTGTCACTCATCTGAATTCTCTGGTGCAAAGGAGAACAGTCAGGGTAAGAAGGCCATCGTTGTAGGTTCTTGCAACTCTGGACACGACATCGCTCAAGACTTCCTCGAGAAGGGCTATCATGTGACAATGGTCCAACGATCCACCACTCACGTCGTTTCCTCAAAGGCAATCACCGATATCGGTCTCAAGGGTGTATACAGCGAAGACGGTCCTCCTGTCGACGATGCTGATCTCCTCATTCACGGGCTCCCTATCCCCGTCTTCAAGGCTCTCGCTGTTGAAACCACCAAGAAACAAGCCGAATGCGACAAGGATATCCTGGACGGCCTCGACCGCGCCGGTTTCAAGGTGGATCGCGGCCCAGACGGTGCAGGACTCTTGATGAAGTACTTCCAGCGCGGAGGAGGGTACTACATCGACGTCGGCGCATCGCAGCTCATCGCCGACGGCAAGATCAAGGTGAAGCACGGACAGGAAATCGAGACTGTGCTTCCTCACGGTCTTCGATTTGCCGATGGCTCAGAGCTCGAAGCTGATGAGATTGTATTCGCGACGGGATACCAGAACATGCGAACACAGTCGAGGACTATGTTTGGTGATGCCATTGCCGATAAGGTGAATGATGTTTGGGGTTTTAATGAGGAGGGTGAGATGCGAACTATCTGGCAGAAGAGTGGACTTCCAGGATTCTGGTTCCATGGCGGAAACTTGGCCATGTGCCGGTATTTCTCTAAGCTATTGGCTTTGCAGATCAAGGGTTTGGAAGAAGGATTGTATACTTATGATGATATCTGATGTTCTATCGCATAGTTTGTTTTTAGTTTTTTTCTAAATATTAAGCAGATTAAGATTGAATTGTCACGCTGAGTTGCGAATTGCACTGAAATCGTATTTGAGATTGCATTAACTCGTATTTTAGCTACATGGAACAGAATTATGTAATTAAGTATTAAGCCGTATCCATCAATAGACAAAGTTCCAATCTTGCCTAATCATGAACCGCCATGAAGACAATCTTTTCATCGCATTTAACCAGCCTGGTAAACAGCGAGAGCAGCAACGTGAGGGTTAAGCATAGTAAGATTGTAAGGTGTGACGTAAAGATCAGTGTCGGTCAGAGCAAGGAACATGGTACTGTTGATAGCAGGATCACCCATCCATGTGGAAACGTTGGGCTGGATAGTATAGGCAGTTCGATCCTCAAGACTAATGTTCTTTAGGGGCGAGTAAGTCACATTGAGCTGAGACACCCAAGCAGCGAACTTGGGGGCCTTGACGTTGGTTGAGGTGATGTAGCTGTTGTTAGGGCCGACAGCATGGCCTGGGGCATCCCAGTTCAAAAAGACCTGGCGACCAGGGTAGGAGAGAGGGATACTGCGATTGTTGGTGATGGCAGCGGGACAGTCAAGGGTCTTGTCTGTAGCGTTAACGCAAAGCTCATCCTTCTTAACGTCGGCAGTCGACAAGGTGTTGGCGTAACCACCAGTAGTCTCGTTCCAGACGTTGGAGCCACTGATACGAGCAGGGTTGGGCTGATTGAGGATGTTCAGAGATGGGAAATTCTGCCAAACAAGACGGGTCTGATCGGCAGGACAGCTCGAGATGTAAGGAGCAAGAAGGGTCCAGGCCCAACTCTGAGGAATACCGGGAGTGTGCCACTCAGGCATGGGAAAGTTGCCACCGAATTGTCGAAAGATCATCTGTTGACGGGCCTCGATGGTAATACTCTGGAGTAGCAGCTGTGCTGCAGGACCAGAGTTAAGATGGGGCAAGAATCCGTACACTCCAGATTCACCCCAACGAGTGAGTTTCTGGTTGAAGTCGATGAACTCAGGGACGTTGGACACAGGGTAGTTGTAGGTGCACTGCTTGGGAGCCTGGGGGCCAAGCATATTGCTGATAACAGTAGCATGGCCAATCTCCTGCTCAGCCATGTACTCGATCAAGAATCGATCCTCAGCACCGATACCGTAGGCTTCCCACTGCTCTTTGGAGAATGTAGCTAGACCCCAACGGAAGAGATCAAGCTCGATCCACTCCTGGTAGAGCGCGAGCGCAAGAGACTGATAGTCAAAGTCACTCTGGACACGGTAAACAGGCGCAGAACCGTTGGTGCCAACACCGCCATCAGGGGTGTAGGGAGCAGGCTGAGGAGCGTGAAGCTTTCCATCAGCAGGATAGTCGTAAGAACCTGGAGGAGGTGGTCTCTCAGGGACAGCGGATGCTAGAACCTTGGTCGACACAGCACCTGTAGTAGTGGGGGTTCCGGTGTATGGACCGTGCGAAGTCACATCGCTGTAAGGTCTGATGGGTGCTGCGATACCAGCTGAAGAGACAGTCGTCTGGGCATCTGAGACGTAAGGGGCAGCATAGGAAGTGCCTGCGATAGCGAGCAAAGCTACGCTTCGCAAGAATGAGTTCGTCGACATAGCCTATAAAGTGTGATAAGGCTCGAAGAATGTTTTTCTACTGAAAACGAAAAATAATATCATCTGGGACACAAACGAGCATTATATTCACTCTCGAAGACCATATTTGTTGTCTCGCCGGATATCACAGATCTGATCGGATTTACAGCTCACAGTGCCTGCATGGGCAAGATCCACTATTATGATGCGTACTAAATAAAAAAGAAATTACAAATCACGTCCGTCATACAAAATGGACGATCAAGAGGTAGGAGAGTGTAATGATGTCGTCAGCAACGACCAAAGACGAGACAATGATCTCGGAATCTGCAATGAAACTCAATTGATACCAAAGTCAATGACATTACGACTTTTTTCTTTCTATGGGAATGGAATATTGCCATGTGGTATTACCGGCGGGGAGTGAACAGAAGTGGCTTGAACTAGTCCGTTTGTGGCGGTTTGATCCGAAGGGTACCACTCTGAGTTCTCGTACTTGTGACTTGATCATGGCGTAATTTTTTGTCAAATATTCTGGAACAGTAGATAGTTGAGTGTTGAAGCTCGGGAAACATGAGCTTTGAGCACCGAATGAGGAAATCATTCCTTGCCAAAGACAAAAGAGGCGAGATACCCCATATAATAAATGGTCGATGTAGTCCATCATTGGTTCACTCGCCGGAGCCTTTTCACCGCTGTCATCAGAGACACCAATTAGAACAGAGACAGATACAAACGGTTGACGAGTCAACTTTGTACCGTTTGCCTAGTTTCCAGTACCGATCACCGATTTCGATTACACTTTGCACTACCTAGGTATGTAGTCTATCTGTTCATCTTTGTCGATCTGCATACGGAGGGGGAATAATGTCGGGGTGATTTGTGTGCCACCCTTTCGCATCAACAACTGCACGTTAACTTCTGCCATATCAACTCTAACCTATCACCAGCGTCGGGTCTGTCCGTACCGGAGCTAAGGACCCGGGCCAAGGCAAACTCAGAAACAGGACGAACCAAAAGCTGGGAATTACTGTGCAAGATAATTTATGCTTTGTGAGTGGTCGATCGCATATGATGGGTGAAGTCTGTCATTTGTTGCACTGCTGTGCGTCAACAGCTGTCTGCAACAGACCGTGAATTATCAGTCATGTCTATCATTTCTTCGTCATGATAACTTCACAGCAGCGTGTACGGCATTCGTAGTCCAGCCAGCGCAAGCTCTCCGAACTTATAAAAATGGTTGGACCACATTAATATCTGCTCCAATAATTAAGAGCAATTTTACTTTGCATAGAAAATGTCCTCTATACGCGCAGTAATCACACCTCAACTTCGAGTAGCCATCAGGCCTCGAACGTTCCGTCTTCATCAAAGCCCTATCCGCGTTCAAATTGCATCCATATCCGCTATTTCTGAAGCAATTATCAGAGATCACCGCGAACTAAAGGATTACTACAATGAGGTAGTCACTTCGAATGATCACGATCATCAGCAACGATTCGGAAATCAGTTTGTTTGGGAGTTGGCGAGACACGCGGTTGGAGAAGAATTGATTGTTTATCCGGCCATGGAAAAATATATGGGTGCAAAGGGAAAGAGCTTGGCCGATATAGATCGTCAGGAACATCACGAGGTAACATACCTAGACTTCTGTCTCTCTTTCACATCCCAGCCCGATCAGATCAACTAACAGATGAGTAAAAGGTCAAGGAACATCTTAAAGTTTTCCAAAAGCTCAGTGCTTCAGACCCTGAGTACGTGCCCAGGATCAAAGTGATCTGGGGTTTGCTAGAAAAGCATATCGATGAGGAAGAGAACCGCGACCTCCCTGCTCTTGAGGATGCCCTTAAAGCGAATGCGAAAGAGGTAGAGTCTCTGGCAAGGCAATTTTCTAAGACCAAGCAGTTTGTCCCTACGCGAAGCCACCCTATTGCTGGAGAAAATCCACCTTTTGAAACAGTAATGGGACTCATGACCGCGCCTATTGATAAGCTCATGGATATGTTCCGTAAATTCCCCGATAAGAGGTAGCTATAGTATTGTGTTCAGGGGGTTATGTTATCATTCTTATAAATATGCAATGAAGGGATGTGGCTGGGTATGTGCGCGTTGATTCATAAATCAATTTAATCCAATGATGCATAAATTAAGCTTCTTACATTATTGTATGCGACGGCACTATCAATGACATCATCAGCATGAGACATCTCTGTCTTACCCTATAATTTGCACCATTGCTCACTGCAGTGCTCTTAACTTATGCAGTATTATTCTTCGATCGTGTGAACGTGTTAGTCTCTTAGAGAATAAATAATAACAAATAGAGTATTCTGATTGTATTTTGTCTCTGCAAATATCAGCTGACAGCCACTTCATTCTCGTGTTGTTGTTTATTATCGATCACTGTTAAGGAAATGAGGCGTATAAAAACACAAAATGATGGCAATGATGACGAGTGCAACTCTATGTTTTCCCACTCACGGACAAACAGAAAATCATCATATTGATCATAGCTAACAGTCAGCGGGTTGCTTATATCAAAAAAAGCAAATTCCAATACCATCTTTAACTCATCGCCCATAGCATTTAGGAACTTTAGGACAGTTTCCCGATCCTGTCCCTTATCTTATCGTTTATCTTATCAAGGATGACCCAAGGCCGACTATAGCCGAGTGTTGGAAAAAAGAAGAAAAGAATGTCAACAAGCTAGAATATGTCGCAGAGGCGATTGAGGCCAGATGAGAAAGAAGAAAATATTGACAGGGCACTCTCAAGAATCAATATTCTTGTATTTGTTGACTGACTGCTCAATACACATGTCATCTACCTGGTGGAAAATGAGATATTTACATACGTCACTCAAATGATCAGACTCATGAATGTCTCAGGCGCAGAAGACTGTGGCTGTCACTGTTTTCATTAACAAAATAACGACAAGCTGAACAGTATGCGAGTTTGCTGAGTTTTCTCAAAATACAGTCACACAATGATCCCAAGCCATGCCATGCCGTTATCGCTCAAGGCTCAAGCAGAACTAAAAAGTGAAAAGGGTATTGCAGGGTTAATCCGATGCGGGGTTATTCTTTCTCAACTCCAAACTTTTATGTAACTTATCAGTCACCCCAAGTTAAAAACTGCGATTATAGCCGCTTCATTACAACTCTCCCTCGCAACATCATCCACAATCAAAATGACTCCCTCACTACAAGACGCAAAGATTACCTTCCTCGGCGGCGGTAACATGGCCGCCGCCATCATTGGCGGTCTCCTCGCCAAGAACATCAACAAGCAAAACATTTACGTCTCTGAACCCTGGGATGTGAACCGCAACAAGATGGCCGACCTCGGCGTTCGCACCACCGCCGATAACAAGGAGGCCGCTGCTGATGCCGATGTTATCATCTTGGCTGTCAAGCCCCAGGTTGCCAAGGGCGTGTGCGAAGAGCTCAGTTCAGCTTGGGCTGCACGTGATAGCCTTCCTGTTGTCATCTCCATCGCTGCTGGTATCACCCTTGCTAGCATTGCCCAGTGGTTCAAGGGCGATAGCGGAAAGGCCCCTCATATCGTGCGTGTGATGCCCAACACGCCTGCCCTGGTTGGAGAGGGTGCCTCAGGCCTGTATGCTGCCGAGGATGTTACTGGTGCTGAGAAGGAGTTGACCTCTGCTCTTCTGGGCAGTGTCAGCAAGGCTACTGAGTGGGTTGACAAGGAGGAGCTTCTCGATGTTGTCACTGGTATCTCTGGTAAGTTTTGAGCATCGTGACCTAGATTGTGACGCCAGCTAATTTAACTAATCAGGTTCTGGTCCTGCCTACTTCTTCGCTTTTGTTGAGCACCTCATCTCCAGCGGTGTCAGCCTTGGACTTTCCGAGGAGCAAGCTACTCGTCTCGCCACCCAGACTTGCCTCGGCGCTGGAAAGATGCTGGTGGAATCATCTGATGAGCCTGCTCAATTGAGGAAGAACGTTACCAGCCCTAACGGCACTACCCATGCTGCTCTTGTCAGCTTCGAGAACTCGGGATTGAAGGAGATTGTCAACAAGGCTGTTAAGGCTGCTGCTGACCGTGCCCAAGAGCTTGGAAAGAACTAAGTCGCAGGTGTGATTATGACATAGATGGGTTGTATGTATAAGGGAAATAAAAAAGCAGTCTAATACATCCTTCATTGGAATCATTCTATCGCCAAGCTGTTAAAAAGTGTTGCTATAAAATTTCTACTTCGCCTATTGCTTCCCAGATGATAACTTGGAATCATGACTCAGAATACCAACCAGTCTATCCCGTTTGATGCACTTCTCAAACGAAAAGCTGCTCGCAAGCTCCTCCAACTCATCCTTGCTCTTGTCCCTGAATAGCTCTGCGAGTTCCCATCCGACATACTCGCTCATCAAGCACTCCCTAATAACGCGCTCGAACTGTCGCTCGAAAGTCCAGATCTTGGGGTACTTGGTATCTCTGTACTTCTCTAACACTTCATCCTTTAGTCCTTGGATGAAGGGCTCGTATAGGTGCTTGACGCCGTCCTTGTTGACCACGCCCCAGAAGTCGAGACCGAGACGTTGCTTCTTGGCCACGAAAGGAGCAATCAGACGCATATAGGGCGACTCGGGATCAAGGTAAACCATGCCTTGGTAACCAATATCTTTGTACAGCCATATCGACCAGCTGACGTCTGTTTCTCTATAAATCGCAAGCTGCTCCTGTAGTAGGTTGAAGCGCTTGTTGTTGGTCTTGACACCCTCCTGGCCCTCCTTGTGCTCATTCTGATAAACTGGTCCAAACTCGCCGTTCCAGATAGGGACGTTCTTCTTCCTCATAAACTCAACCTTACGCTCAAAGCTATTGCGCAACTTGGAGTTTTGCTCCTCAGTGCCTTCGTATTGTTCGCCAATAGGGAAGCCGAGAAAGCTGTAGTCATGGCAGGCATAGACAGCGTTAGGAAGTGGCTTCTCAGGAAAAGCACGGAAGTCCATGGCGTATGTGTTTCCGTCGACGAATATCATGTGGTCGGGGTCGATAGCTCTGACCTCCTTCTCGGCTCTCTCGTACCACTTGATCAGTCTGTCGCCGTAGTGGCCTGCGGAGGTTTTGGACTCATCGGCAGGTTCGTTGAGGAGGTTGTAACCAGCAATCACAGGATTGCCCTTGTAGTGAGTCGCCAAAGCCTTCCACAGTTGGATGGCCCGGTCTTGATGGTCCTTGAAGTCCCAGAATGCTGCTCGAGAAAGACCAGAGTCGCTGTGCCAATCTTGGTTCTGACCTCCAGGAACAGCGTGTAGGTCGAGGACAGCATAAAGGTTCTGCTTAGCACAAATCTCAACACATCGATCAAGCCAGTCGAAACCGGATTGCTTCAGGTTGTCGGGATCCATATCATTGATGAAGTGACGGTAGTTGAAGGGAATGCGGATGCAGTTGAGCCCTAATGATGCAAAGTAGGCAGCGTCCGAATCTGTGAAAAAGTGGTGCAGGAGTCTGTCGAAGAAGAAGTTGGCCTTTTCTTCGCCTAGAACCTCAGCCATTTGTTCTCTGTGTTGGAATTCGTGGCCAGCATAGCCAGTGATGAAGTTCTCCATGTTGAGCATACCGCCAATGGCCGTACCCTTAAGGATGACTTGATTTCCTGAGGAATCAATGATTTTGCTACCCTCTGTGTGTAGCATCTTGCATGTTGATTTTTGAGGGCGGCCATTAGAAACGCCCTCGTAGGAGCTGGACTTGTCCGCTGCTGCGACCATGGTAGAAGATGATTTGTGTAATGAAGAATTGAAATAGATAGGTGTCAAGCTTAGTAGAAAGAAGACAGAAGGCAATGAGATGTTTGCTATTACTAGAGAACGTATCACAGTTCAACTAAATACTTTGTCCATGTTTCGAGTGGAGCGGGATGGGGTGGTTTCTTACGGGCGATACTCCCCGACAGCCAAATCTCTCCACACCAACTCAGATTACGATGGGCAAGGATCTCCGCAACTAATGTGGATAATCTGCATGACTCGCCAGAACCTGGGGAAGACCAACTCATCGGTCTGGTAATGACGCGATCAGAGACAAGATGATTTGAGCTATTGTTCGGATTTTAGGTTGAAATGGTATCAATATCGGTTCGCGCCTAAATAGCTATTAAGCTTTCTCCTACTCCGCACACTACAAGTCGATTATATCCGGAGCCCCGTACAACCAAGTCACGATGTTAACCGCCAAGTTTATGCAGCACTTCCTCCAAGAAGATCCGATGGTGTGATAGCCCTGCTACATCATCCTCCCACGCTCTCAAAACCTGCATAATTCTGTCACAAGCTTCTCGCCAACCATTTGGCATACCCGAACCCAACAGCCGAGCTGCAACCAGTACAGTTGCAGACCGGACAAGGGCTCGGATCATGAACCATGTTCCGTGATGGCGATGTAAGAAACCAGCTTGGTTGACATCAACATTCAACACGTGATACTCCAAGCCCTTGGTTACAAATTGAAGGCCTGGGATGGGCGTTGTGATGCCCCCCTCTAGAGCGGCGAGATGGGCCATCACAAAGGGCCAGTAGAGGCGCTCAAAGAAGTTTACGAGATGCCCACGGAGAACGAAGCAGCATACATTGTCCTCGTCGGGGTTCGATCCAATCGAGAGTTCTGGTGGGAGACTATCAGCCCATTCGTTTGCTTGGGCTTCGTAGGCTGGTATGATAAGAGCGAGTTGCTTCAGAAACTCCATGTTTGAGGCTGATGCGCGATGCAGCTCGAGGATATCGTTGCATGTGCGATTGGAAAGTCGCCTGAGCGAGATCTCAGATAGATAAAATAGCCAGGCTGTATGTTGTCTGCTGGAAGCAGTAGTCTTGGTTGACTCAAGAGGATGTGGAGGTGTGGGAAAGAAAGGTGGATACAGCACGCTCGAAGCATAAGGCATGCTGAAGTCAGGCAGCGATAGTTCTCCTCTCAATTCTCTTTCAGACTTCCAAGCAGACCAGTACACAGCTTCTTGTTGTGTCTCGCCCAATTCTGGCCTTAAAAACTCGGGTCCGTCAGAGGCGCTTAAGAATTGTGCTTTCTGCAAAAAGGGTAGAGTTTGGCACGTTGCTAGTGCCTGTGTGAAATATCGCCAGGCTTCGAACGGCCTGAAAGTGCTCATAAGAAAGACACCAGATAAAAAGAAACATTGCGCTGAAATGATATCAGATCGGGCCATGAGGGTTCCGATTCTCTTCTGTGCTGCTTGAAATAACGCCTGAGCCTCGAGATACTGGGTCGAGTCAGGTCGTAGGTGGAAAGTGGCATCAAGGGATGTAGCTATCTTCCCCAGGGCACAGATGATCAACGTTAGACACGACCCTGGGGACCAATCAATCCCTTCAATAACGACATTGAGCACAACCTTTCTTGCAGCAGCTTCCTCTAAGATAGGGTTCTTACAGTGCACGTGTGCAAAGAAGTTATCCAACAGCACTTTTACACCCTGGGTATCCAAATCCGCTATGTCGGCTAGTGAGTTGCAGCCGGGTGAATAGGATGGGGATGGTTGAGGAGCATCGTTCTGAAGGGTTGCATGGGATGACATGTCTCGTGAGAGGACGGACCATAGGAGGAGGCTCTCCATCTTTTCTGGCAAAATACTCCTCAAAGGTATATCGTTAATCGGCGAAGACTCTGATTCCTCCACGGGGGATTCATCAACAGGAGCCAATTCCTGGACGTGATGATCAACCTGCCGGTCACTAACGGCTGGTTCCGAATGAGAGGCATTGCCCCGGGTATCGCGAAGTATCTTTTCCAGTTCGTCCAATCGCTCTAGAATCTTGAGACTTGCGGGGTCAAACGCCGATAGATCGACTGGGGACTGAATGCAGTTTGCCCCGACGCTGAGACAGTACGAGCATGTCGGTTTGAGGTTGTCACATTTCGTTTTCCTGCTTCGACACACTTGACATGCCGTGTTAGCCCGTTTTCGCGGGTAGAAGGCAGTTCCGCGTGGAGCTGGTCTCTTTCCTGGGCGACGTTCTGGCTCCTGGTCTCGTAGCTGATCGGCTGATGATGCTTGCGGAGTCATTTTGTCGTACCGTCGTTCGTTACCGACGAGCAGGATGAGGTGGAGGTGAAGAAGGTAAGTGGAGGTTCTCAGCTCGGGGAATGTCGCTCTTTTTACCATTGGACTCTTGACACCGCTTTGTATGCCCTGGAAGTGGGGAATTCATCGGGGAATGTCGCTCATAACCGCCAGATGTGGAATAAGTTCTTCCCCACGATCCCCAGGTTGGCTGACAGACGATCTCTCCACAAACCCCAGACTGGTCTAGACCAAACTAGTGAGTGCTGGGTTGGATCGCGTTTTTCTTCGCATGACGGTGGGCAACGGGCTTTCTTGTCACACCATTTTCTGCTATCGGCCATGGTAAACGTGTACCCGATGCTATAACACCAATATCGGGAAAGCGTCATGGGTCGTTGTATATAAACACGGCAGCTGGCCCTGTATACCTTGTTTCGAAACACCAACAATCACACTCTATCCTTCCTCACTTATAACGCGGTAATAATCAATCATGGAGGCTTCCCATGAGCAGTCTGCCAGCAAATCGGACCTCGAACTCCAGGCCAAGGTTTCTAAAACAGAGTACATCGACGACAAGTCCCATGCTGTCAATGCAGACCGCCAGGCCGAGCATGATCTCACCCTCAAGCAATGTTTCCAGCAGCATCCCAAAGTGATTCTCTGGTGCTTCTACTGGTCAATTGCTGCTATTGGATGGTATGGAAAGTTGAGTGTCTTCACAAAACGTATTGCTAACAGCTTCTCTATAGGGGCTTCGATGCTCAGATCAATGGTGCAATGATCTCCGTCGCCTCTTTCCGACGTGACTTCGGGTATGCCCACTCTCGATCGATCCATATATCCGTCTAACGCGGTCCTAGATATGTCGAAAACGGCCAAGCGATCCTCCCTGCCGATTGGCAAACAGCCTTCAACACTATCAGCTCTGTTGGAGGCTTCTTCGGCGGTTTCATTTGCTCCTGGATTTGCGACAAAGTCGGCCGAAAGAACTCCCTCGTCATGGCACTTCTCCTAGCTACTGGCGGTACCATCGGAGAGTGCATGTCACATAACAACGTTTCTTTCCTCATGTCCAAGCTGATCCTCGGTTTTGCACTGGGTTTCTTCCTCACGCTTGCACCGCTGGCAACTTCCGAGATTTCACCTGTTGTGCTTCGTGGTATCGCTACGGCAGGCGTCAATCTTGGTATTGCAATTGGTCAACTGGTTTCAAACGGTGTCATCAAAGCCTTCGGTGAGAGGACTGACCATTGGGCTTGGCGAGGTGCCTTTGCCACCCAGGGTATCTTCATCGTCCTGTTGGCTGCTGGTCTCCCTTTTGCCCCCGAAACACCATGGTATCTTGTTCGCAAGGGCAAAATCGACGAGGCAAAGAAGTCTCTCATATCACTTTACGGTTCAGGTGTCGATGTTGACGCGAAGCTTGCCACCATCCAAGACACCATTGCCGAGGAACAAGCCATGTCAGCTGAAGCGCCATCTTGGGCACAATGCTTCAAGGGCACCAATCTTGTTCGAACCACAACCAGCATGGGAGTTTTCATCTGTCAACACTTTGTGGGTATCATTTTCGTCCTGGGATACTCGACTTACTTCTTCCAACTCGCTGGCCTCGATGACTCTCGTAGTTTCGATCTGGGTGTCGGAGTCACAGCATGTGGTGTTCTTGGCAACATCTGCAGTTGGTTCGTCGTTAACTCTTTCGGTCGACGTAAGATCTTCCTCTCAGGCATGGGTGGCCTCACAGTTCTCTTGTTCCTCATTGGTATCATGGACGTAGTCCCTACTGCTGCTGCCAAATGGGTCCAGGCTGCCTGCACTGTCATCTACGCTTATGTCTACTTTGCCACAGTTGGAGCTATGGCTTTCGCTGTTCTGGGCGAAACAGCCTCCTTGGCTTTGAAGGCAAAGACCATGGCGCTGGCTACCGCTACCCAATCAGTTATGGGTGTCGCTATGAACTTTGCCATTCCTTACATGGTCAACCCTGACGAGGGTAATCTCAAAGGCAAGGTTGGCTTCATCTTTGGTGGACTTGGCCTTATCGGCTTTATCTGGAGTTGGGTCTACGTTCCTGAGCTCAAGGGCCGAAGATATGACGAGATTGACCACATGTTCCATAACAAGGTCAGCCCTCGAAAGATGGGAGAGTACAAAATGTGAGACTGGTCGACGTTGTTAGGGGAATAGGTAACTGTGTTTTAATGTTAATTGTGTAGGACTCTATTATATATTTTGATTGCCAGAAGTAATAAGATCATGATTTGATGCCATAGCTACTGACGGGGAGATGCATGGGCACGATGGATTCCAATCTCGACTAATTATAACTATCAAGGACGATTATGCATTGAATTCATAGTATACACTAAGAGAGTCCATGCTAATCCCATTCCTAAACCCGGCCGACCGGGAGCTTATCCCATAAAGGCTGCGAGGAGTGGTAGGGCATACATCAGTAGTTCATATACAGTTTGAGTCCTTCCAGCGACGTTGGCCTGACCCCCATCGACGGTGGTCGATGATGGAGATGCTGCGTCTCCTTTTCCAGAACCAGACCCAGAATCTGAGCCAGAGTCCGAGTCGGAATTACTTCCTCCATCTCCACCACCACTACCCGTACCGCCGCTGCCAGAACCACTTCCAGAGTCGCTACCACTGCCGGTCCCATTATCACCGCCTGAGTTACCACCACTACCAGGCTCATCATTTCCGTTTTTACTACCAGACTCAGACCCAGAACCGCTGTCATCGCCACCCTTCCCTTCTCCCCCTCCACCAGTTTTGTCACTCTTAGAAACCCTAATATTCGCATCCTGAATAGTAAGTTCAACTGGCTCCTCCCCACTTTCTTGAATCATCCGGATCTTCTGGTTCTTAGCAGACTCGAAGGGTTCACTTTCGATATCCTGCGAACCCTTACCACCAGTGGAAACAAGTTCTTTATCATAAACGGTGTTCTCATCGACCAACATCTTGAGACGAGATCCTGTATTGCCATCCTTGGTATTGGAAGCACCGACCTTTTCTACTTTGATGGAAAGAAGAAGGCGGATGTATTCTCCAGCAGGGATATTGTCAACCTCACCGCCAGTGGGTGCGATCTCGCAGTTTGCTTTGCCATTCGCTGGGGGTTTGAGAAGTCTTGCTTGGTTCAGTATACACTATGTTTGATGGGTTATGGATTGGAATACTTACACAACCTGATCACCATCAGAGGCTTCCTTGAACTCGGCATAGTCACCAAGGACGGTGTCGTCTTTCAAGTCGACGGGAATCTCATACGCCTCTTCTGTCGGGGCAGATTTCGAACCGGTCACCGTGGTCAAGCCGCCTTTGCCAGTGGCAGCAGGGGCAGACGCCTTGGGGGGGTTATCACTGGATCCTGTTGGAATGGCATCTGGATTAGAGTCTGCTTCCTTGGTCTCTTTGGGCTCATCTGGAAGGCCTGTCGTCTCTGGGCTATCGCCATCACCACCAGCTGCAGATGGGTCACTACCACCGGTCTCAGAGGAGGTACCAGGTTGGCCTTCATCACCTTCCGTTTCTAAAGGTGCATTGGGCGAGGCTACTGGACTGTCCGTACCTTGATTACTGTCTCCTCCATTGTCTGCACCATCCGATGCAGCGGTTGTAGGCTCCTCATTGGTGACAGTTGGTTCGCTATCGTCTCCAGTTAAGGTTGGCCCTACAAGTTCGGCCCTGGTATTTGATGGTTGATCTTCTGATAATAAGTCAGCTGTGGGCTCATCCGGAGTTTCCATCATTGAATCGCGAGGCGTCGCGGTAAATAAAAACGCCGGTGGCCGATTAGAGGCGTCTGGAGAAGATACCGGCCCGTTTTGACCAGTTTCTGTCGGTCCGAGTACAGCCTCTTCCGGCGCGGAATTCAGAGTATCACTTGGAACACTATCTGGTTCAGGATTGGTTGCGACAGATTCCTCACCATTTGTATCAGTAGCCTCCACCGCGTTTGTGGGTGATGGTTCAGTACCGACATCAGTAGACTCTGCTTCTGTGGGTGATGGCTCGGTATCGGTATTTGTAGGCTCAGGCTCGCTGGTAGCACTGGGCTGTTCGTCATTGGAAGGCTCTACCACATCAGACCTCGATGGGGGATCGACCGGAGCGGGTTCATCGACTGGAATTCGGGCGCCGTCACCAGAAGAGGGCTCAGGCTGAGGACTTGGATCAGATGTCGGTTCTTCGTTACCACCGCTATCTTCACCATCTTCAGAACCGTGTTAGCAGGCACGTCCATCGTGTAAAGCGATGAATGGGTTCGAAGTCTTGAAGTTCAAACCCTGAGATGATGATATCGACTTACCTCCGCCCGATGGTGCCGAGGGCTCAGGGGCTGGGGCATCTGCTCCGCCTGTTTCGGTAGGAGTGTCTGCTAAAGTGGCTACGGCATTGTTATCTGCTGATTGAAAATCGGTTTGGCCCAATCCTCTCTCAATAAGTAGACCTATGACAAGTCCTTTTAACAAACGCATACTGACATGTAAGAGGTTGTATGTAGAGATAGTGAACACTGCACAACGTGGATTGAATGCGTGCAACGCAAGCTGGCAGCAGTACTGTTACTCTTCTTCTTATACATAACTCCCCTGCAGACAGCTGTTCGTCTGTTAGCATCTAGACCTTCTTTAGTGGGCATTTTCATGCGCAGACATTCAGCCATCCAGCCACGACCCAACACTAGTGGCTGGAGCTGAAAGACAACCATTCCCTTTCTACCTTGACCCAATACATTTTGACGCATATCAGCCTTAGGGAGCTTCTGTCAAAGCCTAATTAGACCAAACCATACGGATTTGGGCGTGTCTTAGCGAGAAAACGACGCTATCTTTCAGGTTTCTCCGTCCCCAAGGCACTCTTCGCAACAGCTGGCCGGGGATTGGGGCTGAGGACAATCGCCGCAATTAGACATGTGAGCTAAAACAAAACGATGTTTCAAAATTGAATCAGACCGGCTTGTTAATTCTCGGAAATCTCATCTACCGAGACTGAGATAGAGCTACGTGGCCCAAAAGAAGCTTAGAGCAAGCCACGCAAATTAATAGACTGAACCTCTAAATACAAGGTTAAACAGGCCTCCGGGCAGCTACTTTTAGCGGATGAGCCTCAGTGTTGTACACAAACAGATTGGTTCCGTCTTCTCCACCCAAAACATCCCATTCGCCCTTGCTTTCTGTCTGGATCAGCCATTGGTACTTGAGTGTCTCAGCAAGCATGAAGCTAGCCATGATGCCTCCTCGAGGTCCGTCTCCAGACGGAGAGAGCACATTATTGATGCTCGCAAAGCCATCGCCGACACGCATGGTCCTGTTTTGGGCTAGGGTGTACGCCCAAGCTACGTCGCGCCAATACTGAGACTTGGTATGCTGGTAGGCGTAGTACCAGCTCTCGACCGCCTCTGGGGCTTGACCACCTGCGAAGAGGTCATCTGGAATGAAAAAGCCTGCGCGCGAATAGAGCTCTGTTTGGTTACTGTTCTCGGGCTGCGACAGGAGATCTGTATCCCAACTGTACAGCGTTGGGCCAATGCCCGATTCGGTGTATCGGTAGCCGTTGGCGCAGTACTCGCTGAATGAGAGGCCATATTTTAACCAGTCAGGACGATCCATGGCTGAGCTTCCCAGAATGAAGGAACCTCCAATGAAACAGACCAGGAACTCTGTGTAATTGACCTGCTCTTGGCCTGCAAATGTCGTCACCATGGTCAAGTCAGGTCGTGAAGATGGATGTGAGATCAGGTGTTTGATGGTGGAGTCGGCAGCTTTGGTAAACTGTTCGCCGTAGTGACCAAAGCGTTCGGGATCATAAACAAACATCTTGATAAGGTACTCATAAGCCGAGTCGTTGCCTGATGTCCATCCTCCATAGTTATCCAAAATCTCTCCCGTCTCGATACTGAAGTTTCCGCCTGTGAGACCTGGCCATACTTCTGAAGAGGGTGATAACCAATACTCTTCAGCTCGGTTGGCGAGTTCCCCATATTGAGAGTCTCCAGTCAAATCAGAGATATGCTGCCATTCGAGGACAAGAGATCCCATAACAGCCAAACCTGTGGTTCGCATTCCATCTTCTGTCAAAGTATCATCGCTGAAAGTTCTGTTCTCAATAAAGATGTCGTTCATGGGAATACCACTTGGTGTGTTGAAAGCAAATTTGAGTGTGTCGGCTAGTGTCGTAGCTTGTACGAGCAGCGTATCAATCTTCTTCTCTTCAATCTTAAGATGGCGGAACGGTCCCTTGAGCAAATCATATGCGCTCAGCAAACCACCAAGGTAACGGATATTGGTCTCAAATAGACTAACCGAACTAGGCTTCGGGGTGTTCGTTTTTGTGAAATCGATAGTGGGAATAAAGTCGAGAATTGTTTCGACGATGTCAGTTTGCTCCATCAGGATAGCAGTATCGAGGCCATCAACAGCCGTGACGCCCCACCCATTGCGGTCATCTGTGTAGTTGTTGTACTTGGGTCGCAGGGAATCATGAGGGAAGGCATGTGTATAATAGCCGTTCCATGCAAAGCGGAACATTTCAACAATCTCATCTGCACGCTTATTCTGATCTGGTTCAAAGCTGGTGTAGTCATAATCGCGCCCACGTTGTTCCGGGTACCGAAGATTATTGTCAGATTTTAAGTTTTCCTGAGACGCAGATACTAGAAGTGGCAGCGCGAGGCTATGGAAGAAACAAGAAAACAGCATCGCGGCTGTATCAAGAACGAGAGAATACCGAAAGACCAAGATTGTTCAGTGCAGACAGAAGACGAAAGCCATTGTCTTTATATCCTCTCTGTATCAACGGTACGACTGTGCAATATCTTGACAAGGCACATAAAGGGCTCAGATTCCAAAAGTCCCTATCATTTCGCAACGGGGAGCCCCGGTACAGTGAATTGAAGAATTAAAGTTCCGCGGGGTGTAACGCACTCAGCTAGAGTTTAATGAATTCATGCGCAGAAACATCCGAAAGCTCAGTGGATCGACAGGAGACAATTCAAAAACGTCAATGCTTCGATCAAGGATTGCGCAGACATTGCAACACCGGCAGATGAAAAACGAAACAAGCTTTGACTAAAATGCCTGCAGTTCGGTACATCGGAAGCTTGCTAAGAACATGTGAGCAAGAAAACTTAGGGATTGTTGAGACCATTAGTTGAATCGATGTAAAACTTGACGTGCTGATCTTCTCTCTAACATCGCTCCTACCCAGACTCAGATCTTGCCTAACATTGCTCCTCCCTGGAATATTGCTCAGACACATCAGTGATGAAATTAGCGGGTCGGGTTACGAAGTTTTGTTCACCGGTTTTAGGCCCTTTACTTTTGTACTCTAAAACTTGTCTAATTCCTCTGTCACCAGGCGTCAGCTCGCCTTCGCGACAAGCAACAACATTCTGTCCCGCCCAATCCCATTCGCATCCTAAGTGTTTCTTTCACTCCAGGCTTGAAAGAAAAAGCTTAGGAGATTCATCCGAACGTTCTGGGGTATGATGCAAAACGCCATAGCCGCATTCAGCGCTCTCGACGTACCTTATGAACGATACAATGAGGTGTTCTCTACCCCAAGTTTCGCAACCAATAGTCAGAAAATCCTAAGCGGTATGGTTCCTGAAGCAAAGCGCATTATGCAAGACGGCAGTTTCGTATGACAAGACCTCCTGGGATTCCCGGATGCTACCAAGCAAGTCAATGTTGGCCAAGGGATCTACCTTCGCATTTATCTACTCCACGATGGAAGGGTAGGACTTTACGTTGGGCAAACTCACAACATGGTGCAGAGAATGACAGGCCATGATACGGAAATCGAGAGCGAGACAAGATCGAAGCATACCAGTCACTACCGAATCGCCCGAAACTCTACAGAAGATGACCGATACTCAGTTTTGCTTTGCTATCAGGGTCAGAAGAGTAAATCTCGAAGACAGTTCTTGATGTGACTGAACAAATCATGATCACGATTATCAACTGCTACTCCTCATAGATCGCAAATCCCGAGCATATAATCATGCCACCGTGAAAACCCCTCCAAGATCAGTGCATCTACTTGGCATCCGTCGCAACCAAAGCAGGCGCTGCAGTTGATTGGCAACAGCATCTCGATGTCGACATTGATGGCTGAAACTTAGCAAGCCCTCTTTTCATAACATACATGAAGCCCGTCCACATCGATTGCATCAAAATACGTGTTCCGGATCCTTCAGTTCGCACATTCACAACCTGCAGAAGGCCTTGCACTTTCTACAACATTAAATAAAAACTGTAGTTCAACTTTGAAGCAAGCAAACCAAAAGACCAAAGGTTTATGCTCAAATCCTCAATCCGCAAGGCTACCTTGGATACCTTTATTCCAAGGCGAAAGATATCTCATATTCTAGGTCAACGCGCCAGTCCACAATCCAGAGCCATTTATTAGACAGCCACTTGAGGTCCTGGAGTTGGAGGAAGAGGGCGATGTCTTGGTTCCTGACAATGAAGATGAGGAAGATGAAGAAGACGAGTGATTGCAAAGGCGACCACACTACAATTCGCAGTGGGGGTTGTGTTGAGCTGTGGAAAGAACATGAATGATGAGATATAATTGCTAAAAACACCTGCTAGTAGGGGTGAGCTGTATGGTTGAGAGGTAAAAGGTAGTGACAGAGATGAAAGATGAAACATGATTGCTAAAGACACTTGTTAGTATGGGTTGCCTCTGTAATCAATATGATCAAGCTGATTTACAGTGGGCCGCTTTCTGCAGAGTGCCACACCAACCGTTAACGGTCATGATCTGGATCTTCGTCGCAAAGTTTCAACGGCAGTTTGAATCACGATGCGTTGGATATCTTACGAAAGAGTCTCCAGGACACGAGTAGCTGATCATATCAGGGTGTTTTTTGTGCCCCTTATCTCTTGATATTCCGTTAGCTGAACTTTATACTGGCGGCGATGTTACCCTATAATCCCTTTGTATGATAGTCAATAATCAGCTTTGTCTATTTGATCCTGAACATTTGGCCACATTTATTATTTACCTGCATTCTCCAACATTTGATGAGCTATCTACTCGGGCTTCGCTTCTCAGCGTCAGCGAATAATTATTTTACCTTTGATGTAAGCTATATGAGCCTCCAATCGGATCATGGTTTTTTATTTACATTTTGTTGAATAAACATGCCACCTTGTTGAATCATCCCGAAAACACTGACCTCATCGTGCCATATCTTTATCAGCTGGATATGGTATCACGTATGGCATTGTACCATTCAATGAGTGTTCATCATCGTTACATCGTCATGTGCTGGTAATTTTGTTAGGGCTATGAGCTGGGCACTGTATCATGTCGAGATGATCTGATCTCTACAGTGGCTTGAACTTTGGAATGTAAGTAGTAGGCCTAAGTATGGTATACTGTACCAAAGACATAGGTAGCCGGCCTCCTTGCTGTCAGCAATCAGATCATGGTGCTGCTTGCTTGACGACACCAATGAGATCATTAAAATGGCACGGCCAGATTTCATTTCAGTGTTATTGTTTTGGGTGGGCGGGCTGACGAATATATCAGTATTGGTCTTCTTAATAGCGACAAGCAAGCCCAGCATGACTGCACCTCCAGGTGTTAGCAATATACTCCGGCGATTATCCCACACACCATTTGCCATGTCACCTTTCACTGTGGGCGATTACCTCGCAGAGAGGATCGCCCAACTTGATATCCGTCATCATTTCATTGTTCCAGGAGACTATAACCTTATCCTTCTTGATAAACTTGAAGCGCATCCATCATTGACTGAGATCGGATGCACAAATGAGCTCAACTGCTCTCTCGCCGCCGAGGGCTATGCCCGTGGGCATGGAGTTGGTGTTTGTATCGTTACCTACAGTGTCGGTGCTTTCTCAGCCTTCAACGGTATAGGCAGTGCGTATGCTGAGACTCTCCCTGTCATACTCATCAGCGGATCCCCCAATACCAACGATGTGAGCCAGCATATACTGCATCACACTCTGGGGGAATATGACACGACATATCAGCTTGAGATGGCTAAAAAGATCACTTGCTGTGCTGTGCGCATACGTCAAGCTGCTCATGCTCCTGAGCTCATTGACCGTGCTATTCGGGCTGCTCTCACCCAACGGAAGCCAGTCTATATTGAGGTACCGACCAACTTGGCTGGCGAAAAGTGTCTCCGTCCTGGGCCCATCAGTTCTGTAACCTCAGCAGTACCAAGTGATCAGCACTCCCTTGATGTTGCTGTCACCAAGGCAGCTGAGTGTATCGGATCCAAACAAAAGTGTGTTGTTCTTGTGGGGCCCAAAGTCCGAAGGGCCATGGCACAAGATGCCTTGCGCCAATTTGTAGAGGCTATTGGCTCTGCTGTCGTTCTCCAGCCAGCTGCAAAAGGTACCTTTCCCGAGGATCACGCTCAATTTTCTGGTATCTTTTGGGGTCAAGTCAGCACGCTTGCTGCTGATACGATCGTCAACTGGGCAGACCTGCTCATATGTATCGGTGCCGTCTTTACAGACTACAGCACCGTTGGATGGACAGCCCTACCCAATGTTCCCCAACTGTCTGTGGACCTGGACAGTGTGACTGTGGCGTCAAAAATCTACTGCAGCCATGTTCAGATGAGTGAGTTCCTGTCCAGGCTTGCAGAAACGGTGTGTTGGAACGGCAATACTATGGTCGAGTACAATCGACTCCGCCCCGATCCAACCTTGGGAGAGCCTTCTTGCGGTCCTGAAAGATTGACGAGAAAGGAGATTACTCGGCAGACACAGACTTTGATAAGCCTCAACCCTCAAACAGTCATATTTGCTGACACTGGGGATTCGTGGTTCAATGGCCTAAAGCTCAACCTTCCATTTGGGGCTGACTTCGAAACTGAAATGCAGTGGGGTCATATTGGATGGTCTATCCCGGCCTCGTTCGGCTACGCCCTTGCAAAGACTCACAAGAGGATCGTCGTTATCGTAGGCGACGGTGCGTTTCAGATGACGGCTCAGGAGGTATCTCAAATGGCACGCTTCCGGGTACCCATCATCATACTCCTTATGAATAACAAAGGCTACACTATTGAGGTAGAGATTCACGATGGACCTTACAACCGCGTCCAGAATTGGGACTATGCTCGTTTGGTCCAGGCATTTAACACTGAGAATGGAAAGGGGCATGCGCTTGGTCTGGAGGCTCGTACAGCTGAAGAGCTTTCCGAGAGTCTCGAACGGGCTATAGTGCACACAAATGGGCCGACGCTCATCGACTGCAGCCTTCATCGGGATGACTGTAGTAGAGAGCTGATTACATGGGGACATTTTGTGGCGGCTGCCAATGCGCGAATGCCGAAGAAGGAATGATAGCACTGTGTTAAACATTTTCGTATCCAACTATTTAGTGTTTGTATCTAATCTAAAGCGGCTTAAGCACGTAGTCACTCTTTAAATAACTTATCAGGCAATAAACAATTACCCTTATTCTAGAGTCGAAAGAGAAGCTTTCAAGAATTGGCAAAGTCGTGAGAGTCTCACAGTGAGAGTGAATGAACACGCAAACTCAGGCGGCTACCGTCACCTTCCAGAACCTCTTCTATCATCTCCAAGCGGCTCACGCCGGTCAAACTTGGTCTTTCTTGCTACCGCAGTCATCTGGGGGCCAACCCGCTCGCCCCAAACACCTGGTATTTGACCATGACTTCTTCGGCATCACTACCCTCTTCATCCCGCCTCTTGATGACCATAAAGTCGAGTAAGTACAGTAAGAATGAGAAGGCGTAGCCCACTGATCATAGTAGTGTCATCGCCATATCTGGACTCGGCGGACACGCCTTCGGCTCGTTCAAACAGAGGGGCGGTAACTATATGTGGTACGAGAAAACAGATGTAGTGAGAGTGCTACAACGTATTGTTCACTGTGCTTCTGGACTTTCCTGCTTACCCCTCTTTGAGCACATGTAACATGATGTTTCCCAACTTCTTATCACTCAGAAACTCAAAATGCTAGTGAGTTACGAGACACCTTTAGTGAAGTGACCTGATAATAAGTTTTCCATCTTTCATTACACTTTTTGAGCATTATGGCATCAATGCTCACACAGGATTAGTGAAGTGACAGCAACATGACATTCTAGTGACACATCAACTGACGGATCAGATGATACACGGGGAATCTCAAGAATGGTCATCATCTGGAGCACCCTTATTTATTGGTATTGGTAAACCTGAATCTTAACGCTTCTGAGACAAAACAAGACGCAGGCTCTCAGTTCACAATTTGGAGACTGAATCCACTTATCTCAGAGAATAAACAATCATGAGTGACGACTGGACCGCCGAGCCTCTCGTTCTCGACTTTGAGCATCTCGCTCGAAGCGACGTCGGCTTAGTCGGCGGCAAGAACTCCTCCTTAGGCGAGATGATTCGCGCCCTCGGACCCGAGGGAATCCCCGTGCCACCAGGCTTCGCGACATCATCCTATGCCTACTGGCACTATATCGACGCCAACAACATCCGGGGCAAGATCGATGAACTCGTCGACCAATGGCAGTCAGGCCATCAAACACTTGCTGAGATAGGCCACGCTATACGCACCCTTTTCATACGCGGGACATGGCCGGCTGATACTGCAGAAGCCATATTGTCTGGATATCGCGACTTATGTGATAAAGTCGGGGTTGATGATGTGAGCGTCGCAGTGCGATCAAGCGCGACGGCCGAAGATCTTCCTGATGCGAGCTTTGCCGGACAGCAGGAGACCTACCTAAATATCCAGGGAAGCGAGGCGCTGCTTGATGCCTGCAGACGATGCTATGCTTCACTCTTCACAGACCGAGCTATCAGCTATCGCCATATTAAGAAGTTCAATCATGGAAACGTGGCTCTCTCCATTGGTATCCAGCAGATGGTTCGCTCTGACGTCGGCGGCGCAGGTGTCATGTTCTCGATTGACACTGAGAGTGGCTTCGATAAGATCGTTCTCATCAATGCTGCATGGGGTCTTGGTGAGAACGTCGTTCAGGGTACTGTCAACCCAGATGAGTACCAGATTTTCAAACCTCTCTTGTCTAATGAGAAGTTATCGCCGATCTTGAGCAAGAAGCTCGGCGACAAGACCATCAAGATGGTGTACGGGGATAAGTGCGTGCCAACTCGCAATGTCCCTACATCTAGGGCTGAGCGAGCTTCCTATGTTCTCAAAGATGGAGAGATTCTCCAGTTGGCACGATGGGCGTGTCGTATTGAGGAGCACTATAGCTGCCCAATGGATATGGAGTGGGCCAGAGATGGCTCTTCTGGCAAACTCTACATCGTGCAGGCCAGACCTGAGACTGTGCAGTCTCGTCGAGACACGGCTGCCTTCAAGACCTACAAGGTTGGTGAACGTGGCCATACTTTGACCACCGGTCTTTCTATTGGTGACAAGGCAGTTGCTGGACGTGTCTGCCTTCTCACCTCGATTTCGGACATGGACGAGTTTATCGACGGGTCGATCCTGGTGACTGAGTCTACGGACCCAGACTGGGTGCCTATTATGAAGCGAGCTGCTGCTATCGTCACCGACTACGGTGGTAGAACCTCCCACGCCGCGATTGTGAGTCGGGAACTAGGTGTTCCAGCGGTTGTTGGTACTGGAAACGCAACATATGTTCTGCACACTGGCCAAGACGTCACCGTGTCCTGTGCAGAAAGCGATTCCGGTCTTGTCTACGATGGAATTTCGGAGATCACTACCGAGATGGTCCAGATATCCGATCTCCCTTCCGTCCGGACAAAGATCATGCTCAATCTTGCCAATCCCTCAGCTGCATACCGCTGGTGGAGGCTACCAGTTGATGGCATTGGACTTGCCCGTATGGAATTTGTGGTCAGCAATTCTATTCGGGTCCATCCCATGGCTCTCATCCACTTTGATCACCTTGAGGATGAAGCAGCCAAGAAAGAGATCGCTGTTCTCACTGCAGGCTATGCTTATAAGCCTTCTTACTTTGTAGATAAGTTGGCGTCTGGCCTTGCAACACTTTGCTCTGCTGTCTACCCCAAACCAGCCATTATCAGGATGAGCGATTTCAAGACGAATGAGTATGCTCGACTGATAGGCGGTGCTGAGTTTGAGCTTAAGGAGGAGAACCCCATGATTGGATTTCGCGGGGCCTCGCGTTACTACTCACCTCGGTATAAGGAGGGCTTTGCCTTGGAATGCCGTGCTGTTAAAAAGGTTCGAGAGGAAATGGGACTCACCAATGCCGTCGTCATGATTCCCTTCTGTCGAACAGTCAAAGAAGCACAGAAGGTACTGGACATGATGGAACAGAATGGTCTCAAGCGAGGGGAGAAAGGCCTCATGGTTTATGTAATGTGCGAGATCCCCTCCAATGTGATCCTGGCCTCGAGCTTTACCCAGCACTTTGACGGCTTCTCCATTGGGTCCAACGACCTGGCTCAGCTCACCCTCGGTGTGGACCGTGACTCTGGTGAGCTGGCTAATTTGTTCGACGAACAGGATGAGGCTGTCAAGTGGATGATTGCCAGAGCCATTGCAGTTGCTCGCCGAGAGGGCTGTAAGATTGGTCTTTGTGGTGAGGCACCAAGCAATCATCCTGAGTTTGCCAAGTTCTTGGTGAATGCAGGAATTGATTCGATCTCTGTCAGCCCCGATAGTTTTGTTCAGGTTATGCAACATGTAGTGGCTTGTGAGAAGGGCTTGTAATTATTTATTAGGCTATTGTTAGTGGTTCTGAAATTGTATTTTATTCATGGGCCTGTGATTCGACCTTACTGCATCAGATATGACTGAAAACTATCGGCGGTCTTACTTTGCATGTGTCTTTGAAAAGATATCAATAGCGAGAGTTATCAGTATCAAAGAACATAAAAGTGTACAAACAAAATAGGCTTGGTTACAGGCTGCTAGGAATTCCTCACAAGGATATTTACTTAGACCACGATACGAGAAAACTAACAAGAATCATGGAGACTATTGACTATAAAGTTACAAACGCCAGCAATGATCACCACCAGTCTCTCTGAACCGACTCAACACTGGCTTTCAATAGCTCCCCTGACAACTTGACCGCAGCGCTCTCATCTTCGTTCGTCGCCAGGGGAACTGAATTTAGAATTCCTTTCCTCCCAATGACGGCCGGCAAGCTGAGACAGCAACCATGTTCCTCTTGGAAGTAACTGACCGGATACATTTCATGCTTGTCGAGGATAACAGAACAACACAAATTAGCAACGACTGAAGCTATTCCGAAAGGTGCAGATCCTTTGCCCAGACTGATTTGATTCGATCGATGCTTGCAGATGAGTTCGATCCTACTGCGATCGATAGCGTCCAGCATTTTCACATCCTGGATGGGAACCGCGCCTATAGTTGCTGAGGACCAGGCGACTACTTGTTCTTCTCCATGACGACCCACGACGAATGCATCTACAGTATATGGGGACACCTATGATGGCCGTATATTAGAAATTGGGTAGTTCAGATATCATAGCGCCCACTCACCAAAGCACGAGAGGCAACCATGCCTCGAAGTCTGTAAGTATCGAGAGCGGTACCAGTGCCAATTACCTGAGATACAGGAAGTCCCGACATCTGTTTGGCAAGAGATGTCAGTAGGTCAACCGGGTCTGCGACAATAATCAAGACGGTGTCAGCTCGGAAGGGCTTCATCGCCTCTATCACCCCACGTAACATTGAGGTATTCCGAGACGTATAGTCAACGGTCGTCTGACCTTTGAGGGAACAATAAGCCTACATCTTACTTGAATGAATGGACACGTACCAAGCATGTGTTTTGATGCAGCGGTTATGACCACGAGATCGCACTGAGCAGCCTCATGGTACGTGGCTGGACGGACTCGCGTACTGCTGTTAGTACTGTAAGTGACATCGCTGAGGTCTTCGATCTGGGCATTTCTGACACTGAGATCGATGTCGACGAGGAGCAACTCGCTCGCCATGGAATTCAACGTGAGGTTGTAAGCGACGGCACCACCGACTTCGCCGACGCCTACGATCGCCACTCGAGATGCTGAGCCCATTGCGCTTTATCCAACTTGCTGAAAACATTGCTGACCCGGCCCGCTTTGGATTGACTGTGAGCCGCGATTTATAAGACCTCCGGGATCAGTTGAGGATTGTGGCGTAATTAGAGTTTCTGGTGATCTGATTATGTACTGATGCTCGATATTGCTAACTGTCAGAGTAACATTGAAGTGTCACGCCACAACGAGAGACCTGATGTGACAATGACTAGGAACTTGCTCACAAGAGGGTATCATCAAATCAGATCATGGCCTGTCACTCATGTTCTGACGGAGGTTATAAATCGTATTGTAAAGGTCTTTTGATAGCGGCTATATTCGGTTACTATTGTAGCCGAGGTCACTTGTCTGACGGCTCACCTAGCTTGATTCGACATTATCAGCATGTTGCTATTTTGGTACATCACGGAATCACTTCACTTTCAAAGTTCACCTCGTGATGGGAGTCCTGCACGACAGGTGTTGTCAAGTTCTGATATCAGCGTCATAATAAAGTCATCATAGAGGCTGTTCAGTTTTCATCACCGTATAATAGTAAGAGAGGCAATTCATTCGAATATAAGACATCTAATCCGAAGCCATCTTGACCCTCATCATCAGCAACATTCACTCAACATCATAAGAATCACAGCACTCGTTATACACCAACTATAACTCTCATCATGAAGCTTATCCCTCTTGTCACCATGGCTGCCCTTGCAGCAGCTACCCCCGCCCTTAAGGGCTGCACGCCTGGAACCTACTCGTGCACGGCCGACCTCAAGGGCTGGCAGGTCTGCAACGTTGACCGCACCTGGGTGGTAAGCATCTCCGTCTCTTGGCGGCCCGCTAACAAGGGAGAGAAAACTAACTGGCGTGCGCCTTTCCTTTTAGTTCGCCGGTGCTTGTCCTCCAAAGACGGCTTGCCTGTTCAACAAGCAGAATGGTTCGCCGTACTGCGTGCCCCCTGGCTTCCACTTCTAGGCTAGCTCTGTCTTGTATTTTACGAATGCGCTGGTGGATGCATCTTTGTTAGTGTCAATCATTATGCTTGCTAACGAGGCCTGGTAGCAACTCTTTGTAGATAGCTTCTTTCTTTAATTTATGCTTATCCATACTTTTTCTGAAAGTATACGCGCCTTGAGCTATATCGTGTTATACAAACCGAGAATGTCTGCATGTATGACCTGCTCCCCAAGTCACAATAGGCTCATGTTGCTACTTGCTTGCGGCAGACAGTAAATTGTATAGTCATGTAGAATTACCGGGGCATTAATACTACTTTCATCAGATCATTAACAGAGACAAGCAGAAAGTGTTTAACTTGGTAGACCAAGACAGATAATGACAAACATGCTAATCCAGAAACACAAACCCCAAATAGCCAGCAGCATCCTATTCATACAATTTCTCAATCAGAGTTCATAACACCCAGGCAAAGGAAAATTGCCTCACCAAGTCGCTACACAAACCTCTTCCCACTAATGCATCTTTAGATACCCTTTCCATGTTTGTGGTGCGTATCAACAACAGTCTTGATCTCAACAGTGGTATTCTCTCCATTCTCCGCGACTGCGTGCACAAGCACATCTTCTCCATATGGCCACTCCCCCTTCATCGTCTTCGGCGTATCATACTTCTACACTGAAGAGCCACTGCAACCCTCTAGTGTCTTGTGATTTGGCAACTCAACCATGCTCGCATGATTCTTCTTTTGAAAAGACTGCTCCGTCCCATATATGTATAGGCATCACATGTCAGTCACAAGAACAGATTGGTGTGCAGTTACTTCCCTCGTGGAGCTGGAGATTCAGTACGTTTAGTGTATGACATGCCCGTTAGGCGACTGTCCGCGATCTGTGATTGGTTGAAAGGGGCAAAGTGTCGCGTTAAGCTACGCTCTACCACAAACACTAATTACTAGTGACGGCGGCGGTGTCATATCATATCGTATCATGGTACTTAGCCTCGGCAGGTCTAGATCGCGTCTGTGATGAATACTTCAAAGGTCAAAGGTGATATCAAACAGGCCATCCCTGCCGTTCCCCCCGGCGCCGGAACATCTTTCTGTTTCATGCTGTAGCAGTCATGTCTAGCCCCATCACCGCCGATGTAGGCAGCCCAGAAGATGCAGCCCCAAGCAATACGATGCTGGCGTGGTTCGTTGCCATCTTACTCCCGCTTATGGCTTTTACAATCATGTTCTTGGTAGGAATCCCCAAGTACGTCGCGCCTCCCTTCGTCTGCAGAGGAGTCTCAAAAGTTGATGGTTTCAAAGAGTGTATCGATGGGCGAGGCCAATCTCTTCTGTATCCTCGGGGGAATCATCGCCTACCACAGTGTCATCAAGCGCTTCACAGCCTCGGGACTTGCCGCACCTCGACTCCCTTGCTCCTCCAAGGACCAGCAAAGACATGAGGTCAAACATCATGAGCCATGCCCACGCCTCGTGGGCTATGCCAGCCTCGAACATGACATGGTGTGTTTCTGGCCCCTTCACCATTTGGCGCCGCTCACTAACCATCCTCTCTGGGTATAGTGCAATCTGTTTGTGTGAGGTCAACGACACGGACGTGCTTCGCCAACTGGACTGTGAGCATATCTTTCACTCTGATTGTATCACAGCATGGTACCTTGCGGAACATGATACGTGTCCTATATGTATTCATAACTTTGTTACAGACGCTTGTAGATTGGAAAGGCCACAGCCGGTCCATGTATATGATGGGCGAATAGAAAA
Source organism: Fusarium chaquense (assembly GCA_020137375.1). Taxonomy (NCBI): domain Eukaryota; kingdom Fungi; phylum Ascomycota; class Sordariomycetes; order Hypocreales; family Nectriaceae; genus Fusarium; species Fusarium chaquense. Next base: position 242,488 of record JAATNT010000104.1, read on the forward strand.
TGTTTAGATATCCTACCAGGACAAGTCCAGTGTTTGTTTGACCAGTTACAAGTCGTTTACCATCTGCCGGATGTGTTAGAGAACTCAATAGAAATGTGCCGGTTTCAGTCAAGTCTAGTATCTTTCGGTCTCAAGATTAGCATACGCAGGCTTTCCCATGCCACGGGGCTGTGGTCCGCTGCCAGTTGCTGTAGGTGGAACGCACGGACCTCGAGGTGTTTCGCGCAAAGCAAAGCAAATACATATATTAAGTGAGTGGTTTGCCACGCTCACATCCACAAACATCTCACGGCACTACCTATGTGTGAACGCCGACATGAAGTTTCTTTTGTGTCATTATACAATCGTAAAAACCCCTTTCAGATTCTGTACCTGATCAGAAAGATGCCTATTCTCCTCCTCGAGGGTGAGGATGCGCTGCCTCGCGAAATCCAACACCTCCCCTCGACTGTAACCGCAGTCCGGTGCTTCCGCGTCTCCTTCGCCCCCGGACACTTCCTTCTTCTTTGAAGCTTGGAGCACAGCCAACAATCGTTCAAACTTCTGATTCAAGCGGGTGCGGTACTGCTTTTCAACTTTGTTGTGGCACTCCCTAGCTTGTACGACGTGCGCAGGTAGTGCGGGTTTCTTGCTGGCCTTCTTTGGCCTGCGTGATGCCGAGCGCATTTGTACTTGCTTGGCAGATTTCTCCAGCCCCAAAATGCTTCCTTCACTGCTCATTGTTGAGTTACGTCGCTCCAAAAGCCTCGCAGTCAGTGCTGGCGGCAGGGCTTTTGCCTGGCTCATATCGGCCCAGAATGAATCGAAGTTTTCGGTGGAATGCTTCGACTGCATGCCCTCTCCGATTTGCATACGTAGGCCATCATTCCCAATACAGTTATTGGTGATACAAGAGGACCCTTTTTCTTTCTTATGCAGCTCACTAGAAGAGGGGTTTGGTGGGGGGTAGGTGAGGGGTAGCTTTGGGATGGGTGAGTTTTGTCCAATATGACAGCCAGGTCCCTGACACAAGGGATCGAGGAAGACAAGGTCTGTTGAGGGTCAGTCTCAGCTTTCGACAAGGCCCCGGTATTTTACCATGCTCGAATTGACTCAGGATATTATCGAACGTCGACTGCGAATTGTCAGTCTCGACCGCCATGAGGGTGTGACAAGGTGTTGTGAGAGCGCCGCTGACCCGGGCCCATGGGCAGATAAGATTGTGCAATGATTGGGGGTTACCTAAATGTGACAAAGACAAGGGGTCACGTCGTCCTACAACTGCCGCATACCGACCGCTACTTACCTCGGGCGAAAAAAACGTTCCGTCCCATTCGAAACCATGAAAATCTGGAATAATAGCAGCGGCGCTCATAATAATCTTTGCATCCAATGATGACGATATCTTGAACGGGAAAGACAAGCCCAATGCATCCGGCACAAAGGTTTTATAAAACGGCACGGAGTTGGTGGCGTTGGTCTGTGATACGGAAATCTTGTGTTATGGCACATCCGTTTGCATTATTCCCCAATATTTTCCGACGTTCCGTATGCGTTGGATGGTCTCGACTCTCCTCATGTCGTCCATGAGTTCAACCGAGGGAGGGTCATGACCCCGCAGCAGTTACACGGGTGCCCGACAAAAGCTACAGACTTATCGGGGTATGACATTGGGAACGATAATGGTAATTAGTGGTGAGATGAAGCCAAGCCACCTCACCTGATATCACCACAGGTAAGTTGCTGTTTGCGTTTGCGTTTCATCACCTTCAGAATCTCAGTAATCTCGACCTTGGTCTTGAAGAAGCCAATCAAGCTGACCGGCATGGTTCGATATCCATCATGTCAGTTTCGAAACCGATTTTTTATTTTTTTTTTCCCCCTTTTTTCACAGAACCCTACAGTTATATCCCTGATATGTTATCAATTAGCGTGCGGTTGCTGACGGAGGCAGCGTCTAGAGCCGGTTATTCGCCATGTAGCTGTATTCAAAGTTTGGCCAATGCTCTATGACGGTAAAAAGAGGTGTCCCATCCTTGTTAGTGGTACTTGAATCCAACATTAATGCCCACAGTACAAATAAATCCCCTCAATCTTCCCTATCGCAGTTTCCCTCAGCTCGTTGCAGGAAGCAGATAGCTCTCTGTACCGGTCTTCTAGCTTCTCCATTTCAGCGTTCAACTTGTCTTGTTGCTCTTGCTTTCGCGCACGACAATTCGCTGCAGCTCCTCGGTGTCTCTCCAGAATCTTCAAGTAGCGTTTTTCTTTTTCCTTCTTGGGGGCGGTCTTTTTACCTCTTGCGTTCTTGTTGTCACTGGGCTTTCCTGTGTTTCCTCTTTTCCCCGTAGCCTTTGTGGCCGTATTCATGCGGGGTTTGATTCTAGCGCTGACCACCACGCCAGTCGCCAGCGTGCTGGGCAGAGATCCTCATAACGGTGCAGAATGCAAGCCCTCATCATTCAACGTCCTGTCCGCAATATCATCATTTTTGCAGGATGAAGGCAATATCAATGGATCATTCATTGCCCATATGTAGTAGAGACTGTTGGAAGAAATGTGCGAATCCCATTGGTGCAGACCTTCAGGCATGGCTCCCCAATAAAGGCCATAGTGAGGCTCGTTATGGGTATCAATGCCCCAGTCAAAAACTGTAGTCATTCTGGAGTGGAAGTGAGATTAGAAGCGAAATCTGAGTGTCAGTATTGAAGAATGTATTTGACCGTGACTCTACGAATAAATGAAAGGGGCTTGAAAATTGACATAGCTGTTGTTGCGAGTAATGGGAAAACAACTCGAAAGTGCCATATTACTCGATAAAGAGGACACGGTGAAGATATAAGCGATCCTATTGATCAATTCAGATGAATACGCTTTACCGTTCCCGTCAATTGCAGCATGCATCAACGTGATTAGCCGCCGCCTTACTTTTCATGGTAACATTCTTTAGGCCAGGTCAATATCGTACCGATACAATCAGATCATGGTGATATGGGCTTATCCATTGCAGTCACACACAGAAAGTGAGTAAGGCATGATCTAGCATTCGGGGAGCCGGTCCCGGGACAATTATAAGGGCTGCATGTTCAGCATTGCACATCCAATTTAACAAGCATGATGTGAGGTATGACATGATGGAGCTCTGTTAAACCCTGTACCGAGGCCTAGATCTCGTTCTCGGGGTGGTATTTCTTAAATCTTAACATTTCGGTACCCTGTCATGTGGACAACGAGAGAAGGAAACTCTCCTGTTTTGGGATTTGTATTTACATATGTCCAATCAAAACGAGAAATAATGTTATATAAAAGAGTAGTCTGGATCAAAATTAATTTTAGCATTTACTGTCATACACATTGTTAGCTTTTGCCCGTAACCCAGAATTGGTATAGTTCAGGCTTCAGGCCTAAATGTTTTTCATGGCCGAGTGCACTAACAATTTCTGCACTTATCAGTTTTTATTTGTCACGTGAATCTCTTGCCTGTTTAATCAACCTCTTACCCTACATCTGTCGGTCATAAAATTATGGGTAATGTGAGGCTATCGACAACCTACCTTTTCATGAAAATCAACGTTTTTAAATACCGCCCACACAGCCTACAAACATCATTCTTACTCAATCTCTATCTAAACATAATATCAGCTCTATTATTTAGCACGGTAGATATAATTATATCCCAAACTTGAAGTATGTGCCACGATGAGAGAAGCTTCAAAAACGCGACTAACTATTATTGCCTACGCATACTGCACTTTTTGATGCTAACAGCAGAAGTGGCAAGAAGTATGGGCCCCCATACTTCTTTACTTTTACCTGATGCCTTTGGTGTCCGGGACAGAGCTACACGCCAGGCCGTCCCCATTACATATATGATATAACACATCATATTCTACAAAAGGAGACCACCTCAACACATACGCTCAGGCCGCCACAGCCAATATTTACCAGTTTCTTGCCTCCGTGACCTTTGAATGCACGAATATAGCATATATCACCTCAAAGAACTAAGAAAATAAGTCAGAGAGTGACTCACTGTCACTGTTAGAGCCTGAAGTTAACAGACTCCCTGATCTTAGTGACAAAGACATCTCTAACCACATAAACAACATGGGCACTAAAAAGTAAGGGTCTTTAAGCGACTAGTACTTCAATTAATATAAACTTCTTTATTAATTCTATCTATATCCTAGGATCTCTTATAAAAATAATATCCTTTCTTTATTATAATATATTATAGGCGTTTACAAAGGCTGCAGTGATGCTTCAGGAGCATTTACTTAAATCAAGATGTTCCTGTCTCTTTTAGAATCAATTAATACACTTCCTTCTGACTATTGCTAAAACGACATTGCCCATCACACATTATTAAATTTCCTGTCTCCTGTCCTACAGGTCCCTCTGTCCTTATAATCGCCCTAGTGTAAGTAGTGCAGTCTCCAGCCAGGCATAACTCTAACTAATAACCTAGCTAGCTAATTCATACTTGCATGAGATATCACAACCTTAGACCCTATATATAACGGCGGCATTCACTAGTGTAGAACGATTGGACTACCTATTGGAGATGGCTTTGACTATTTATGAGAGTATTCATAAAATGAGGTCAACAATGAGCTCGTCTTGCGCCTCAGGGAAATTGACCACTTTATCGTGGTTAAGAAGGCTATACAGGGCCAGCAAAGCAGCAGCAACAACGAACTTGCTTCGGGTGACACCACCCACGAATCACCCTCAACCGCGAAACACGTCAACGAATATTCAGACAGCCCCCAAGCCATCGTTCCACTCCCTCGCCTTCGCTTTTCTTTTCTTCGCCCGAGTCACAAAGCACTTCATCCTCAGCGCCTACATGACGAAAGGCTCCGCGTCGGATTCCAGGAGAATCTCGCAACTCCAAGGCTTTGCGTAAGATGCGAAACGCAGTTCCCTATGCAAGCTGGGTTGACAAACCTAGATGAATGACACGAATGGTGATCAGAGTGTCTGAAGGAGGGAAGATATTACATGGGTCTTTGGTTGATGGGTGGGACAAGCTGCCCAAAAACGAACGAAGCCGTCTCGCCGAGAGACTAGAGTAAGTGCTTCTAAATCTTATCGGCGGGTAATCTTGGCGGCTTCCACTGACGACGACACAGGACCCAAAAACGTAGCTTAGCTCAGAGTCCCACGGCATGTTCTCGACCACTATCAAGTAACACCCAACAAAAGCTTTTCGCTACGAGCCGAAAGTTCAACTATCGATTGATTGGGGTCCCCTACACCACCGTTCGACCCGACGAGACGCGAAGCCGAGGCCTACCACGAGCTTGTTGATGAAGACGGCCGCCCATTATACTCCGGGACTATTTGCCCGATTTTTGCGCGAAGCTTCTAGTCGAGATTCAAGCGGACCCGTCATGCCTGAAATCGTAATGGGAAGACATACAGTGGGAACGCGCAAGGCAGCGATACCATGGCAGAGAACGCAGCTGCCGAGGGTTCCGCGACTATGCCGAAACGCTGAAACGGCGCCTCGCGTGTCATAGTTTCACCCAACTATTTGAGCTCGCCGAAGACCCCAAGAAGCAGGACAAGCTGACGACATGGATCGAATACCTCAACTACGAGTACTGGTGGTTTGACAAGTACACCAGCGACATCGAACGCCTGGAGCAAGAGCACGACAGGTTGTGGTAAGAGCCTGTCGATGGGAAGGTTTTAAGGCCCTACGAGACGAAGAGCTCGTGTGGACTATAGCATCGCCGATGGAGCGCCAAAACCAGGAAGATATGGCTTGGAAAGCGGTCGCACGAGCAGAGTACGAGGCAAAAAGGATTTATATATCGACTCAGAAGGATCCGAGGCGTCTGCGCCTTCCCAAGGCAAAGCGGATATCGATGTCAAAAACCGGTGCATAGAAATTGTTCGCTGCAAAGCGACGGTTGGAGCAGATCCGGAACAGAAACGATTGAATCACGGAATTCATTCGGAAAACATTTGACTACGCAAGTGCAAAGAGAGATGCTGCTCGTCGTCGCGCGGTTGTGCATTGGGTTCTAGACCAGGTCCCTTTGATTGAGGCCGAAACGAACCCGCCCAAAGCAAACGAACCTGGACTTGATAAAAGGAGGATGGCGAACAGGAAGCGAACTACTGATAAAGAGTCACTGGGGAGGCAAAGCCCGAAAAAGGTGAGGTTTGATCTTCAAGAACCGAAGCTAGCCAACGCAAGGACCCCGTCAAACCCACAGAGACGCAGGCAGAACCCGGTATGGCAATGGATCGGGGAGCGGCTCCAGGTTCATAACTTGGAAACCCTGCCACTGACCCTTCGCGCCGGAACGACGTTTACCCCATGCCAAAAATATCCCGTCGCAGCCCACGTATTGCGCCGCATCGAGACGCTTCTAGGATAGCTGCTCAACCTGACATCTCCCAACCAAGGTCACTCTCAAGGTCGAGAGTCACGCCTGAACGGTCGCCGAGGCCCCTGTCGTCTGTTGAGGATACGAAAGCGCAAATGGTGAAGAGACAGTCGCGAAACAGCGATCAAGACGATATCGCTAAACCTACGCGGAGGCCGCCGAGACGTCGGTAGCGAAGCGGTGGCTGATTAGGGTACATGGGCTTCAGTAATATAACAACTCTACAAAGAGAAAGCGTCGCTTGTACGTGAACCTTTGGGGTTACGTGGAGTAGACTATGCTAGCGATATTCCGCTGGTGGCATTTGCTCGCGATTCTCGGGAAATTCTCCGCCATCAAGGTTAGGTCTCCTGAAATTGGATAAAGCCGAGGTTGACTTAAGGGACAGATATGGCTGCACGCCGCTATCCAACGCTACGAGAGAGAGGCACGGGCGTGTCACCGAGCTTTTGTTGGAAATGGTCAATGTAGAGGTAGATTCGAGAGACTTCCTTGGCCGTACACCGTTTCTCTGTGCTGTAAGGAGTGGACGTGAGTCTATCGTCAAGCTTGTATTGGAATTGCGCAATATCAAAGTCGACTCTAGAGACGGGTTCGACCGCACCCTACTGTCGATCGCCCCAGGACTGGGACATGGACCCATCTTGAAGCCTCTGATACGGCATGACCGGGAACCGTTTATAGGTTATGACTGGCCTCTGGACTAGACCCGTCCAACTTAGTCCTTTTTTACATCTCGTCCGAACCATGTGCCGCAACCAATTCACTGCTGGTATAGAAGTCACGCCTAGATGACCATGCACCACACTGAGAACACGATGCAGAAGCGATGTTGACAATGCATTAAGCATCTCAACCTTGGCCGAAAGCTGCGTCTCTCGAACTCGAAGTTTCGGCCTGAGTATTGATATCTACAGGTTCTTTATTAACTACATCGTCATTGTTTATCACACACCACTTACCAGAACACAATCAACGAAGTATGAGGAGATTACGTCACAGCAAGTCGAACTGTTCATGCATAGCGGTGGCAGGAAACCATTTTTATTGAGGAAGAAAAAGAAGCTGAGAGAGCATTGAGAGGGATAAGATGTTTACTGGTCTGGGAAAGGGCTGCAAGATAATCAAAACTCGAAACAAGAGTCCTCTTTTTATTCCTTTTTGACATTATCCCCGTTTTCCCCCCATAACGTCCCAGTGTTGCTTTACACTACCCTCTGTGCGATCTAATTTCATGGCAATCTCCATGTCTGATAGCATGCTATTGCCTTGTTGACTCTGCTTGAGTTGCCGAAGCAAATCTTCCTCCTCTGTTGTCCATCTGCGACGCTTAGTCTTTTTGCAGTGGAAAGTGTGGGGCCTTGGGGCCCTATCACTGTCACTATCGTCCTTAAGATTGGAACTGTTGCTCGAGTCATCGTCGCTACTGACATCGCTCATTCCGTCCACGGCCACACGTATACTGTCAAGTATAGGCGTGGAATTGTTGTCTCTTGACGACCTTCTTCTGCCGGATGACCTTGAAGCTGAACGCCAAGTACTCGGTAGCGTTTTGCGCTTCGTCGGAAGCGACGCAGACTTGGCAGCATGCAGTTGACATGAATCAGGGTTCCATTCAAACTGCAATTGAAATGCCGTCTTGCCACCATCAGTGATGCGTTTGAGAAAGACGCCTGTGAGACGCCATTCCTCAAGCCAAATTTGAGCCTCGAACGGAGCTGGTATTGTCTGCAACGGTATTGGGCTGTGTATGTCGCTTCTAGACGTTCGGACATGGCCACTACATGTTAGATTTCACAACACACATTGTGCTAGCCTAGGATTAACTACAGCTTTTCCAGTCTTGAGCCATACTTCACAACGTCACAGATCAATGTCTCTACTTTCTCTTTGCTCCAATGGCGTAAATGCCGGCCCACACGAACAAAGATGTGCCCAACCAGATGATCATCCTTTGATCCTATTGTGTTTAACTCCCAGTGTTGTCTTTCGTAGCCACAAGGCAGACTTATCGGAGGTACCGAGAAGCCTTCCAATGACCTGAAAAGCTCTCAAGTTAGTTGCTGCATCATAACAACCATGACGTGCCGAGGCGCAGACATACATCACCACATTGGACGGCTGAAACCTCAATTGAAATAATCTCTTCAGAATATTCTAAGTACAGATCCACCCAGTGTTGCCTTCCATAACAGTAAGTTGCCGAACTAGTAAAAGTTTTCCGACATGATCTCATCCGTCTGGGCCGAGACGTGGATTCTGCTGGGGTATTACTGCTGCCATCATTCAAAGCTTGAAACCCTCCGACTCGGTCAAGCTGGATCTAAGTCCAACAGAGTAGAGATAATGCCTTGTCTGTGGGAGTTTCAGCGTTTCATGCAAAGTGGTAGAGAAGCTACTTATCTACTCCCTTGATTTATCACCAGCCAATCTTCGAGGCAAACAAACAGGTCTTTGTGGGGCGTATTTCCTTTCATTCACATTTATGAAGCAGATGGTTCTTTTATTCAGAGATTAATTAGCAGCTTTTTCTTTTCGTTTTCACAAGTAGAAGTCTGGTGATAGATAAGTAGATATGAGCGGGCCTACATTTATGTATTAGATGATATACAATTAGTGACATCTCACAGTTGCTCAATGTAACTGAGATTAACACCAATGATCTAGTAACTAGTAACTTATGAGGTATTGCGAAGAATGAGTTGGACATTGGGGCCTAAATAGAAGATAAATTAATGAATCATGTTTCCATGGAGTCGGCCAACTTGGCAACACTCATCCAGATTCAACATATCTTCAGAGTGGAAAAGGAAATAGTCTAATTGTAGCCCCAACGACTGTATCTCTTGACTCCCATTTTCGCTATGGTCGTCTCAGACTGGCACCACTTTTACCACATTTCCTACAACAGTATTCTCTCGCTTCGACAGAAACCATGTCTCTGGTGCCAGTACAAGGGCAGTAACCCATCAATGGAGACTGGAGCAAAGAATACAAAAGCTCTTTCACAAATTCCGGACATTCAATAAACAGCTCGTCCATCGCTTCTTGAACAAAACCTAATGTTGTCGGCCCTTCACCACCCAACAAATTCCTTGCAAAAGCCAAGACCGGGTCTCGAAGATCTCTTGAGTTTTCGGGTGTCAAAGTGTAGACATATGGTATTGACGAGAAAAAGTCGTTGGTGCTCAGGCTACCATGCAATTCCGAGCAGTATTTCTTCGCCGATAGATTTCTAAGTCCTTCGATGTCGTATTTATCGCCTAGTGAGTACATTACGGCATGTGTAGAAAGAGTAATGGAGGCGCAGCTTGCGTCATCTTCGTAGGTTCCGTCTATATCGACTGAATAGTCGCCCGTGTAGAGATAGTCGACCATGAGCTGAACCATCTCAGGCTGATCAGACGTCAGATCGTATTTTCCAGACAGAGATTCCTAGAATTCAATTAGCGGTTGCGAATCTACTTATCAAGGCCTTTGTACCTTAAACTGGCCAGCGCATGCTGCGCGAAAAACGGTGGATTGGCTACATATGATAATTTTGTGAACTTGTATATCTCCTCCTTCACAAATGAACGTAAAGTCCGTGAATTCGCCCTTTTTACGAGCCCTGTTTAGCAAGTCAACTCTCACTCTTTCGTTTGTTGAATCTAGATCTCATACTCGACTATGCGTGCTCTTGTCTCGTGGAAATCCATGGCTGTGAGAGTGCAAAAAGAGGAGTCACGACGGCTCCCGCTCAGAACTTAGAAAGTTGGAACGAGAGAGCTAGCAAGCTACCGGATTGACATTCTTCATTGTTCTTAAGTACCCGTTATTGATGTGGTACCTGAATCATGCATCCACTGTATCAGTCGCGTGATTTGGACAATTGCCCGATTAGCGGCGAATTGTTGACGCCACTGGCAACAGAGTTTATGACCATTCCGCTGGGTGACATGTGTCTTATGCCGTCATGCTTTTCTATTTCAGGTTATTTTGTAGCCGATAAGCCGGTATTGCGCCGGAAAATGGCTGCTATTCCCGCAGTGAGTTCTCCGAAAGCACCGGCAGAACGAAACGTCTATGTAGGTGTTCAGTGACTAAGCCATTCGTATCCTCTAACCGTGTCAATGGTATGTACAACAAGTAGTCTCACAGAAAAGAGAATTAGTGACTATATCAAGCTTACTGTACTTGCCCACTCTGGTCATGAAAGCGATGAAGGATCATAGAATCCAAAGCTCTTTGTCAGCTGACGTTATGTGAGCCGAAGACTCAAGATGTCTATAAAACCAACAATATGTGAGCATGTTTATATGATAAGTTTAAATCCTTACAGTCAACTCCGCATTTGCCGGATAATACCAATATCACAAGATCCAGAATGCCTTCCACCAAAGAACTCAGAATGGCTATTGAGCAAACAACTAGACAATTCTTGGGTGCCTACAAGGACTGCGGCGAAGCAAATGAACCATCCATCATCAACCGCGACGTAACTGAAGACTGCAAACCCCACTTCCTTCCAGCCGGTGTCATGGCGCTTGTCGGCGCTCCCGCAGTGGTTATATTAAATAATGCCGAGTACGAAGCGGCGGTGGCTCAGGATATGACAAAGAGCTTGGTTACAAGAACTCGTATCGCGAACCTTGTTATAGATACTGAGGCTTGTAAATCAGCAGCATTTACTATAACAGATGTGAAATTTCACGACGGAGAGGCGGTTGCGATGGAGCATTCCTGGATATTGGATTTCAGCGAGGATGGCTCCAAGGTTAAAAACATTGTTGAGTTTTGTGATATGGATGGAGTTCGCAGGATGGTCAAAAAGTCTGGATCTTAGATCATATGCTATTGTCTTGCAGATATCAGCAATGGCGTTGGCTCTACCAATACTAACTTGGTTCCATAGATAGGTAGTGATTCTCTCCCACCCCGGTAACTGAGATAAAGCTTTTATCCACTCTGCAGTAATTACCACGCCCATTAGACCACTGAAACACAGGCCTCAGTATTTTAGAGTATAAAGATAAATGGCCTAAGAGTCTGGTCTAAACTACATAAACTCACTCGTCAATTGCGTCTCTTATGCCTTATCTCATGCTGTTCTTAGTTCTCATTCTCCTAAGGACTCAATATCTATTCCATCAGCCTCATCTTAATTTCGCTTTATTCATCAACATCTGAATCTGGCAACTCCAACCAGAATGAATATCCTTGGCCATTCCAGAACTTCATCTCTCGGCTTAAGAGGCAACTCTAGATCATGACCAATAAGCTCTGAGCTGTCAACCGTATGTTCCAGTTGTGGCTTCTTTATTGTCGACGACGGTGACATGTAATCAACTGCCTCCCTCTTTGTTGAGTTTGTCGAGGTTGTTGAGGACAGCAAGCATGGTGCTTGACGTTGCGCCAAGTTAGTATCGTGTTGCTCAAATGGCGTTATTAAAAAGACATGAAGTAGACAGGTGAGCGACTTACGACATGCATCTTGCGTTGCAGATGCTTCTTGAGACTGTTGACTCGCTTTTGATCTCGACCATAACAGGACAGACCGACGACACGACAGGCTGACACTGGGGCATCCAAGTCCCAATCGATCTGAAAGTTTGGTAAATGCGAATAATACAATGGCTCGACGTAATGCCTGGTCGACATCTTCCTGATCTCGGACAGCCGCGCAGCTTGTTCATCTTGGATGTCACTCCCTGCGAAAGAAGTTAGTATTGTTAACAATTCTGAATGAGTGCGACTGACAGCTTCGGGAATCCATTAGTGTGGCCGGTTGCTTAGGCGGTTCTTGATCCTCTTGAAAGTCGAGTGCGAATGGAGGATGGACGGGCCAAATTATCTCCCTAGGTAGTCTCATCAATAGTGAATAGAGACTGGTCAGACGCTGGCGTCATCTGTTCAGGAATTTGAGCCTTGAGTTCGAATTGCTTTGATGTCAGAAGTGAGTGATGAGTTACTGAGACACAAGGTGGGGAGGCCAAGGTGGCCTGCAAGTTTGGCAGTCGTGGCATAAGGCGGACAATTTTGGGAAGGAGCGATGTTCGGGAAGGAGCGAACACGACACTGCAGATCGAGAAACACCATACCTAAATAAAGCTATCAAATGAATCTCTACTATTGTTCTTCTTGTCAATGTGAATTCAAGAAGTACAAACACCTAATGTCAAGACCTATCGTAATTTGCTTACTGAGGCTGAATGTACTTTATAAGACCTGGTTTCCTCTTATCCAGAGTCGGATAACCCAAGTATACTCTTAGAGATGGCTTTTGTGAAGAGGAGAGTGTGGAACCTGCGTACTGGGTACCATAAGTTCATTTTGGCATATGGATATCTTGCTGGCTTGCAAACGAGCAAATCCAGCAGCAAATGTAGCACGTCTCAACTACAAACTATGGTGTTGCATCCGTCGCCAACAGACATAGTCTGATTGACTGTTGGGCTTCAAAATTAACTACGGCGCAATAAGCCGTAGTAGATTTATTGAGGGCATTGGAATCATGCGACGTCAAGCTCTACATCCCGATTAATCCAGACCGCGATCTATCTCTAATGTTCGTAGGGGTATCCTCACTTGTCGACGCTTGCAGCGTTGTCCTCCTTGTTAGCACAGCGAGATTGCTCTATCCAGTTAAGCTCTTTAACTGACGGCATTACTTTGCCGGAGAACAGCGAGGACGGCTACTGGGTACAAGACCAGTTGGTCTAAGTTAGACTGAAAAAAAATAAACAGCCTAAGACGTCTGATCTAAGTAGCATAAGCTGGCCTAGTTATTTTGTCTCCCATGGTCCTAGCGGCCAATTTTTCCGGTACCTGCTGCATGGGCATTTGACGATAAGGATTAAGTTTCCACTAAAAATCGGCAAATTGCATTCAATCTGGGGTTTTCGTGTCTTGAATACGAAGTGCATGATCCTTGGACGAGATTCTCGGATTGAGCGACTGAGCTTCGGAGCTTCAGGGTGTAGAGACAAATCGTGTTCCGAAGACTAACTCATTTCGTGTCTTTCGGCCGCGCACCAAAAATGGTGCTAGGAGCGGGAGTTCGGTAGTTGACAGATGTCCCCAACGCCACAAACTATTGCTTGACTGGAGTGTTCCTACCGTTATATGGGAGTGCTGAGAGGGTGAATTGATTAGATCTATTGGAGGGCTGCAGACAAAGGCTGCTGGGTGGCAGAAAGAATGGCCGTTAAGCTTTAGGATATGAAAATAAATTAACTAAGCCTGTAGTCTAAATGGCATTACTGGCCTACCAATTTATCATCCATACCCCGCGGCCATTTCTTCTGACACCCTGAAAGAGGGAATGGCCACGAGATTGGAAACGCGATACCGTTCACGTTCAACATTTTTCGATCAATGCAATAGGGACAAAAAGGTAATCATGTAGAAATCATAAACATTATATTCTGTATCTCGTAGTGCTTTTTTCGCACTATCTATCGTAAAAGGTCAAAGCTCTAGAATGCTTCTAAGTAAATCTGTAGTCTTTGTTCCATTTCAATCATCTAAGCCATGTCGCTAGCCTTCTTCTCGTGCTGCTCGACAATGACATCGTTCTTCTCGTTATCAGTGATCTCATCGACGTGAGACGACTCAGGAGCCTTCTCAGCAAGGATCTTCATTCCACCGCGAACCCAGCAAACAGTGACGTAGCCAAGAACGTAGACGAAGCCAATAGCAGGGACAATGTAGCTGATACGGGTGCCCTTAGCATCGGCAATAGCTCCCTGGATAGGAGGGAAGACAGCTCCTCCAGAGACACCCATGACAAGGATACCAGCAGCACGTCGAGTGTGTCGGCCAAGGTTGGCAGTACCGAGGGCGAAGATGGTAGGGTACATAGGAGCCTCGAAGAAGAAGATGGCAATCAGAACTCCAATAGAGGCAGCACCGGAACCAGCACTACAGTAGGCAGTAAGGGCAATGGCACAGCAAGAGTAGACGACCATAATGAACTCGGCGCGGAGGAAGACGGCAAGGCCTGTAGCGAAGAATCGACCGACAGTGAAGGTGATGAGAGCGTAGCTAAGCATGTTACTGGCAGAGGCAGTCGAGATACCACCGTTCTCGTGGGCGTAGTTGATGAAGAAGGTAGCGACAGTAACCTGGGCACCGACGTAGCAGAACTGAGCAACAAAGGCGGCCCACATGTTGTACTGCTTCCAGATAGAACCCTCACTGCTGTGTCCAGCCTCATCCTCAATGACAGCCTCGGAGATCTCAGGGAGCTTGGCAAAGAAGAAGAGAACACCAACAGCGGCACCAGCACAGGCGACGGCGAGGTAGACAAACTGAACGTTGGTAAGACTGTTCTGGTTTGAGCCAGTGAAGAAGAACTTGGAGGCGATCAAGGGGCCGATGAATGAAGCAACACCGTTCCAAGACTGGCAGAACTGTAGACGAGCGCTGGCGCTGGCAGGGTTGCCAATGACGACCGCGTAAGAGTTGGCAGACGTCTCTAGAGTTGCAAGTCCGCAGGCAATTACCAATGTGCCTGTTTGAGTGTTAGCGATATAGTTTAATAGTGTTGCGGACATGGGAAAACTTACAGGCGCAGAAGCCGCCGAATACCGCACGACCGTTGGCGTTGGAGTCAGCCGACTTGGCAACAGGCCAAAACAGGATAGCACCCAGAGAGTAAAGTGAAAGACCCATTAGAATGGTCTGCTTGTAGCCTCGTCGCTTAAGAACCTCGGCCGCAATAGGAGAGAAGAGGAGGTAGCCACCACCAAAGTACATGACCTGAAGACCGGTGGACTCGAGACGGCTGATACCGAGAACGGTTTGGAAATGCTTGTTGAGGACATCGAGAAGACCGTATGAGAAACCCCAGAGGAAGAAGAGAGAGATGATGAGGGAGAGGGGGAAGATGAGGGCGCGACCAGTCAGGTAGCCGCCGGCGAGCGCCGGGGCAGCAGTGGGAATACCGCCAGCCATTGTGAATGTGTAAAGTAAAAAAGACAAAGAAGTTTGTCTAATTAATCTATCAGATTGAAGCTGATGAGATTGAATTGATTGATGAGGAGATGAGTGCTGATGAACAAGAAATGTTTGGAGGTGAGGCACGCGCATCTTTATACAAATCTCTCCCCCCAAACTTCACCAAAAGACCTGCCCAGATTTTATCGCCCCGACACTAAAACCAAGAGTCGAATCCACTTTCCCCAACACTCCTCATTCTAAAAATCCCCAGACTTGGGGTTGGAGTCGGGTCAGTGTGGAGGATGAGCAGCTACTCAAGCGGAGTAAACAAGCTTCTCCATAGCTCCACAACTCCAACTTGCGCAAAATTTCTTGTTGGCCAACAGTCCAGTGACACTGGCGGTGTCGCTTAACCCGGGTCCATGAATCGAGACCAGTCTGGGGAAGAACCATAAAACAAGCTACGAGTGGGGGAGGAACAAGCTCAGCCAGTTGTCGTCTTGGAGTACAACGCCAAGAGGGTCATGTCCCCCAGGTTAGACTACATCAGGTCAAGCCGTTGTGGAGAGTTGTTGCAGGTCGGACCGACAATACGGCCGTTAATGGCTTCACTAAATAAGCTTAGTAGACCCAAGAGGCTGCTGTGTAGATCTTCCAGGGGACACTTTCGATTCGCTGTTGAGTGACAAAACGGGTTCTCAAGGCTTTGAAGTATTCGGGCCTTTACACACGGTCCAAGACACGCTATCGACCGGCATCGGCAGTATCTCCCTGGTTGAGGTCGAGAGTGAGCTGCAAGGCTGGATGACTGGGCTGTTGGCTCGAGGCACTACATCTTGCTTTCCGCTTGCGTCGCGTCATTGGACCATCAGGCTCCAAAGTTGCACGCCAAATGGAGATAATTTGTGAGAGGGTTGCACAATTGGTAGCCCCAACTAAGAATCAAGCTTTTAGATAAGTCTGTTGTTGAGCTTGTGCGTGGTTTTCACTCTACGAATGTGCTATCTACTGGACACCAGAAGAGTTAGCTTCTAAGATTTATGATAGAAAAATAAACAGCCTAAAGGTCTGCTCTAAGTAGCATAAACTGACCTACTTATTTCGTCTCTTATGCTCCTAGCGACCATGTATGACATGTGTCGTACGCGAGCAAGGATAGCTCCCTGCCTGGCTCACTTGTTTGGAGTACATCTTGGCGCTCACCATATCCTCAAGTTGAGAGATTGGGCATCACTTAGTCTGGCTCAAAAGCCACTGATCTGTTGCATCCGGCCCGTACATGATGCCACTGAGCCTGCAAATGGGGGTCAATCTTTACCCAAAACACGCAGCCATTCCAAACGCGTTAATTAATATCGCGCAATTGCCAACATAAAGGGGTCGATGACCCAATCCGACAGACAGTCCAAGGACGAAGGGAAGAAATCCTTCCTAGATTGATCCTGGTGCTCACTCATCCTGGCCAAAGCTTTGTCGCAGCGAGAGTCATACCCTGGCTCACAGTCACTGAGGGGGAACGCACGTCTGGCTTGGCAAAATGAATCGAGAGAATTGGGGAAATTCCTCCGGAATGCGTCTGCACGAAATCCCATTCTCGTCAAGTTAACCGTAGTCATAGACGTAATCTCAAATCTGGGTCTAACCCCTTTATAGACTGGCTCCAAAATGCTTCCAGGGAGCTTCGATTCCTTCTAGTGGCCACGTGAGGTCCGAAAATTAAACTCCTTAACGTTAGTCCCAGCAAAGACTGCAGCGATAGCTTGGGCAGTCCGGGCATAACCGACTCGTGAGGGTTGCGGAATTTATAGTGACCATGCCGTTTTTATCATCGTTGTACGACGGTTTGACCCGACAAGCCATTTTAGATCGCATCCAAACTTTGCGTGCAGATCGATTTTTACAAGCTTGTCTTTCAACATTCGGCCGTTCCAGTCCTTTACACATACAGTTACTGCGGGCGCCTATGTCCAGATCAAGATCACAGATATCGCCACTGTCAATTTTGATGTGTGCGCGATGACTGATAGGTAGACGACAGATTGTGGATAGAGTAGATCGATCCTGATATGAAAGTGGGGGTAAATGGACAAGGACAAAATGACTTTGAGTTGTTGTGAAATCCAGTTGGCGATTTGGTCGTCTCTAGTCTGCACTCTGTTGGGTGGATTGTTCCCACTGCCCCAGACTCGGATTGACAGTCTGGGCTCAAAGCTAATGCATTCACTTTGCCTTTGATGCCTGTTCACCGAACTCGGTCGGTAGCGGCAGTAAGATCCATGATCTCTTGACTGGGTTGTTAATTGTCTCGTGGGGATGCTACTACGTAACATGTGGAGGGTACCACGAGAGTTATATTCTGAGCTTTAGATTACAAGGAAAGGAGCTGAAGAACTCTGATCTACTGGGAAGTTAAGCGTGTGTACGGCCGTGGTTTTGTGTGGCTTTAGTTGTTCAATCAACAACATCTTAGCCTTCGTGTCACAAAACTTGGATTTTAACGCTCAAGGATTCCGCGTTTGAACATCAGCAGAGAAGACATATAAAAGTTTAACAAATGAACCCTTCAAGGTATTATTAAGTATCTGAAGAGGTGTTCACTTCCCTCGTGATCTGAATTAATTGATGCCGAGTCTAAATGAATACGTGACAGGTCTAGGGTAGGTTCACTTTGAATGAGAGAGGACGCGTAGCTAACGCGTCCAGACCGATACGTTATCTAATCTTATCTGCTTCGAGTGTGGGTCTGACGGGCTGAACACTTGACAACCGTTTATGTGACCGTTTCTGAACGGTGAGATCAATGGGGCTTAGTTACTTCGCGTTCGGCGTTGCCAACGCCATGTCAGCTAAGTATGACCGAACTTGTGAATGAATTTGCCGAGCCCGACTCTTGATAAAATATCCCGATTTTAAAATGGATATAAGTTGATAGCGGACGTTGGCTTAATCACGACAACAGTTCTCGTCGAAATCTAGACAAAATGAGTACTACAACACTCCTCCAGAACGGCACTGTGCTTCAGCACGACGAGAATGACAATGTTATTGTTCTTAGAAACACGGATATCCTGATCTCAGATGGTCGCATTGCCGAGATTGACAAGGGCATCAAAAAACCTGAACATGCTTCCGTTATCGACTGCAAAGATAAAATAATTTCCCCAGGGTTTATTAATGCTCATCACCATATGTGGCAGACTCAGCTCAAGGGGCTTCTTGGCGACTGCACTATGCTAGACTATATGCTTGAAGGTACGTGAGTTCATGGCCTTTAAGACAAGAACCTGACAGACTTGAAGCCAACCTTCAAAGCTTCAATTTTACTTCACGGGACATATTCTGGGGTCAACTAGCTGGTTGTCTTGAAGCTCTCGATTCAGGAACAACTTGTGTCGTCGACAACGCACACATGGCTTCTCAACCTCAACACGGGTCAGCAGCTCTGAGTGCTACGATCACATCAGGTATACGGTCTATCTTTTGCTATGGAGTTATGCCACTTCGTGCTACGCAGTGGACAGAGTCTTCCTTTGAGCTTGACCGTTCTCCCCAGCCTGATTGGCTGCTGCCACAGATCGATGTTCTTGCTGCAAAAGCGCCATTTGGAGATGACCATCGAGTACAACTGGGCTTCTTCTTTGACTCTTATTTTCTTCCCGAAAACGTTATCTCTGAGACTCTGAATCATGTTAAGGATGCAGGAGTGAAGTTAATTACAAGCCACTACCGACATTGGCCGATCTCGAAAGGTATGCAAGCATCGGGGCACTGAAGAGTTTGAAGCGTTGTTAACCCTACATGAAGGTCAATCCAAAGTCCCAGAACAACTGAGCGCTTGTGGCTTACTCGGACCTGACATCCTTCTAACACATGGCAATGGAACGACTCCTGAGCAAGCATCCCTTCTCACATCGTCAGGAACATACATCGTCTCCACACCAGACGCCGAGATATTCATGGCTTCAGGCGCAGACCCGGTAGCTTTCAGAGAGGACCTTCCTTTGACATGTCTCGGTGCAGACTGTCACTCTTGTGGGCCAGTCAACATGATGCACCAGATGCAAATGGCTCTAGCAAGCGATCGCGCAACGCAAAATACCAAGACTTTTTCTTCGGGACACTACCCTAGAAAGCCACGAGCTAGCATACAAGAAGCATTGAACTTGGCTACGATCAAGGCAGCTCGTGCGACCAACATGGACAAAGACATCGGCTCCATTACAGTTGGCAAGTTGGCCGATCTGGTCATCTTTGACGCGACATCTCCTTCCATTGGTTGTGCAGCTGAGAATGATCCCTTGACAGCTATAGTTCGTCAAGCAGGGGTCAGAGAAGTAGAGACTGTCATTGTCGGCGGTAAAGTTCGGAAGCGTGATGGGATGTTACAAGATGTGTCCTTGGATGAGGGTTCCCGCGACAGTGGTTTTGACTTGAAGCAAGAGGCAGCAGGCCACAAAATCAGGTATACCTGGAAGCAGGTAGCCGAGGAGTTATCATTGAGTAGAAGTGATATCCAGGAGCGGATGGGAAAGACAAATAGGGACTTAGCCAAGTCTAAATTACTTGGAATGCTAGGAGGCTTGGATGGTATTCTGGTGGATTGAGCGAAAGACCCGGGGACGAACCCAGAACTAGAGTTCCCCTCACTTCATAATATTGTTCTCTATAGGCTTTGTACAATTGGCTTCATCTATTGACTGATCTCAATAGTCAGCCAAGTCATAGGAATGACTTTCGGCACTCGGCATAGCGTCATAGTCTAGACGTCACGAACCCACTTTGACCCGAATCAGCCTTGAACCCGCACAGAGTGAACGTCAGTCAAGTATAAGAGAAGACCACTACGACTGTCAGATCGAGGCGTCGCCCGCTAGATACAGCATCAAGAGCACCCATATAGACGATTCCGACTGTGTATCTGACAACTGCCAACATGACCAGCTCACTTGAGCCATATCGCATACCCCAGCTCGAAGGCGGGCACCGTCCAGGTTCCGACGCAATCTTCAACTCGCGCAGCAAAGACGACATTCTCACAACCCTCCAAGAATGGAAGTCCAAGCGCATTCTTCTGGTTCACAGTAAAGCTCTCGCCAAGAATACTTCCATCATAAACGATCTCAAGGATGCCCTTGGCGATAGACTCATCACCGCCAAGGAGGGTGTCGGCTCACACTCTCCATACGAAGATGTTATCGACATTGCCCATAGAATCACTGAGAAAAACATAGACTGTGTTGTTTGCGTCGGCAGTGGTTCGTATTCTGACGCCTGCAAAGTTGCACGTCTAATGTCAGCCACCCTACCTGAAGGTTTCGAAGAGAAGGACATGGAGGCCCTTCTTGATCAAGAAAAAGGCGTCGCGCCTCAGGATAAGATGAAGAAAGCAGAGGGAGTGAAACTTGTTTTAGTACCTACGAGTTTGTCTGCTGGAGAGTGGAATCACACGGCGAGCTGCACCAATAGCACAGGCAAGAAGCAGCATTTCTCTCTCAAAGATGGCGGTGCACCGGACTTGATCTTGATGGACCCATGGATTGCGAGGACGGCGCCTGAGAGACTATGGCTGAGCTCTGGTATACGTGCTGTGGATCATTGCATTGAAACACTCTGCAACCCAGAATGCGCAAAGTACCCTGATGTTCAAGAGTGGTGTGAGAAAGCCCTGCGCGATTTATCGAAAGGCCTGGTTGAGTACAAGGAGGGTGTCAACCGTGGAGAAGAAGGCGAAGATGAGCTAGTCCACGGCATCGGCAAATGCCAAGCAGGAAGTCGAATGGCCCTCATGGGCTTTATTATCTATAGCGTCAACATGGGTGCCAGCCATGCCATCGGCCATCAATTGGGTAGCGTAGGAAAGGTCATGCACGGCATCACGAGCTGTATTATGCTGCCCCCTGTACTGCGCTATACCAAAGACAAAAATCCCGAAGCGCAATCTAGGATTGTCAAGATCTTTAATGAGACACTGGGATGGAACGAGGTCGAGGCGGGAGATTGTGTTGCGCGGCTGGTCAAGATTATTGACTTGCCGTGTAGCCTGAAGGAGGTTGGAGTTACACGGGACGAGCAGATTGAGCAGATCATCGACAAGACCATGACCGATGTTATGTTCTCGTTTGGAAAGATCCTCACAAGAGACGAGGTCTCTAAGATTGTTTACTCGGTTAAATAGATATGCAATGATACACAAACAATAGATCTTTAGATGCAAATGCAGAACGACACAGGCTAGGTACATAGACAATGCGGAACTGGCCAACATTATTATTCGTTCGTTCATCAAACATCAAAATCCTGTGATCTGGGAGAATCTCTTCACAGCCAGCTGGCCAGAGATCTTCCGCATGGTGCCTTGGGACCCGGAGGGTGCAGACAACCTGCTGAACATCCTACAGCCTGGCGAAGTCTCAGTCTACGTCTTTCCAGAGCCCGCGATCGTGCTGCGGTACAGTGGCGGGATGTGTTGTCGGTCATGGCTGTGGACGATGAGTTCGATAGTTGATTCATTACTCGAAGCTTCTGGATGGAGGAAGCTTTTTAGCATATTCCCTACTCTTACCTTTCGGCTGTCCCGTGTATTCCGTTTCTTGTTCAGCAGTGCCGAGGAAGAATCACAATATAATACTATTGGCAAGCCTTTCTATAGACTAGCATAGCTAGCACTAACTGCTGAATTGTAGAGTATGATGACGAAAGGGGGTTGCCCAGTCATACAGATCTTCTAAAGCTGTTCTGGCTGAAGGTGGTGCTTGAGGGAAGGTTATTTCGAGAGTTATCAGCGGGGATCGCTATTCGAGTCGGTTGCGTGGTAGTTCGACGCAGATTGAGAAAGAGATTGGTCGGAGACTGGGCAGTCGACTCGGCGATCGGATACGGAGCGGGTTGGAAGGAGGATTACTAGACGGCAGGGGGAGTGAGTGAAATGGATAGGAACCTCAGTCGAGTCAACAAGTTAGCTACGCCCATGATCGTGTCCCATCTGGGAGCAACCGAGAAGTACGAATGAATACTCCATTTCGGTATACACCGTTTCGCGCTCTTGATATGGCCAAGCCGTGCGTTGAACAGCTATTGATGGCTCCGGGGTTCATGAGCCTGATCACGGCGGCCGTGGCCCTCAATTCCGCTTGTATCTTGTACCCTGCGACGCTGTAACGGCGAGGTAACAACATCTCTTTTATCAATGGCTCAACATTTCTCT
The DNA here is from genome assembly GCA_020137375.1 of Fusarium chaquense. Classification (NCBI taxonomy): domain Eukaryota; kingdom Fungi; phylum Ascomycota; class Sordariomycetes; order Hypocreales; family Nectriaceae; genus Fusarium; species Fusarium chaquense. The sequence goes on from JAATNT010000104.1 coordinate 264,994, forward strand.
GGAGAATTATCGTATCGACGGAGTGTCTATGCGTGGGCAGTTGAAGTGGAAGTTGGCGCAGAGCTGAAGAAGCTCAAGGGGTCGCGCGACGAGTATGCTATGTTTCGAGGACCTCGTTACTAATCACGGGTGGTCGTGGAGACGCAAAAGTATAGCGCATCTCTTAGTATAACGAGTGGAATATCCGATTGAGTAATAATCTCTCGGCCGCAGGCCATGTTGGGTTGTTGATTGATCTCGCTGGTTTGTCTTGATTTTGCAATTTCTTGACTTTGAAAGTAACTGAACGCGTCAGTAGTTGCGCTATCGGGTCAGCGTATGTCCGATCATTGCGGGGTCATTTACTGGTTGTTCATAGGTAGCTCTGACACACTGGACAACCAACCAGTAGGTTAGTAGACACCCGGACACTTCCTAGAGTTTATGGACGTCTACACTACGATATGAACGGAAACAGGCTTATGTATTAGAGATGTGACTGTAACTACCAACGAACAATCTCATCTTGGCTCAGATTCGAGCAGTCTCTGTAACTAAACGGCTTGCGTCGACCTCGGTAGCCACCTCAGCAGACGCGTGCTGCCACATTAAACACACAGAGCCCGTGATGCGGTTACTCCTCCCTCCATTAGTGGCTGATGCCCTAAAGACCTAATTAATTCCTTCAATTGCAGCACTTGGCGACCCTCCACCAACGCGTAATTCTACCATTTAGCCATTGGAGCCGCTGTAAGCTTGAACGTAGCTGTCAGCAATGCGTTCATCCAGAGTCAGATGGAATGGAGATAAATACCTACTTGACTCGTACCTAAGTTGTTCTGAACGGTTCAACAAGCTTGCAGTCTTTTATCTTGCAAGACGTAAAAATGGCTTCCGAAACAATGACCCAGACACCCATTAACACCGCAACGGTGCAATCTAATATGGATTCACCTGGTCAATCTAGACAGATTGAAGCCCTGCAAGTTGAAGAGCCGGGCAATGAGGAGGAGAATATCGTCTTTCCCACTGGCCCAAAGCTTTGGTCAACCATGGCATCCATGTGCATTGCCTTGTTCCTCAGTGGACTTGTAAGCAGTAACACTCATATATGTCACTGACTTGACTCATCAACTATCGACAGGACATTACCATTGTTGCAGTCGCTGTGCCAAGTATAACCGACGAATTCCAGACCATATCAGATATCGGATGGTATTCCGCTGCATAGTATGTCTCAAACTCACGAACCTTGCCATCATATTAATGCTATTCCAGTGGCATGTCCCTCAGTGCCTTTGTCTTCTTGTAAGTCCATAATTCTTTATTGCCGCCATCGCTAATTGACACTCCCAGCTTTGGCCAAATTTATACTCTATTTTCCACCAAAGCCGTTTTTCTCATTGGCATCGCGACTTTCGAGATAGGCGCTCTAATTTGCACCCTCGCACCCTCATCAGCAGTCTTCATCCTCGGCCGCGCAATCAGTGGTCTCGGTCGAGGAGCCATCAATGGAGGCCTATTTAAACTTCTAAAGCAATGTTTCCCCCTCTCTAAGCAAGCAATGGTCAATAGCTTACTTAGCGGGGTTGGAAGTCTCGGCCTCATCACCGCGCCTACCATTGGCGGCGCTTTAGTCGATGCCTTCTCCTGGAGGGCGTGCTTTGGCATCAACCTTCCGCTTGGTGTCTTGTGCTTGATCTTGACGTGGTACGGCGTTCACGAGTCTTCTCACCATCGAGAGAACGCACCTGTCCTCACTTTGAAGGAAAAGATAAAAAAGATAGACTTCCTTGGGACGTTGATCGCTGTTCCGGCTGTTACATGTCTTCTTATGGCCCTACAATGGGGAGGCACAAAATTTGGCTGGGGCAGCTGGCAGATCATCGTGCCTCTTGTCGTCTGTGCGCTTCTGTTTACTGCATTTGGATATGTACAATACCGCCAAGGTGATAAGGCCCTGCTGCCTCCGAGAATTCTGAAGCAGAGAAGTATCATCGCGGGAATGTGGTTTGGAGCTTGTTGCGAAGGTGTTCTCGCTGTTACAGAATACTACATGTCCATTTACTTCCAAGGAGTGCGAGGTTATACACCTACGAAAGCTGGGTTGCTTGCTCTTCCTATGGTGGGCGGCTTGTCTGTCGCCTTTCTTATCTCTGGTCTTGGCACGACATGGCTTGGATACTATTACCGTGAGTTTGATGGGTAAATGTCTTGATGGATGCTGACCGGATTCATAGCATTCATGCTGGCGACGAGTGTCTTGACGCCCATTATATCAGGCCTTCTAACAACTATCGAATTTGAGGAACAGGTTACCAAAACAGTCATCCTTTTGGCATTTTTAGGCCTGACAGTCGGTCTTGGTCTCAATAGTCCGATGGTAGCACTTCAGGCAGTTCTTCCCATAGAAGACGTTTCCCTCGGTGGAGCTGTTTTAACCTTTGGTGCCGGCATGGGCTCCGCGTTGTGGATTTGCGCATCAGCGACATTATTCCAAGACCGTCTTGCCGCTGAGATTAGATCAGCCTCGCCAGGAACGAACGTTGAGGCGCTTCAAAAGGCGGGGTTATCCAAAATGAGGGAGTCAATTGGTCCAGAAAGGTTAAAGAATGTGCTTAATGGGTATGAGAATGCTGTTATACAGACATTGTACATTCCATTGGCTCTGGCTGTGCTTACTATTGTTGGCTCTGTGGCGATGGAGCGCAAGTCTATTAAGAAGAAACAATCCTAAGCCTAGACAGAGAGTGGGAGTGAGGAGTTGGAGTGGGAGTGTGGGAGGAATGGATCAAGGTTCTGTCACTCCCAGGCCCCGTCAGAATTCGGAACAAGCCAAATGACGAAATTGCGGCTGTTATCTTGGCCAATCATGTCCCCTGCATCACAAAAATGCTTCGAGACGCGAGGAGTAGCGCTAGCATGATATCATATCATATTTGCGGGATTGCCGAGTCTTTGCTCCAAACATTTGCTGAAGGATCGGATTTCAACCTGTCAAACCCTTTCCTGCCATGAAATATCGATAATATTTACGTCTTCGATCTCAGTGGCCAAGTGGCTGCACGCAGTCGATCTATGGCGATGCCATATAGGCCAATCAAGCCCGCCCTTTCGAATGATGGAAGCTTTCGAAAGGGTCTGCAGGATCGTACCGCACCAAAACGGACTGGTATGATCAAATCAGCTTGCTGGGAATGTCGGAAACGTAAAGCCAAGGTAGTAAAAGCCGAGCCCCAGATCAGGGTCGACTAACTGACCCCCAGATATAGTGCAATGGACTCAAACCCACCTGTGCAAACTGTGCCAAGTCCGACGCAGAATGCATATACGATTCAGATATTCGCGATGCAAAAGTCAGGCATTTGCAAATTGTAAATGAGAGGCTCGAAGCAGAGTTAGAAGCTGCGAAGACGCTTCTAAAACAGGTCGCCTTAGGGCCTGATCAAATTAGAAGCATCGTATTGGAGCTTTTACAGGATGCCAAGGAACCTTTGGAGATACTGAAAGTACTAACCGATAACGGAGGCATCAATTCTACCATGGAAACCTCGCAAATGCCTCATGTGACTTCACATTTGCCGACGGAAGGTGTCTTTCATGGTGCAGAGTATTTCAATACATCTGGCTCGATATCAGCCAACAGTAGCTTCGGGCAGTCCTTGGTAGCACCAACGTCACTCTACCAGGCTTCCCTAGATTCAGTTGGACACATAACAGGTCATCCCAATGTAAGACTCTATGCCCCTGGAGTTTGAGTGATACTGATATCATGTTATTTAGTCACTAACGGTAGGCTCGCTAAGTCACCAACCACCACACCAGTCGGAGGCACAAAGTCTATTCTTCGAACCGTTGTTCGACCATGACGATTTTTTACTCACAGCAACACCTAACATACCAGGGCGTAGTCCCCATGATGGCCATCGGCAGTCAACAATCCATACCGAGGCACAGCCTCAGCTGATGCATGAAGGGTCAGATGGTTCACCACCCTCAACTGTATCACATTCAGACACCTATACGTCGACCCAGGCGACTATTCAGATGAACAGTGAAGAAACTTCAATGACACCGCTTGGTGCCCATCCAAACTTTCGAAACCACTTCAACAACTTATCGCTCTCAAGTAGCATCCGAGCGAACGGTTACCCTCGAACCATCCAAGAAGCGCAGATACGGAACATTTTCGTTCCTGATTGGGCTGCCGCCTCACTCAATACCATACCAGACCCAGGACACCTCGAGGATGCGTTTGGGGATATTTACAGAAAAGCAACCAGTCTTTTGAAGAGTGAAGAGCCGGCATATCGCATTATCGGCCATCATCCCAATATTGCAGCGTTATATGATCAGCAAGAGTTTGATAGGTCGTGTCTTTTATCGCAGTGGGCGGCAAGAATGGTACACAGTGTCAAGCGCAAAGGCAAGTCACCCATTTTGGGAATTGGAAAAGTGATTGGCTAATCTCCTCAGGGTACGATTTTACTTGCTTTGCATCCATGAACGTGTTCTGGTATATGATGAGATGGATGGTCGATCCTTCGCCAGATTCATATGCTGCAATGCCAGAATGGATTAGACCAACGTGAGCTGCCTTATTTCTCTATGTCTTGCTTTTGATAAACATCTATTGACGTTTAACAGTTCAAATCAGCTTTTTACCCCCCACATCAGCATGGCTGATTTTGTTCTCTGGCCAGGGTTCCGCGATCTCGTTGTACAACTACCGCAGCTTCAAGAACGTATGGAATGGCTGGCAGATATGTCGTTATTTATCAAGTGCGACTGGCCTTATCCGCTCGAACAGGCATTGCATAGGAACCCTATATCCGGGAATGTAGATCTTGTGGATCTGGCAAAGGTAATCATATTCATTTTTAGTCAGGAGTGACGACGCTAACTGTCTGACAGCAACATATATGGACACTAGGATGCTGGTCTGTAGGACCTTCTTTTAGAAGATTTGTACCTCATGCGGATTCATATCTCTTGGTAAGGCCGGAAGAAGAGCCTGTGTAGTTATCATGGGAGAAGCATCGATAGAAAGGTAACGGGATTGTGAGGCTGTGATTCTGCGCGAGGGCTTTTCTGAACAGATTTTGGTCAGAGAAGCGGAAAGCAACAAACCCTCTCATTACGTCCGCTATTAGTAAGTAGGCATGTAACAAAACCGGCTCATCCTTTTGGAGTAAATTATTTCTTGGGTATATAGAGTCCAGATGATGATCAGCTATCATCTGATTGCACGATGATAGGTTACAAATGCGTATGTCAAGCAGTTGTAGCGCGGTATCAAGCGAGTATCAGGTATAGAACAAATGGGTTTAGTTGAACACACTGGAGTGGGTGCTTAAAGGGAAAAGGGGAAAACATATCTATAGACAGGACTAGGGCCAAGTGGGGCCAAACAGGTTATTTCGAAACAATGATGCGTTATATCAAACCACAACGAGCGTGATATATGTCAAAGATGATTCTAGCTATCGTTCTGTCCTCTGCTACGACTAATGCTATGTTAGATCGAAGCAAAACACACTCCCGCCAGTCATACCCCCCCGAAACAATAGCGAAAAATGCAGCCGGCTTAGTGTATGGTTTCTATCCACAACATTCAACCTTTGTCAACTTGACGTAAACATTCTTCGGCGCCCTTGTCAACGCAACCATCTCTTCATCCGTTACCAACTCAGCCTTGACTGGCTCCAACTTAAACTCCCAGAAGACAAATGTAAAGAAAGCCTTAATTTCCATATATGCCAATTTCTTTCCAAAGCATGCACGAGGCCCCAGGCCAAACGCTTGCTGCGGACCGTTGTTTGGATCAAAAACAGTAACGTTTTCTCCCTTCTCGTTAGTCTGCATAGTGAGCCATCTCTCTGGAACGAATTGAGAAATGTTTGATTCGTCAAAGAGTTCCATCTTGTTCACATGTGCGCGAGAAGCTTCGGACCTCTTGTTGGGATCAACAGGGATACTTGGCATCATGACACCTGGGCCATTTCCTAGAAAGCCGATCGTCGTTCCCTTGGGGATGTGATGACCGAGAATCTGTGTATCTGTAACTGCTTCTCTGAGAGTGATGGGGGCGACCCGCGCGTGACGGAGTATCTCCTCGATAACAGCGTCAAGGTATGGGATGTGAGCTTTGAGAATCTCATCCATGGTTGGAACGCGCTTTTGTTCGAGAGCTTCAGCGTAGCCTTTACGGAATGCCTCGCGAAGAGTTGACTGAACACGCTGGTCTTTGGTTAAATATTTCATTCCCCATCTTAGAACACCAGATGTTGTCTCATGGCCAGCGACGAGGTACCCAAGTAACTTGAAAGGTTAGAACGGCTCCAGCAATGGATTGAATATGACATACCTCGCTGAGAATAGATTGGTTTCGGTAATCTGGTTTACGTCCCTCTTTCTCGGCAATAGCATCTTCGCGAGCCATCATGTTGTCCAAAGCACAGCGTTGTGGTTGACCCTTTTCCCTTCTCTCTATGCTCTTGGCGATCTCTCGATCTTGCAATTTAACGCGCATTGCATTTGCCTTCCTCATCTTTGGCGACAGGTTGCGATAAAGGAAATGACTGACAAGTGGGTAGGGTGATCTCATCGAAACGTTGAAACTTTCAATCAGGATATCAAAGCAGCCAAGCTCTTCATCGTAGAACGGGACGTGTGCAAACTCGAAAACGTCGTCATCCCCTCCAGTAGTGGTCTTGCTTCTGAGTTCATCGAGTTCCTTTCCGATTTGTCCCTGCCCGGAATCGACACCAAATGAGGCTCCCAGGATGATATCGAACGCCGCATTGTGAATATCGTGCGAGATATCAAATGGTCGTCCACCAGATAGACGACGCTTGCGATCCCAAAGGTCCATCAGAGTCGAGAACTTGTGATGAATTTGCGGAGCTGTGGCCTGCTGGAGAAAACTGGTTGACATAAGATCCCGAACCAGCTCTCTATTCTTCTTGAACTGTGGATCTGATGTTTTGAGCGTGATTTGATGAAGTGGTGTCAGCCCGCCAAATTGCTGTCTTGTGATGTCGGCTCGGTCAAAATCTTTGAGTCGTCGCATGCAAATATCCGATGCTTCAAAATGATCCGCTACAAAAACCCAAGGAAGCCCAAATGGTTTCATGAAAACTTGGACCAAGGGAGATTGGTGTCTCACAGCTTGTTGTGCCCACCATTCGCGACGGTTCTTTGCTGCCCTAAATTCGGGTATGTCGCCCATGATGGAATTGATTGCATTTTTGTTGTACGGGATGCCGGGGATTGGCTTGGGGAGGAGGGCACGTCGTATGAGATAGAGAGTGCTGACAATAGAGAGGAACAGCGTCAAGATGAAGCTCTTGGGCGCTCGTTCGTACAGCTCGACAAGGTGAGGCGACATGGTTGTCGATAGATGATGAAGGAGCGTTGATCGGCGTAAGCGTGAGAGTTGATGCGACGCTTGTTCTTTATATGCCACATGTTACATGGTAATTGCCGAGTGCTTGGTGATCCTTGGTACTGTAATTACGAGGCAGCGAGGTCAACTAGTGTAAACTAACTGCAATCCGAGCCTTTCCACTGGCTGTACTGAATTGTAAATTAAACCACTTCAGTGCTAGCGGGGTTGTCAGCGGGGTTTTATTGTGCTCATCAGACTCTGAACGTGCAAGATAAGACTTGTCCATTTAAATGGCAACGTCTCTTCCCGAGACTTGAATATGGGTTGAAGTCAAGACGGGGCATCAATCAAGACCATCGGATCTTATGATATAACCACAGATTACACTTGGTACGATTTGCGTGTTCTCTCGCACAATTCCATATATGCGTTCCTGCTGGAATGATCCGCGACGTGCATGGCTTATCCCGTCTGAGGTAAGCTGATGCTACATCAAACATCCCAGTAGTACTCACTTTAGTCACTCAAGAATACACGCAATCCCACATGTGAATACTCTCATCATTGCTTGTTTCAAATATTATTCAATCTGACATCGCACCATTAACCGCTATCGAATGTATCCAAACTGTGATAGCTATATTATAGGAATGTTGGAAATTAGAAGTAGTATAATCGCAAGGGTTGAGTGTCGGAAAAGACTGGTTGTCTGCTGGAATTAGCCAAGCCCGGAAGGATTCAGCAATTTCTGGGCCTTGTCGAACGTAAGAACGCCTATAAGAGTCAAGGAAAAAGCAACTAGTAAATCCTACCACTGCTTCTAGCCATGCATCGCCGACCGAAGATGCCTTTGACGCCGAAGTATGTCCAAAAAAGGCTTCTTGAGTGCCTGAGATACCTGACCCATGCAGCCCGTACTACACCTGTTTCTTGGTTCTGGATTCGATGAGTTTTACTTGTTGGTGTATGCCGTTTCTTGTTGCCATGGGATCGATGATGGTGTCGCGCGTCTCTCTGATGGTGGGATTCTTTATCTTCTCTGCGTCTGTGGTTGTGTACCTTGCTTACTTTATTCCCTCTTCGCCTCTGTGAGTTCTGGATAGTTGCTGCTACGGGAAGTTCAGGAACAGGTTCCGCCAGAGCGACAGCTTGTCGTGCCTCCAATGCTATCTGAACTGGACTTCCAGTCAGATTTCTATTTCCTTGAGCTGATGATTCATCCGTGTCTTGTTGTTCAGTCGTGTCTGGTCGAATAGTTGGTCCAGAGTCCACGCCGTTGTCAGTGGCGCTGAGTCGCTCAAGGTTCTCCCTACCATGTCTCAGCGTAGCATCTAGCGTTGGGATATCTTGTTTCTTATCCTCCCCATTCTCTAAATGGTCCCCTTGTGGCTCTACTGGTTGATCTTGGTTTTCCTCTTTGTGTGCTTGAATCTCGATTGATACCTCGCCATTCTCTTTAGTGGCTGTGTGGTCGACAGTGTCTGGTGTCCATTCCGTCGAAGTGACCAGATACCCCTCTGCTATCGAAACGATAGTTCCAGCTTCTGGATCGGTCTGCGTTGGTAAGTCGATCTGTGGTGCTTGTTGTTTGATAGACCCAGATTCGTATGCTTCCACTTGCTTTACAAGCCCTGCTTTTTCCACCTCAAGCTTGGCTTTCTGTTGTTTCAGAATAGCATTCTCCCTCTCATGGCGTTTTAACTTTTCTTCAGCCTTCTCTAGATCCCACTTGGAAGCCCCAAGCCGTTTTGAAAGATCGGCCTTGTCTTTGATGAGCTGGTCTTTCTCCTGCTCCAGTGCAGTGTTCTCGCTTTCATAGCGTTTTGCCTCTTCCCAAGCCTCCTCTCTCTCGGCAACTCTTTCCTCGTACCTATCTTCTAGCCATATCATGTCCTCCACCGTGGGTTCCTCGAGTAACCCTCTCTGTTTTCCGACATCCTTGTTGGAACAATATTTGACCCTTTGACATCCACAAGACAGAACCCTCTTTGTGTCTTGTTTTTCTCGAAGTTCTCGTACCTCTTCTTCTGACTTACTGGGCCTTGCTTCCAAAGCCTGTGAACCGGCTTCAGGCTCTGATAACTCATGCAAAGCCTGCTGTCCTTTCTCTGTCACGATTGATCCCAACGGCTCTCCAGCCTGACTAAGCTTTTGTGTTTCCTTTTGCAGCTTATCAAAAAGAGCGTGCGATTGTCTTTCCCAAGTTCGGCCGATCGTCCGCTCGAAAGCTTCTATCCACTCGTGTAGATCTTTCGGAACTCTGGAAAGGGATCCGGGATCCTCTGGCACTTGCGGCATCTTGCCTTCTCGGACTCCTGATATCTTTTTACTAGACTCAGGTCCTTCTTCATCACTAGATGGCTCATTGTTGGGTATGTCGGAGTGAGACGAGGATCTTGAAGACCATCTATCCTTCCTTCTATTACCAGTTGGTGAAATATGGGGAGCTGGTATCTTAGACGGCGTACTTCGGCCTGAACAGGATACATCTTGCCCTTGTGCTGATAAAGGACTTGCTGGTGTCTCGGAGGCCTTGTTGGTGTTCGGCGTACGTGGTGAAGAGGTTGCTGATGTTGATGGGGAGTCCCTTATTTGTAGCCTAAGTGCACACTGACTTCCCATCTCGGGAGCCCTGGCCAGAGGTGAATCGGGTTTACTGCTTGAAGCCATTGTAAGCCTGGTCTTCGTGGACAAAAATGGGGTTGGAATAGATGTGAGAATATGTTAGTTGTTATACAGGGTCAATTTGGCCCGGGAATCTCGCAGAGCCTCATTTTCCATTTCGAAGATAGCCGAAGACAAGTTGGTTGTCCTTGCAAAGGTGGTCAGCACAGCCTGCTTCATCCTACACTATGGCGTCCAATTATTGCAATCTAGAGGGCCTCAAAATATTATACGCTTCTCACAAAACTTGCTTGAACGAACCTAATATGCTTTTCGGAGCTTTTGGGTCGTTTGGTGACTCGTGTCTGCAGCCTCGTTCGCCTTACATTGCTTACCCATAATCATCTGATCAATATGAGTTCATCATAGCAGGGCGAACTAGGCCACCATAATTGTGTTTCACAACATGAGCTTGGTCATTCAAAACCAGTGACGGAACCTTGCTTTACCGACAGTGAAGACATGCTACCCAGTCTTGCTTAACCCGAACCCCCACGTCATGGAAAAAACGTTCTCAGGGCCATGCCATACTGTTTGGCTCGCGGCTCGGTTTTACGACAGGCTTAGTATTCCAGGGAGGGAGGGAACATCTCGATTTATTGCTCATTGAGACAGTCACATGCCGCTTTATTGTGCAATGTGACAAGTCCAATTTTGTTACTACTTGAAGCTGAATTGTAACACCACAATAAGTAGCTCGGAAACGACGGGATCTGTCGGGTGAAAACATATGTAGATTGGTTGATATGCTGGTCAAGCTTCGTAGTTGAGCGATGTAGGTAAATTGCTCTTCACAATTGTTTTTGATGCTACAATTCATAGGACAGCCTGGCAATATAACATAGTATTCTAATCACGACCGTGTTGGAGTGAATCGCCCACCACAGTCAATTATGCCAGTCTCGTACTTAATCTTCCCTGTAAATTTTCAATCACCCCACAAATCATGTGAATGAGCTGCAATGCCTCGAGAAATTCCCAAAATGGGCTTCAACAACACAATTCAGAGCCATTACGCAGAAATACTTACACATTGATCAATCATCTGACTGCGGGGAAGCTCGTTCGTTGCTTCCGGGTTAGAAGAGAATCATGAACTGGAGATTGCTACCCTGTATCATCGGAAAACTCCCCGATTTGCCAATTTACTTGGCGGTGAGTTCAGAGACTGGGATAAAGACCTGTTGGAAGTGACGGAGCTTCCACAATCCCTGCTTGTGACGTGACTTCAGTGGATCAGTAACGGTTAACCTTCGGCTATATTTTATGAGTGTGAGACAAAGCACTGAAGCAAGTGCATTGATAAATACCGACCGACCACATACACAGCATTAAAAATATAGACTCAAGTCATGAGAGCTTGACAAACACATCCATGATGTGGCCCTCTCAATTATTGTGTCTTGCTTTGCAGGCGACAGGAGTCTTGTCGCGCCCTGCTGAACCTCTCCACCAAGAGTATCCATCGCGTAAGTCAACTAGCTTACCCACCAGAATACCCCTGACTGCGAAGCTAACCTCCAAATACAGCACAAGGCGAAGGCAGAGGCATCTGGAAAAGCGCCTATTCCAAAGCCCAAGACTTTGTCGCTCAATTGACCCTCGAAGAAAAAGTCAACGTGACGCGTGGTTTTGCCGCCGACAACATCTGCGCTGGCAACACTGGAACGATACCGCGTCTAGGATGGCCGGGATTATGCCTCCACGATGCTGGCAATGGCGTCAGAGCAACGGATCTCGTGAATTCATACCCCTCTGCTTTACATGTCGGTGCAAGTTGGGATAAGAACTTGACCTATCAGAGGGGCTACTATATGGGGAAGGAGTTCAAGGCCAAAGGAGGTGAGTCGTCAGTATGAGGAAATTGCTATTGTATACTGACCGTCTTCAAGTAAATGTTCTGCTTGGTCCCAACGTTGGACCTTTGGGGAGAACACCACTTGGTGGTCGCAATTGGGAAGGTTTCTCGGTTGATCCCTACCTCACAGGCAAGCTCAGCGCGGAATCCATCATCGGGCATCAGAATGCTGGAGTCATCGCCAACGTCAAGGTAAGCAACTCACGCAATAAAAGAAAATCAAATCTGACATTCACAGCACTTCATCGCGAATGAACAAGAGACCTATCGTCGCCCATACTACGGCATCGAGGCAGTCTCCTCCAATATCGATGACAAGACACTTCACGAGTACTATCTTTGGCCTTTTGTTGATTCCGTCAGAGCAGGCGTCGCATCAGTCATGTGCTCATACAACCGCGTGAACGGGACCTACGCTTGCGAGAACAGCAAATTGATGAATGGAATCCTCAAGTCTGAACTTAAGTTCGACGGATTCGTGCTTTTGGATTGGAATGCCCAGCATAACCTCGAAAGCGCGAATGCAGGACTCGACATGGTCATGCCTATGGGAGGTTTCTGGGGAGAGAACCTGACCATGGCGGTCGGAAATGGCAGTGTCAAGGAAGACAGGGTTACTGATATGGCTACCAGGTTTGTATCACTACAAACAGAGCCTTTTCTTTTGCTGACACTATCTCAGAATTCTTGCTGCCTGGTATCTCGTCGGCCAAGACAATGACTTCCCAACACCTGGCATCGGCATGAAGAACCTTTCCCTTCCTCATAAACAGGTGGAAGCTCGGATTCCTGAATCACGACCAACTTTGCTTGAAGGAGCCATTGCAGGACATGTGCTCGTCAAGAATGAGAACAACGCCCTCCCTTTCAAAAAGAACCCCAAGATGATCTCCGTTTTTGGGTATGATGCCACGGTTGCCGAGACCAAGAACACTGGCAAGTTATTCGAGCTTGGATATACATCTTCACCAGAGATGGGACAGGCTGTTCTCGGTGATGAACATCACTTCGACCAAGCTGCCAGAGGAGGAACCATTGTCTCTGGTGGAAGGGCTGCTGCTAATTCACCTCCATATATCAGCGATGTGAGTCCATCCTTTTCACATTTTTAACCGTTATCTAATATGAATCAGCCCCTCAGTGCCATCCAACAAAGAGCTGCTAAAGACGGAGGTTGGGTCAACTGGGATCTCTCTTCCCCTGACCCGGACGTCAATGGCGCAAGCGACGTCTGTCTTGTCTTTATCAACGCCATGGCAACGGAAGGTTGGGATCGCGACGGCCTTCACGACGACTTCAGCGATGGTCTCATTCTTAACGTCGCGTCCAAGTGCGCAAACACTATCGTGGCCATTCATGCGGCTGGCATTCGTCTGGTTGACCAGTGGATCGAGCATCCCAACATCACGGCCACCATCATCGCTCATCTTCCGGGTCAAGACAGTGGCGAAGCACTGGTGAAGCTTCTTTATGGCGAGGCCAATTTCTCGGGAAAACTTCCTTACACCATTGCGAAGAACGAGAGTGACTATACACCTTATGAGCCTTGTGGACGAGAGGGAGATAGCACGGACCCTCAATGTGACTTCACGGAGGGCGTTTATCTTGACTACCGGTCTTTTGATGATCGGGATATCACGCCGAGATACGAGTTTGGCTTTGGTTTGAGTTATACCAAATTCAACTACTCTTCGCTATCCGTCAAGGTTGGCCAGGCAGGATCTTCTGCCGCCACTGGCGATCTCTGGGAAACATATGCTACTGTTCAAGCAACAGTTTCCAACACCGGTGAGAAGAGTGGTGAAGAGGTCGTCCAACTCTACGTTGCTATACCCAACAGTCCACCCAAGCAACTCCGAGGCTTTGAAAAGGTGAACTTGGACAAGGGCGACTCAGTTGAGATTCCGTTGGAGATTACAAGGCGAGACCTTAGCGTCTGGGATGTTGTTGAGCAGGACTGGGTCCTGCAGTCTGGCAACTACACGATCTTTGTGGGCGGCAGCAGTCGTCATCTCCCGTTGATGGAGTCATTTACCATTAACATTTAATCCTACAACACCGAAGAATAGAACTAGAATAAATACACTCTTATGCAATCGAGGTCCCGTTATCCCTCGTTGCCTATCTGGATTCCACTGCACTGTTCCAAAACCAATCCCGGAACACCAAACCGTGGCAACAGAACCCGTGCTCTAGCAAGCTGTGTAGATAACCAAGCCTGACTACCATGGCCATGCGTTTTCTCTAACGCTACAGAAAGAGACCACATGAAACGATAGATTTGGCGTGGGTCTTCCCTTAATGCCTTGGTCGCGACGGCGAAGATATACGACAGAGAAGTCTCAGGCTTGAAAGGTGTTTCGTGGTATGTGTCCAGGCTTGAACATAAAATTTGAAGGGCGTGGAAGTCGAGGGCTGCGGCGTAGACCGTCCACATCAGACGTTTACCGCCCGAACTGGGGGTTTTCTTGGCAAGGAGTAAGATGTCTACAAATTCCTATAACTGTCAGTCAGGATCTTGGTGCTGAGGGTTCACCATACATCACCAAAGTGCTTAACATGTCGCCACAGTGTCTTCAGACTGCCTTCCTCCGATCCATCACGTGTCGTCGATCTCGCCAACCTGAGAAGCTCCAACTTGGCTCCTTGGCATAGATGATAGAGACGTAGTGGCCGATAGTTCTCCAGATCATCGAGAAGTTCGGATACAGGATATTGTTCGCCCCACATCTTTGGAAGAGCCGATCTCACACTTAGGAAAAGGTGTTCATGAGAAATGTAGTCATCAGCGTCACGAGATAGAAAGTCAAGACAGAATTGTCCGCTGTTGATATCTCCTGTAGCCGAATCTGCATCCAGATATCTGGAGACAGTCAGTAGACGCGCGATTGAGTTTTGGGTTACAACCTACAAAGTGTACAGAAGCATTGCCTGTGCTACACACGGTAACCTTTTTTGTACTTGTCCTTGCAGATATGGTCTTAAGAAAGACCTGATCCCTTCAAGATGCAACAACGATGACCCGATAGTTTCTGAATCGTAAGCCTCGAACCTGAGAATCAGGAACCACATAGAAAACAAGGCATCGATATCGCAGCTCTGTTCTCCTGTTTGACAGATATGACTTAGTAAAGACGACAAATCTTGCAGAGCCTGGGAGTAATGGACTGTTGCAGCGGATGCAAGTCGACTTGACCTTTCTAGAACCTCAGCTGGGTCGACTGCATCTTGTGCGGTGAGAAGATCCTTTGCTCTTAGTTCCATATCTGCGACGGCGATGAAGCTTCTCATTACCCCAGCATATTGACTCGCGATGTGCGTGTAGATGTATGAGAAGTTACTCCATGGCCAGAGCTTCCCATAGCTCAGGACTAATATCGAGCTGGGAATATACGCAAACGCTGCACGATCCTCCGAGCTCAAACCAAGTGAGTTAGCAAGAGCGATATGAGCTGCTGATAAAGACGTTCGTGATGGTTCACGACTGCTCCCAGGCGAGATGAAGTCGGCTGGACTCGCCGAGTCAGTCGGGGTAAGATCTGTGTTTGGCGATTCGCTCGACGCAATGAGTCTGGGACTTCCATAGCCAACAGGACTCGACAAACTCTTTGAAGATGGTCCCCTTACAGACAATGATTGTCCCGGCTCAAGCCACTCGCATTTGTTGGGACTGCCCTCGCATCGTTTACAGACAGGCCTCCTTTCGTCACACTTGACTTTTCGGATGCGACACGTCAAGCACCCTAGGAAGCAAAATTAGCAAGGGTGTCGGAAATAAAACGGATGATTGGAGGATGACGAGGACACGGCACGCACCATTCTTGGACCTCGCTTTTCGCCGATCGGCGGCAGGGGAGCTTGAGCTCATCCCAATCACTTTGAGTCGTGGAAGTATGGGGAGGATAAGACACCTGACTCGGGGATTTTATCATTTAGTAGTATTGGAGAGATGGGATGGTAAGCAATAATGTTTGCTTATTTCACTTGCGGGCGTTGGAGTCTCGGCTTGCAGAAAATCTGCAGGCTGTTTAGTAATATTAACAACGGATATTCGGGGTAAAGACAACCGTGGCTTGGGATACAGGGAATACAGATGATGGATAGAGTTTGAGTTTAGTACGGGGATAGCTTAGCTTGTTCTGCCATTTCCGCGAATTCCGTCGTGTATGGGACGTAGTTTTCTGGCATGTACAAGGTTAGATCTCAAGATAATTCATAAGGGAGGTTATCTGCATGGGTATTTCCTGAAAAAGGTATAATCTAGCTGCAGAAGATGCCCTAGAGAGGGGCCCCCAAGAAGCCATGCCTCTTTCCTCACAATTGGGCTCGAAAAGAAGAAGAAACGTTGATAAGAAAGAACGTCTCTTGCTGTAATGATTGCAACATTACCATCGCAATGTTGGCTCATAATGTCATTGTGGCTTTGTAAAGATTTGCTATGGATAGGATAAAGATACTCCCTTCTGAGTCGCATTCGCCGACTCAAGAGATTTACAGCCCGCAACAGTTCAGTTCAGTTCAGCCTCAAGCGATGGACTGTCAGACACCCAGCCTCTAATTGGTTCGCTCGGCTACTTTTGCACAGACCCCCCTTCTACCTCAGCCGTCTGTCCCTTGCTGCTTGCACTAGCTTGGTGAGAAGTTTTTATCCCAAAGAAGTAACAATTTCGCAGTATTTTCTTCTCTCGGAGTTTCCTAATCTAACAGAGGATCGGCCGAGACGGGATGAGCGTTTAACGAGGTGGCACATGTCATGGAAGTTAAAGGCTCGGGTTGGGGTACCGTCTCATGCAAGGTTCTTGAGCCGCGGAGAACGTGGAGAAGAGAGTTAGCAGGAGGAAGTTGATGCTCATATAAGGAGAAAGCCAAGTCCTTTATTATTCCCAGAATGAACTACGGCCGGTTCTTTCTAAACTGTTGATTTCATCATTCCAAAATGTCTTTTTCCACCCAAGACCTTCACAAGAGAATCTCTCAATCCGTCGCGCATCATGAGCATGATCTGGCTGAGATTTGTAAAAATGTACGTCATCACAATCCCTTACCTTACCCTCTTTACCTCTCTAACAGTGGGAAAGATCCACGAAAACCCTGAATATAATTACAAAGAGTTCAAAGCCCACGACAACATCTGCAATCTCATGCAACAACTTGGCTATAATGTGAAGCGACATGCATACGACATCGAAACCTCATTTCAAGTCGAATCCGGCAAAGGCGGAAAGCTCATCGTCTTCAACGCTGAATATGATGCACTTCCTGGTCTCGGTCATGCTTGCGGACATAACCTAATTGCTACAAGCTCAATCGCTGCTTTCTTGGCGACGGCTGAAGTGATACGCGACAGCAACATCCCAGGAAGAGTACGACTTCTTGGAACTCCCGCTGAAGAAGGTGGCGGTGGAAAAGTACATCTTATCAAAGCTGGCGCGTACGAGGGTGTTGACGCCTGTCTAATGGCTCACCCAACGGGAAGGCTCTCGCCGCCTGATTCGGATAATGTCGATGGTGTTTCCGCTGCCAAGACTAGCGCAAGACGACAACTTAAGGTATCATTTACAGGGCAAAGTGCCCATGCTGGGAATACGCCTTGGCATGGAAAAAATGCACTTGACGCCGTGGTTTCTTCCTACGTCAACATATCTCTTTTACGGCAACAGATACAACCCACAGAAAGAATACATGGCGTCATTCGAAGCGGTGGCTCAGAGCCAAATATTATCCCTGACTCTACTGATCTGGAGTATTATTTGAGGGCTGCGGGCGTCGACGCGATTAAGAATATTTCCAAGAAGGTCGAGGCTTGTTTTGAGGCGGGGGCTGTCGCCACAGGATGCGATGTGAAGTGCACATGTGACAGGCGAGTTCATATACCTACTTGGTGGTATAGCAATACTAATACCCATACAGTGATCAGGATTACATGGAACTTCGACCAAATATCTGCATGTCTACAGAGTTCACAAAACACATGAAGGCTTTCGGGAGAGATTTTATCGATGATGCAAACCAACCACCAATGGGCGCATCAACAGACATGGGTAAGTCTCTTATCAAGGTTCCTTGGCCACTTTAATCTAACAGCTTAGGCAATGTGTCATATTGTCTCCCAGGAATCCATCCCATGTTCTCCATCGGAACCGAAGACCCTGAAGTCCAACCTCACACGCCCAAATTTGCCGACGCCGCAGGAACAAAGGAAGCCCTTATCAGAGCCTTGGATTGTGGAAAGGGATTGGCGGCTACAGCCTGCGAATTACTCTTGCAGCCCGAGCTATTGGAAAAGGCAAGGGATGAGTTTAAGCAGGATGTTGAACCTATTGGATATAGACTTTGACAAATTCACATTAAGAGATAATAAACACACGTTTCTGTACTACTGTGCACTCTCGGTCATGTCACAGAGTTATCAGTCTTCTATATCGAGCAACCTAACTCGATCTCATGCAACCGACATCGTCAGTCTGATTTTGGGTACCATAGTTAAATACGTTGTCAAAAGACATGACGACGTTCGACTTAATGAGCTGTCGTCATTGTTGAAAACTAACGTCGCGCGCCGAGGAACAAAAGTCAGGCCAGGCTAAACTAGATGCCGTTCTTCGCATCACGGACCACATTCCCGATGAGTTGAGTCCGGCAGACAGACTTTACTGCAAATCGACTTGCCGACTCTAATCATCGGGGAACCCCCAGATTGCTTCTAAATAGCCGAGTCGGCCAATCGGCGTCCCCAGCGATACAATGACTGGGTAGATAACCTTCTTCTGCCGAGCTGTCCAATCAGAGTATCATGATATCCGAGCTGGAAAAACGGCTCTTCAAAACGGTAGAGATTTTATGTCTTGTTTGCAATGCTTCTTTTGATATCCAGAGTAATGAAACATGTATCACCCTTGAATCTTTCTAGGGCGATAGATACACTATCTTTGCGGGGGTGGAGTTATCTTAATCAGTTGAGGAGAGATAGCAACGCCATCTGGTCTAGATCATCGACCTGGTCATTATCATTGTCTATTTAACAGCGTTCAATCCCCAGATTTGAGTATACAGCATCTCTTCCACCAAAACAAAATCCATTATATATCTTACAATATGACATCAGACAAAGCAGACAAGATCAACCTCCCCAATCAAGACCTCGATGTCAAGATGGGCGAGACGTTGAGTCTTCAAGGTTCGATACAAGTGGCCGAAGAAGGCATTGACAACAGAGCACGAGGTCGAAAGGTTTTAAGAAGAATCGATCTTTGGTAAGTTGAATCAGCTGTTCCATAGATAAGAAGAGTCTGACGAGTCATTCTAGTCTTATGCCACTACTCCTTGTTTCCTACACACTACAATTCCTTGACAAACAATCTCTCAACTTTTCGTCGATCATGGGTATAATCGACGACTTGGTACGTACTCTTATCATTTGTAGACTTCTCTACTGACACTATAAGGATCTCGTTGGGTCAAGATACAGCTGGTGCAGCAGTGCCTTCTACTTCGGTTATCTTGCTTTCAGCTACCCAGCCTCTTTCCTTATGGTCCGCCTTCCCCTCGGAAAATATCTAGCTGGCTCAAGTCTCGCATGGGCTATCGTTCTATGCTGTCACGCTGCAGTTCAGAACTTCCAGGGGCTTCTCGTAGCACGTTTCTTCCTTGGTGTAGCAGAAGCCTCGATCTCTCCAGGCTTTTCTCTCATCACTGGAATGTGGTATACCCGTGAGGAGCAGCCTTTCAGACATGGTATTTGGTTCCTGGGAAATGCCATTGCAACCATGATGGGCGGACTACTGGCTTATGGGATTGCTCAGATCGGAGGTCCTATCGCTGCTTGGCGGGTAGGTCTACTGACTCCTCCACGCATAACTTGGCTAATATCATTTCAGTGGCTTTTTATCATCTTTGGTCTCATTACTCTCGTTTGGGCCATCGTCTTAGCCATATTTCTCCCAGACACTCCCAACACAGCGCGGTTCCTCAATGAACAGCAGCGTACCGATGCGGTCGATCGAATCCGAAGCAACCAAACTGGCATGAAGAATAATAATTTCAAGTGGGATCAGGTTCGAGAGGTCATCACAGATCCTAATGTTCTCCTCTTGATGCTCTTCCAACTTACCTTTAGTATCCCCAATGGAGCGCACACAACTGTTAGTAAGCCCCTTCGATACAAAGATAGTACTAACTACTTCACAGTTCAGCAGTCTTGTCATGGCTGGCTTTGGCTTCAGCAGGCTCGAGGTGTATCTCCTCAACATGCCCATGGGTGCTATTCTTGCTTTCTTTGCGCTCGGATCGACATACCTGTGCAGTCGTTATGACGGCTACAGAACCATTATCGGCGCATGTCTGAGCTTGATCAGGTACGTAACTTAGCTGTTTTCTGTTCTACTATTCCCCGCTAACTGTTGCAGTCTTACTGGCTCCCTTCTGGTTCGTTATGGACCTAACCAAGGAAGCCAACTGTTTGGTCTCTGGGTCTTTGTAGCTTTCGCAGCTGGCTTTCCCATCGCACTATCCATGGTGGCTTCCAACGTCGCTGGCTTCACTAAGAAGAGTGTCGCGTCTGCCATGATGTTTATGGCTTATACAGCAGGCAACATCATTGGCCCATTTCTCTTCTTCGCATCTGAGGCACCGGGATATGCTGTAAGCCATCTTTTCTCCAGCTCACCATGCGGAATAAGGCTGACATCCATATAGAGCGGCTTTTTGGCCACAACTATCTGTTTTGGTGTCTCGACGCTGACGATGCTTCTTTTGCGATTCACTATCATCCGCGAGAATAAGCGACGAGACAAACTACAACAGAATGTTGTTAATTTGCACGAGGGGAGGATGGATCATCTCGAGCTTTCAGACATTACTGACAGGAAGAATCTCAACTTCCGCTACGTGTATTAAATTGCGCAGACAACTGTGGCGAGAGAGCTCGCCGGACAGGTCGCAAAAGGAAATAGGGACTTAATACAAGCCAGACGAAACAATTAGCACTCTCTTAGGCTATATATTCACTAAAACCGATCTAATACTTTTATCGGCCACTAAATCAGTACCGGTTTTTATGTGATGCACCTGCTCGCTCCTATCCACGCCATTACTTTCGGATGAGATACCTGAGGAAATAAGCAAGACATCTATTAAATATACAGTCTATGCGATAGATATAATCAAATAGGCAGTTTGTCTTTCTTTGCTTCCTAGAGCTTCAGCTGCTGATCAATCATCGTGACACAACCTGATCTATGAGTATACAGAGTCGGATATTAATATCCGTAGTCGCCTAGTCATTCGGTCATGAACAGACCACTCACTCGAGATGTACAACATGGTCGATGTTTCGTGTCCTTCATATAGTTATTAGGAGTGAATTGGACAACGTCGCGCTTCGTTAAAGCACTTCGATACCACGGGAACTGTCTGCTACTACCGACAAAGATAACCCCCGGACAGGTTATATAGACGTAAATAAATCTCTTGCATCGAGAGGCATGTATGCCAAGTAAAGTCACTGTCGAAGAAACTCCGCTGCCACTTTGCGTACCTTCAAATCTGCCAAGGCTGATGAGACGGATGATCAATGATCCATTCCATGAAGCGCTCCATTGGACGGATGCTGACAGTGACAAAACATGTTGGTCGTCACTTATAAGACGCAGCCCTTCGTTCCGCCAGTCGACACGAATCTTGCTTTTCTGCATATCATACCCCTTTGCAAAGTACTCCTCCTTATCAGCTGCCCCTCCCTTGCCCAATACTATCATGGCGTCCAACAACACAAACACCGTCTATGTCGTGACTGGAGGTAACAGAGGCATTGGGCTTGGTCTTGTCAGAGCTCTTGTCGCCCGTGACCATTCCACAATCTTTGCGACTGTCCGTGACGACAAGTCACGGTCATCTCTCGAAGCTGCTCTTGAAGAGACCTCAAGAGGTGATGGTAGCATTTTTTTCATTGTCCAGCTGGACTTTTCCACCGCCCTCTCCCCCGAGCATATCAGGGTTGCCTTTGATACTGATCGTGTCGACGTACTGATCAACAACGCCGCCTTCAGCCCACCAAGCTACCCAGCACTTGAGATACCCATCAGAGATCTCCGCTCGTCTTTTGAGATAAACACCATTGGTCCCCTCACTGTCACTCAAGGCCTTTGGCCATACTTGCAGATATCCTCTGATCCTAAAGTCGTCAATGTTTCTTCCTCAGTCGGGTGTATCACTTTCCAGGAAGTTGTCGCAGGCGCATATGGGCCTAGTAAAGCCGCCCTAAACTGGCTTACGCGGGCTCTGCATATGCAGAATGAGGGCTTGGTTGCTTTCGCACTTCATCCGGGCTTTGTGGGCACGGAGATGGGCAATTCGGCTGCGACAGAATGGGGATTCCCTTTGTCTATGCTCGAGAGTGTTGAGAGTTCTGTTGGGGGCATGCTCAAGGTAATTGATGGTGCTACCCGAGAGACGACTTCGGGCAAGTTCATAACGAACAAGGGTCAAGAGCTTCCTTGGTAAAGTTGTGTCAGAAGTCTGCTCCTAATGGGGCTGTTTGATCCAGTCAGCAAAGTTCACGAACCCTGGCAATATAAGCGAAAAGGCAATCGGAACACTCTTTATGTAGTCAAGCTTAGCCGAAAACACATGTATTCCATTAGCCCTATATTGTCTTCTTCCTCCCAGAAAACCATTCAATGACCAGACTTTATCTAAATTGCTGCTTTCTGCGCGAGTCGGAGGTTTTGAGAGTTTGCACTGCTTGGTGACGCCTGACCTGTACCAATCGACAATAAAAACACACAAGAGTTGGACCTAACTAGATGACACGTAGCATTTGGATCAGTGGCTCATATTCAGGTTTCAAGAAGTCAATTTCGATGCCGTGAACCTTTTAGTGCCCTTATCAGACGTCTCCATATCCCCTCCCGCCAAAATACCAATAATTGCCACTTCGCGAACCTTGTGTCAGATACCCAACACAACCCCATGACGTGGCAATGGAAGCTTATTTTTGTTCTTTTTTGTTCTTTTTGTTGAATAGAAGAATTTCACATGACGTCTTAAGCTCACCACTCCAAAAGGACAGATCTCTTGGTTGACTCCCAAGACAGGGGCTAGTATATATCAGAACTGTTTGCGTTAGTTTGGTCGCCGAAGACGGGGTTTTGGGCGACAAGTCTGTCCCCGAACTCACCCTCTCGCTGAGAGTGGCCTTGGTGGGTATTGAGCGAGTGACCCATCGAGTTTGCGGTGTCCGGCGACACGTTTGAAGAACGGAAGACCAGGAGCATGTTCCGGATTTATATGAGGGTGTCGCTCGTGAATGCCTGCGAGCTCCTCTTCAACCATCGCCGCCAGTTTGGGGTCGTATTTTGTGTAAAAGAAGCACCTGAAGATGAGCAAAAGTAAGACGCAGGATACAGCTGCAGCTCCTATAACCGACCAAGTGAATATCCAGTGGCTGGCCTTGATTCTTTCCTCGAGTGATGGCATTGTAAGAAAAGTATGTTAGACAAGATAGGAAGACTTTGCAAAACCGGTTAATCAAGAATGAGAGGAAGTTGAATTTTGTAGTGTTTATCTAACTTGACTGCTCTGGCTACCACCTCCTCTTTTTATAACCACAAAGCCGTATTCGTCTTCCTACCCTGATGCTTTACGTTAAAGGTTTGCTTTTCTTAAAAGAAGGTTTATTGTCGGAAGACATACCTGTTCTTGTCCTCGCAAGGTGCTCAACCACATTGAATTTTGACAGGATATCGGCACCTGGCTGGGATCTTGTTCGCCAGTTGTCCTGCCCGACGTCTCTGTGCAGTCGGCCAGAACATTCTTCCATTGAATTCATTCTGGTCTAGCGTGGTTCGTCCACTTGAGTGCGAAATACCACACTAGAAGCAAGAGGGAAACCAAGAAAAAGGCCCCCATGAAGCGAAGCGCTTGAAGAAAGTAGGCATGCTTGTCGAGGGAGTCATCCATAGCCTGTTTTTTTCTGATAGCTGAATGTGACAGGGAAAGGGAGGTTGGTGTTTATGGTCAAAGATTTGGTTGGAGTTGTAGATGCTGTGTTGTATGTGATGTGTGGTCCATTCCGCTCTATATTATAGTTACGCGTTTAGTGAGCATTCCGTGGTCTAGTCTCCAGCGGTTGAGGTTTTGGTCCTTCGTTACCTCGGTGGTTTGTTGCATTACGTTATGTTTTTGGTGGATAAGATTGCACCTGGCGTTTAATGGATTTGTCGACAGGTAAAGTTGAGCCCTGTCTCTCTTTTAGGAGTGTATTTGTCTTTGCCTTATGAGTGTCGTGTCGTTTTTATAGTTGAAGCTCAGGATCCTTTAGCCAGTCAGAGGTTTCTGAATTGAGTTTTCAGCCCTCTTTCAACGCCACGTCCTGGTTGTCTAGACACTTGTTCAATCACGTTCTCCATCGACTCTCAATTAAGCACACGGTGTCTGAAGGTAATCATCTCAACAAGTTTGCGTCCAGGTATTTATATCATCCATTTCATTACTCATCTCTCCTCACTCTTTCTTCCTTCCATCTCTAACCTTTCCCTATCCCAACAAGTCAGATTCAACATGAGTTTCCATGATTTTATTTACTCGTGGAAGGGCACCCTTACCGTTTGCGGCTTTGCAGCCCTTTTCATTGCTCTCCCGGTTATTGTAATCACTTCCCGCAACGGCAAGAACCATTGGAAGGAAAGGCATGATCTGCCGGGAGCTGAAGATTCAGACGAGTGACCTTGGTTCTGGGAGTCGCTTTCCCAACCATCGCCCCTGATACTCCAGGTTCTCGTGTATCAGTTCTTCCCGTTGTCTTTATGACCTTTCTCTGCTCTTTCCTCTATCCATTCTCCACTATTTCACCAAACTTTATCTCAAACCCCCGAAATTTCCTTCTATCGATATCAGAAGGTTATACACCTTATATCATAGTGACCGGACTGAGGTAAGTCTACTCGCCGACTATTGCACATTGAACGATAACCAACATGAATCTAGATACCACTACCGCTACTGAAGTCAATTCTATATACCGTTTACTTACTGACTCAACGTCCTCCTTACTACGGCCAACCTCGAGATTCTACACGTTAGTCATTGACATCTTCATACATACTTGAAGGCTTCAATGACTTCGTCCTTCATCATGGAACGACCTGTGTCATATTTCGAAGGACAGTTCATTTTGAACAAAGACAGCCCAAGGCGGTAATATGATGCGACTGGTATGTTACTTTTGCACAACTCCACCCGTGGCTATACTGAGTCAGTGCACAGTGATGCACAGCGACTGGAATATTTTGTTGTGACTCCCCAAGAGTTCGCAATGAGTTTATTCCTCTGTGTTGTCGCTACTTCCTGGTTCTTTGAGTTGAGTTTTTGGTACGAACGATGGGCGTTGCAATATTGGATGGTTTTAATTGTCCGTTGAAGAGATACCGAGGGCCCGAGTGAGGGAAACTGAATGCAGCGTTGAAGATAATGAGCTAGTCGTCATTGACCACCGTATCGTTTGCAATATGGACTGGGCCCTGTTTCTAGGCTTGTGACATTCATGCACCTTTCCTTTCACGGTGTTCGTTCTTATATATACATGTATCGCTATTATAACCCGTCCATCTACTTCCACTACTATGCCGAGTCAGACAAAGACAAGGAAAGCGTATCTCTCACACTATCAGTTTCACAAAACGAAGTCGATGCAACCGTTCCGACCCAAACTGTTTAACCACGCTCCAATGTCCTTGGAGACACCCTCTGCCAACCCATCATCAATGACTCCAATTTGCCAGCAACAGGAAATAGTGAGGCCCGCACCTCTGACTGAAATAACACTAAAAGTTAAAGCCGGCCCAGTCACTGATGCACTTTGGGTAAAGGTAGCGTCTTCTACCCTCCAGTACTCCTTTACGCCAGTATCGCCTGGTAACTCTCCTTGCATGACTCCCAGATTGCTGACCTCCCAGGAATGAGTACGTGTCTTGGCATGGTCCATGAGATAGGTCTTCCAGTCAGTAATAAACTTTGCAAGACCCAGCTCGTCATTCTTGGCGCCCTGCTTCAGTTTGGCCGATAATCCTTCTCTTATTGACTTGGCCGTAGACCAAACTGTGTCTTCAATCTTCTTGTTTAACCCTCGGTTTGCTTCAGCATCGCCAACCTGTTGTCTGATTGTCGCAATAAGGGCTGGCTCGAAGACGAAAGGCCAATATATCACACTGTTAATGGCGGTCTTTTTCAAATCCACCTTCGACATTCCTGGTTTTTGGAACTGTCTGAGGCAGACAGGTGTCCCGCAACTAAAGGCACAAGCCTTGTTTTCAGCGAGTCGAGTTGCCATTGATACAGAAATGAGGGCATGTAGAAGACCTGTCAATGTAGTTTCCTGTTTGCGACAAGCGTCTAGTACGGGCTTCAAGACATCATTTGAAAGAGTGGTCGATTTCAGGCGAGTCTCGAATGGCTCCATCGTGATCGGTGCCCAGGTCGCTGTTTGAGGTTTGGCAGGTTTCGACTGTGATGTTAAATCTTGGCTGAACGTAGAGAAGATGAACTTCAGCGAAACTGGCAGCTTGAGCAAATGATGCAGCGGAGGTGTAAAGTCTGTCACTGGCATTTGAAATGATCTGTCTTTCAGGGTGATGATATCACTGCCGAGTTTTTCGTTGAGGGATGCGAGGAGACTATCGTGGAATAACTTTCCACTTTTTCCATCTCCTACTGTGTGATCCCAAGCAAAGACGACATCGACAAAATCACTTTTTGCAGATTTTAAGATTGTTGCTCTCCACTGAGGCCTCGTCTCCAGATCGGTATACCGTTGATTGACTTGCCAGTCCAGAGCAGCATCAAGCGCTGCTTTGTGGTCCTCTCCCTCGGAGATTGTCTGCCACTTGATGTGGTAGTTGAAATCAATATGGTCCAGTCGAACCCAGTATTGCTTCTTTGAAGCCTCGTTGATTCGACCGACGGTAAAAAGGGGATGCTGAACGATAGCGCATGCAATTGCGTGCTCAAGTTTATCCTCGAGTTTTGATTCAGCAGCAGTCCCTTGGAAACTCTCCGCTACATGGTACCGACAAGCTATCGCGCATCCAACATAGATGCGCAGTGAATGCCCAGCAGATTGAAAGGCTTCGCTATAATTGACATCGAACAGTCAGTTGTAACCCCAGCTTTAGCATGTGTCATTAATACGAACATTGGGCTTAGTTTTCTAAGTACTTGGCTATTTTTCTTCATGTTCTGTGGGTTCTTGTTTTTACGAAAGCGGTCCATTTTGGAAATAAGTAGTGAATGCCAGGCCAAAGTTTAATCTTCGCATTGGAAACAAATTGCAGTCAAGCCTTTAACCATTTATTCTCTGAGCACGTAAGACGCAATCTTGGGAAAAGGAGTCATCCTCTCATCTTACTAGATAGTAATCCCTGTCAAAGGTCAGATTTAAGCGGAATTAATGCCTGTTTTATGATGACACTTGTTGAAGATTTTAGAGTCCTCTTCAATTTCTCCCTAGTTACCACCTCCATTAAAGTCGCTTCGTTGTCCCAACCTACCCATTAATGATGGCTCGTCTCGATTCCATAGACTCTCAATAGTCACGCAAGTTTAACTGCGAGTGATCGGTACAAAAAGAAAAAAGAAAAAAGA
>JAATNT010000105.1:0-70007 GCA_020137375.1 Fusarium chaquense
CTAAAGCCTAATAAGGCAATATCAATACTCTTTGCCTTGCGATGCCGATGTCGAGATCGAGACCCTAAAACCGACCCTTGCGTTGTTGAAGGGCTAGGTATAGCCTACTGAAAAGTAGCCGAGACTTTCTTATTGTTCTCAAGCTCTAAAGCGGTGAGTCCAGTCGTTCCCCAACTAAGAAGCCACTTACCGTCCTTTTCAGCAGTCATAGATGGTCGGCCAGTATTTTGTCCTACAGACCTCAGCACAGGATGTCCACTTGCAGATCCCACAACACGCTCGTTTTCATGAGTTCCCCATCCGTTAGCATTCAAAAGAGCTAGCTCTGCAGAAGTAGCTAAAGAAACCGGTGTCGTAGCTGGTAATATCAGAAATGCGCGAATGATACCCCCTGGGCCTGACACGCCCCGAGCAGCCATCAACACACATATGCTCTCCAACGCCCACCACAACATTGCTATGCAGAGAATAACGAGCACAGAAATGATGATATACACTGGAAGTGCCAATGTTCCATCTTGTACCATCCGTACTGCATTACAAAGATCTTGCAGCTCTTCGTTCAAGTTTCCCTCGTGCTCCATCAACGCGACTCCATCAAAATCACCACGGCTGTAAAAACCTGTTGATGTGCAAGTCGCTTTGCTTGCGATATCCATTACACCCACGTGTGCCCAGCGATGCATCTCAGCCCCAAATGGAACAGGCGCTGCATTTGTCGGATTGAATTCCCATCGGGATGTCTCGGCGACGTTTTGCAAAAGGACCGAGGAACCTCGCAAAAACTGTACGGGTTTCACTATGAACTCGGTATTTGCCATATGAAGCAATGGGTTGAGACCTCTAGGAAGTACGTGTCCTGTGATCAATGCACTTCGATTCGCCCAGCTAGCATTAGTTTTAAACGACTTTCCGTCCTTCGTATGCAGGTACAACTCTTCCCAACAGAGTATATGTGCAATTTCGCTAGGTGCGTAAGCGAATTCCCATCTGCGACTGACGATAAGTATAATTCGTCGCCATAAAGCTGATTGATTTTTTCGTGAGACGGCAGGACGGTAATAACAGTCATGGAATCCGCGTCTAAAGCTCGCAAAGAATCCCGCCACTTATAACACGGATATTGTCGATCCTCGTCTGTGTTGACGAAGAAGCTGTCTGTAATGATATTCTTGCGACGACGAAAGCGTTGAAAATCTCCTTTACCCAAGGTCCAAAGGCTTGATGTTTGTGGGTCAGAGAGACAGCTTATATTTGTACTGTCTAATGTTCGGGAGGCTAAAGCGAACTCAAAGTTGTAGGCATAAGCTGGAAATTCACGGCCCGTTTTCTGTGAAATAGAGGTCGAGTTGAGACGTAGACAGTAGCCGTTAAGCTTGAGTTTCCAGCTGTCATCGAACCATAGGCCCATTTGAGCGGGAGAGATTTCCACAGAAACTTTATGTGTACGATAAAATCTATGATCGCAAAGGATCGCATCGTCCAACAGGCATGTTTCTAAGACTTCGTAGACTACTCTTGAAGTGGGCTCTTTAACTGGCTTAGCGGTCGAGTAGACTGTGTTGTTTTGAACCTACGAGTAATTGAATGTCGGTACCCATGGAAGAAGTTCATACGATCTCCAGTGATGATCGAAACGTCGTTGTATGTAGTTCTTTGCATCAATACTAGAGTTATATCGTGCAAAACATGGACCTAGTTGCAGTCCTGCAAAACCATCCAGAACTTCCCGTGAGATCAAAAGGGCGAAAAGAGGACCCATAGCAGCTGGAACCAATAAGAAAATGGCAAAAAATTATCAATGAGACTCCCCTGAAGACTTCAAACTGTTGCAGATGTCGATATGAGGCCACGATTGATGCAGGCAAATGGCTTAATAATAAATCGCAATTCGCCAACATCACGTGCAAATGCCATGATCCAAGGTTTTTCCAATGGAGTGAGTCGGGACACCGTTTTTGTCTATTCGAGATAAAGCACCAGAGTGTAGATAATGCTTTCGGAAATCGTACGAGAAGGAGAGGTATGAACACACTGATACAGAGGGTAACAGCCGCAAGGAACATGGGTGCAATTTTGGCATTGGCAATAAGCAATCGACCAGTAGGAGGAGAATTGAAAATAGAGAGCCAAGGAGGATCTTGATCCTATCGCGCTGACACAGTAGCAGATCCTGCAATGTACTTAGAGTATCATCGAAAGTCGTCCATAATAACAAGTATAGAGGATGCTCTAGGGTGTATGCAAAATGTCTCTTGGGGCAGGAGTAGGGCGTTAAAATTTATAGCAGTAGTTTAAAAGTGTCGGCCCTAATGGTTGGCATTTTTAAGATTTCAGGGATAATAGACTCTGCCTGATGGGATTCCGAGACATTACGGACCTTACCGTACTAAGATTTTTTGGCTCAGACATTGTGTCGTACGAGGCCTGCGAAAGTGGTTAGTAACATAGAGCGTAAGGTATGGACTAGGGATCGACTGACTGTACTTTGTAGATGTGTGGTTATAGGTACAAGAGATAACCAGACTGACATACCGTTTTGCTATACACCCTACTGTTAAACCGGAGACTGCGCTAATTGATCTGTATTGTGCTTGTGTCTTCTGTGGAAGCTGTCTGACCCTCTAATTACTCCTCTTTTGGGCTTACGCATTTACACTAAATCCAATTGGTAATCCTGCTTAGTCATATTGATCTGCCAATTCCTGATCCGAGGCCAGTTAATCTACTTCTTCACCCCAGTCTTCGACCGACTAACTCGCTCTCCCCTTTCTCTTGTCTTTCCTTTCCTTTCTTTTTTTTTTTTTTTTTTTAAAAAAAAAAAAAAGGAAATGACTACTGACCTGCTTCAAGAATGACAAAAGAATCAACCCGTATCTCCGTGCTTTGACGGAGGTATGGCACCAAGCTGACAAGATTTTAGCCAGCTGCAGTTTGACAAGCCACGAAATTCCTCGCTCCAAAACCCATAAATGAAAGAGACTGTTTGGTAGTTACACATCAGATCAAGGCTAAGATATTATTGGCTTTGTAATTTTCAAGGCTTCAATTCTCGTTCACCTCTAGCTTTGTTGAATTTATCGTGCAGTCTGGTGATGTGGCATGTATCACATATCATGCTTGATTGGTATCTGCACTGAGACAGATTGTTCTCGATGCGCCTTTGTGTATCTAGGAGGGTATGCGGGACAAGACGAGATGGAGTCACTAGTTAAAAAGCCACGCCTGACAACTGACCTCAGCTGAACTGAAAGTGTTAGCTGTATTGGGAAAGATGCTGGTTCAAAGATAGAGTAACTACCGCTCTGTATTAGGAAATAGCAGCCTTAGTCGTAAGCCACTCTATTGCAGTACGTTATGATATGCCGTAATACCAATATCAATTGGGAGAATAATACTGGTTGATCTTGGTTGATATCAAGATGCGGAAGTTGCAACTCAGAGATAAATTCGATTAGAGTATTATGGACAGTGGCGAAAAGGTTAGCCGTCATTGCCTACTGCAATCAACATTGCTACACCCCCACCCCCCACCCGACTTGGCTATTTATGGTCGAGACAACGCCCTATCCTCCTTATATACAATCTCTGATGTCCAAGCGTGCCATGTAACGATTAACATAAAGTTTCGCCCAGGGCCCTCCATGGCGGTCGTGAAAGTCGAATCACCCTGAACGTTCCGTTCCGTCTTCAATGCTTTTTTGGATGACCCAACTACAATTCTAACATACAAATCATTTATCAATATGAATCCTCAAGAACAGCAGAAAAAGCCATCTTATAACTATTCTCCTGTTACCAACGGTATTCCTCGACACACCCAGCCTAAGTTTGTTTCAAGTATTGGTAAATTTACAGTCGCCCTGCTAATATTTCTATTTGTGGTCTGTCTGGGCTGCTTGGCTTTCGTCGCTTTCCTATGGGGGTCAGACACTAACAACTCTGTCTGGCGAAGTATTGTGGTCTCTGAGAGGTTGACTATATCTATCACTATAGCGTCTCTAGTTTTGCGATGGGCGACAGCTATGCAAGCGGCCATATGCACGTCCATGCTCGCGGCAATACTACTTCAGAAGGGCGGTGTCCCATTGCATTTAGCGGCTGCTGTTTCCATCATCAGATGCCACAATACGGGCCCTTGGTTACTCTTGGATACGATAGGGACGAAATGGCACCGTGGATCTTTCCTCGCGGGCTTCCTGGTTACAATGCTTACCCTTACGACAATATCCTTGCAATTCACTTCTACCGTTCTACTGTCGCAAGTCGGCCTAGCGTCTCTTCCGGTTACTCTATCTAATCCAAAAACATATTACGGCACAAACTATAACGGGCCAGGATTCCAATCCATGATTGGAGGCTCTGCTTCTTTCCTTCAAACGACACCTGTAAGGTATCCCGCCTTTGCCGAATGGATCGCCAATGAAACGCATACTCAGCATGGAGAATTCGCTCCGAGCAGCACGTCGGGCTTGAGAGACACCGGAACCGTTATACGAGCTTTCCTTCCTCTCGAGGAAGATCTGGATCGCAGAAGATTGACAGAATATCATGGGTTCGCAACCGCCGTAGACACAAGAGTTATCTGTACACGCCCAAACCTCACCAACGTCTTCTTTTCCTCTGGCGATGGTTACCGAGTAAGCGGCCTCGCAGACGTCAAGAAGGAGCCGTTAGGCCTTCTTAGACGCGCAGACAGTGAGGGAAGCAGAAACTACTCAATGTCTTTTGATTGCGGATTTGCTGCAGAAATCAATGCAACCTCGTCAAGTTCGCGAGCATGGCCAATCGCTCTATGTGGTCTCTCCCAACTGAACTCAAAGCAGGGTAGGAAAGAGCCTTACATGAAGCCAAAGAAACACTAACGACCATGAGTTTCGTAGGTATTGTTTCAGCTATGCAACCTGAAGGAGGAGATGAATTGGGGGCTCGCTACCTTCTCATTAACGCGACAGAAACTACGATTGCCACTGACTTTGATGACTCTGACGTTTGGGAAACCCTGACGCTTGAAGACAGCTATTCTGAGTCCCCTTCCTCTAACGCTATGACGATTCAATTCACACTTTGCTTTGCCGCTTCCGAAGCGCGAGAGATTCGTATTGACGCCACCAGACCTGAAGGGTTTTTTCCAGAGCCTACCATGCTTTGGGACACCTTAACGGCCTCTTACGACATTACGGACGTCCAGCAGCAACTTGGTGCTGGGACGCCAAGATTTTCGCCCAAAGACCGCGGCATTTTCAGCCTTGCACATCAATCATGGAAGTGGCCTGATCCGCCTCGGTTTCTGTCCCTCACTGGAGGCTCATTTTCAACTACGTGGGCTCTTGACGACATCGGCTTAAACGATATGTATGACGGCACGATTAATGGCGCTCAATATTCCCTCCTTGCTTATATAGCAACCTACACATCTGATCCTTCACTGGCACTTCAAGCCTACCTTACCACATTATGTGCACTCTGCTATTACGATCGCATCATTATGTTTGATGTGGCTGCGCCGTCATCACGAGTGTCTTTGGTCCAAGTCACTCGACCCTTGGGCTGGACTGCTTTCATCATCGTTGCAGGCGTGGCAGCGTTACATCTTCTTCTCATCTTGACTGTTATTTCTATTTATCACCATTCTGGAACCCTCAGCAGAATCGGGAACGCATGGGCGTCCATCTCGCAAATTCTTGGACCCACCACGGATAGCTGGATTCGGGACGTCGATATAGTTGACGATAAGACTGTTAAGTCGTGGCTGGAACAACATGGCCTGCAAGACACATTAGTTGAAATCACCTCAACTCAGAGTCGTGTGCAGTTGGTTGAAAAGTATAAGATCTCGTAGAGGGTTTATATCTCTACGATAAAGAATATAAATAAGATAGACTTATAAACTTGTATTTTTGCCCTTTAGTCAAGTCGATATCGTGTAAACCTCTCATGGAGTAGCCTTCGCCCCGCGCCACATGCTGGGAGTGAGTTGACTCGGTCTCGGAATTGTCTTGTATCTGTCTCAGAAGTCAAATTGGTTGCATCTATATCGTCCATAGATGAAGAGGGCTGGAGAGACAATAAAACAATCTTTTGTTTTTTTCTAAGAGCTTAGATGATCTTTTGAAGAGGTAGCGAGGTTAGGTGATGAAGGAGGGGGGGAAAATTCAACACAAGATTGACGGTGCGGCTGAGTTGCTGTTTGTTGCTTGCGCTTGCTATTGGGGACATGTACCTCAGCTTGGTATCCAATGTGCACAATCATTCTATACACGTGACAAAGATGCAACCGGAATACAGGTCAGCCGACTGGTAAAGAAGCCAGACTGACTGGTGGGCTGTAAGTGCCCTCGTACGAAACCAGCCAGAAATGCTTTGCAACACCACATATAGATATAGTTGGAAACGCACAGCGATTAACAACAAACCTCGGCTAGCCTCACAGTCGGACCAAAGCAGTGAGTCAGTTGTTAGCAACAGCCCGAATTGTCCTGCCACTGGTCATTTACGCCATAATTTCTGGTGCAGTTGTCATCCTACTAACGGGCTCTAAATGAGTGTATTAATTTTACATTAAATCGCACGTGATGTACAGGCCAATGTAAAGGACAGCAGATGGAGTTATGCGAAGTCTAGACCCAGGTCAGCTCATGTTCTGTGGCGTGTGTCTTGGCGGATGCAACGCCAACTGTGAAATGACAATAATGTTTCGCTTAAATTATGTCTCAAAGAGTTCAGCCAGCCAGATGTGCACAGCCCCCAAGGGGGAAAAACCGTAAATTTTACCGCTGAACTCTGGGATTACAAGTGCGTGTGTGCTTGACGCCAATTTGTTAGCAGAGCAATTGAGACTCTATTAGAGCCAACCAGTTGAGATTAGCCCATCGTAACCTAGGTACCCGAATTTACCTTCTTTGTCCTTGGGCTTTGTACTTAAGTGTTACGGCCCGTAATGTCATAACGTATGGAATCCACATAATATTATTAACCTTGCTATCGACTATGGGTGGTTATCTGTAGTAATAGACTGAAATATATTTCAAGTATCCCCTATCTACCAATATACTGGATAAGGCCCAAGAAAGCCTCCGTTTAATCACGGAGAGCGGAAACCTTAACAATTACTTACGATTTTTAGACCCCGACCAACAGACGCATTTTGCATCTAGCAGAAGCAGTACCAAGCTGACTTTCAAAGCTAAAAAAGCGGCTGCGACTTCATTCCTTCGTTGCGTTCCGTTTACCCTCCGTTTCTATTCGCCGAACCAAGTCCATCCAAGGCATATCGTCCTTCCGTGACCTTTATAATTTGGAGCGATGAATATTGATTTATGAGTTAGAAAAGATTCATGCTATGGAGAAATACAATGGCACGAATGTTTTGCCCGCCTTTTCTATTCGCAACTTCTTTCAATCGCGACAATTCTGGGCTACGAGTAAAATCTACGCTACACTCGACACTGACAGGCGAGAAATCAGGCTGGCATCCATACTGCCTGGACGATGGTCTGAAGACGTCTTCTGTAACCTAACGATTGTGTCACTTGATGATAACCCCAGGTACGAGGCCTTATCATACACCTGGGGAGACCTGTCAGACAAGACTCCAATCTTTCTGAACGGCGTCACTTTCCTCGTCACGAAAAACTTGCATTGGGCGCTTCGGAGACTCAGATATTCTGGTGAGACACGGCATATATGGATTGATGCCCTTTGTATCAACCAGTCAAATAGTAAGACATCTTTGTGTCGCCCAAAACTTGTACTGGCCAGCTGGCGTCTGGACACAACTTCAGCGCAGCATTGCTTGGACTCATCCTTGATCCCAGTTATAATTTCTATTCAGACCAGAAAGATACTGACGTCTTGACAGAACCTGAGAAAACCAGACAAATCCACTTGATGAAAGAAATATACTCAGGAGCTCACGAGGTCCAAGTTTACTTTGGTGAGAGTGGTGTGTTGGACACAATCACGCTAGAAGAGCAATCGACATGGACGGATCCTCCACGATCATATTGGTTTGGAGATGACAGAGATAGTCCCAGATTGAACGACTTCAGTTATTTTCAAACCATGACTGATAACCAGCTTTCACGAGTCAACCAAACTACACGCCTAAGGCAGGCTATCTCGAGCGCATACACCATCCTAATCCTCCTTGCTGAAGGCAGATGCCTTGAAACCTTCTTTCTAGAGGGCGTAAATCCTCAGATTTGGGCTAAGACACTCTCGGTGCTCCACCATCTCGCGAGCAGTCCTTGGTGGAAGCGGGTTTGGGTTGTTGAGGAGGTTATTCTATGTCGCAGCGCGACAACTATTTATGGCGAGGTGGTGGCGCCTTTAGACAGTGTCGAAAGGGGTGGCTCTATGATTCCTATACACATTGAGAGATGTTGCCGAGACTTTTATCAAAGTCTTTCAGGCGATCTTCAGTCGCAATTGCTAGCCATCACGCAGCATACTGCTGCACTAGAAGGTCTACGACATGAATGGGAGTTGTTTGCGGATAAAGAAGCCGCACGCCTCGAGAGATTCCTGGGAATGACGCGTGCGAGGGGTGCATACGATGCTCGTGACAAGATATATTCACTTCTTGGCCTCACCAAGGACTGCTCTGAGCAGCTTTCGATTATACCTGATTACTCTATGCCTGTATCGCAGGTTTATATCCAAACGGCCTTCAAGATCATTTGTCACACAAACTCTCTACAGATCTTGCTCACAACCGAGAAGAAAAGGACGGATTCAGGAATTCCCACCTGGTGCCCAGACTGGAGCTGCTCTAGTCATGGTGAGGAGAATGACCTCTGGGTGCATCAACGATCCTGGAGGTTCAATGCTGGCCCGATAAATGGAACCGTGGCCAATCTTTGCCATGGCCAGGTCCTCGCTCTGAAAGGCATCCACATCGACGTCATTTCTACAACTACCTTGGCTCTCTCGCAAGACGCACCATTGGGTCCTCGACTAGACGAATTCGCCCAGATGGTTCGTTGGGACTCTGAGCCCCAAGCTCATTATGTCACAGGCGACACGGTCCAAAAAGCATTTTGGCGCACCATGCTGAATGAAGCCCTAGAGACCGCACCTAACCAATATGAGCGACTAACTGAAAATGTTGAAAGTCTCTTTTCTTTATGGTGGCGGATGACAAAAGATAGGCACGGGCTACATTTGAGCCCGGATGACTTCCTTGAGTTGGACTCAACCATACAGGGAGAGGCTTTATCTACCCTTCAGGCAGGATTGAGGGTTATCAGTCGATCATTTTGGCTCCCAAATGATAACAGATCATTCTTCATTACACAGCGAGGATACGTGGGATTCGGACCACCGGACATGAGGCAGGGTGACCTGGTGGCTGTCTTACTCGGAAGCAAGATGCCTTTTGTTCTCCGATGTGCGCCAGTAAAGGAAGCGATCCATGAGAAGGCAAACTATACAGTCGTGGGATATTGTTATCTCCATGGTGTAATGAATGGTGAGGCAGTTGATGAAAATGCAAATGTGTGTGATATTAACATTATTTAAACTATAAAATACTGTTTCTTTCATCTGAAAAGTGTATAACTAAATATTAGCATGAAGTGGAAAATATGCATAACGGACTACCTTGGCTAGTGCTTACCCTAGGAAAATAAATCCATCACCTGCTTTCTTTTTCCCCAACACTTGCCATTCCAGTCGCTCCCTCCAAATCCCCTACCCAACTCCCTCGTCTTACATTGTTTTCTCTACCCTCCATATCCCCGGCGACTTGCACGATAACTCGCATAATTACTGTGATGAACGCCATGGCCCCCTTGTTACACCTCATTCAGCGTGCTTTCAATCCTGGTCTTCCCTCAAATGAATTTTCTGAGCAATGGAAACATCCAAGCGACGTCTTCTCCGTGCTCCTCATTCTCGGTGGTGATGTTGTTGCTCGGGCGCTAGCACAGTTGGCAGGATCGCGCTTTACACCGGTCGCATTCTCATTTGGTACGAGCGTCTTTTAATTCCCGCTGTCTGGCATGCATCTAACGAGCGATCTTTAACGGCACTTTAGGTTGGGTTGCCTACGCGATAACTGCTGTTGTTTCAGCAATTGGCGAGAACAAGCTAATGCCACCCGCCGACTTCCCCTGCATCGTTATCAATGGCGAAACTGGATTTGATCGTGACAACAACAGCTGGATTATCGGCCGCATGGTGCGGGACTTCGAAACATGGATGGACAAGCAGCCACGGGCTGGAGGGTTGCCGCCTCTGCCACTTGGCTCACGTCCGAATCCAATCCATGCTTGCGTTGAGGAAGTCATCGAGGTGAAGTGGCAGGCTCTGAGAGAACGCGCGCAGAGAAAGGGCCTACCAGAACCGGAGCGACCGCTCAGGGCTGGGCTTTGTGTTTCTGTTTATAAAGCACAGAAAGCCACGAAAAGTTATTCCGGATATGACGCTCCGTACATCGCTGGCTTCGTCACCAGTATTGCTCAGCTCGGCGTTGCAGCCATACCATGTGGTATCTTTGGCGACTGGGCCATTCTTCTGATCACGGCTGCTGGTATTGTGCTGTCCTTCACTTCTGGGGCTCTACCTCAGTGGTCGAAGGAGAAGTGGGCGTGCCGAACGGACACGGAAAAGACAGTTGTGTTGACCCGTGGAAACGGTAGCCAACATGCAATCGTAATCCAGGGTGCGGGCGTCGGTTTAGATCTTGAGGATCTTAGTGCCGCTGATACAGGTGCGCTTGCCAGTCTGGGAACTAGATTGGTTGTTATCGCTCTTGGCTTCCTTTGGATACTTCTCCTTATCACCGCGTCGGGAATCAAGCAGAATACATGGTTCCTCCTCGCGGTAGGGGGCATAGGCATTGGTCACAATATGTATGTCGCTGGTACGAGTCGTTCTCCCGGAGCATTTGGCGTACCCCTTGAGTTTGTGGAGGTCATAGGCAGGCCTAAGGTCATGGACACTCTATTCGAAGTTGAGGGACGTTATCCCCGCCTGGGTAAGAGTATGTTAAGTACTTTCTTTCCTGGAGAATTGAGTGAGGTGGAGGAACAGGAATGGGGTCGCTACAGAATGATCGCCAGGCAGAGAGAAGATCAAATGAGGAAACAAAAGAAAGGAAGAAGTAAAGAGTCCCCTAATAATGCCAGCCACCGACAGGCTTCTCATTCCGGTTCATAAAGCGAACCTTCGGATTAGACTCGGCTTCTTTTCCTTTTGCTTTTATTACAGTTCTATATTTGCTAGTAGGATCAAATGCAACTTAGTACTTAACTCTCACTGTTTCCAATATGTAAATACCCAGAGATACAACAATTTATTAACAAATACAAATACAGAATGACTTGCAGAGATAGGAACAAAGCTATAACCTTAAGATAACTATAGTCATAAGATATTTGAACCTTTTCTCCTTACTACTTCCGTACTCTCTTCCCTCCTACTTACATATATAAGCTACCTCTTTATTAGTCAATATGTTAATATATCACTGTACCCCCTTGTGCAGCCAACTATCATGTAAGCGTGGTAACAAATTCAACGTTCCTCACGCCTGAATGCTGCGATCAACAAGAGAACCAAAACTGGAGCTATTAGTAGAGTCTGTCAGGTGCTGTCGGGATGTCCTGGCAAATAGGATGCTGTTCACCAGATTCGGCCTCGTGTCTTCGTGGGGGAATAATTCCGCTTCGCCTATAGCGCTCATTTGAAGGAGAAAAAACCACAGCGGAGTACTGAATTGTCCATCTCATCCGTGCTGCCGTCGCTCAACGGGATGCGATCACGTAGTCTGATTGTATTGCAGAAGAGCTCCACGCAATGTCCTGAGACCTTCCGATGGTCACGAACGTCGAGGCTTGGAGGCGTTGGTGACTGGCATCTCAAAGTGGGGCTGAAAACCGAGACTATAATTGCACAGTGCCCGTAACTATGCGGAGGACAAAGCTGGGAGTCTGATTATCATTCTAAGCTAGTGCTGTAGGAATCAGCCTTGGGGCGTATTGGGAAACATCCGTCGGGCTGAGCCAGTGCAGTGGCGGTAGAGTTCGACAACTCATCACAATAAGGAATGTGAAAAGCGTTGATAGCCTCGTCGTTTTCGACTGAAGTCTATATGAGAGGCATATTTACCTATTATATTTCTCACTCCTTATTCACAAGATTCAAGGACTTGCATTGAACCCGCACAGGCATCATCATTACCTCTATTCCTGTTCTCTCAATTTCCTTACAGGGGTAACTTGAGTGCCACTTAGTCTCCCCTATCCATGATGTCTAAGATCTTGAAAACTCCAGAAGAAGCATCAAGCATAGGAGCGGGCCAAAATACTCCCAAGCACATCGTGTTATGTCGATTTCTTTCAAGAAATGTGGTAAAAGAAGAAATCAATTTTCATGAAACCCCGTACATAGCTTTCTCGCATGTCTGGGGTGACGCCCATTGGACTACTCTCAACGGCATCGCAGACAGGGTCAAAGTTTCCGAATCCAAGGCTCGCTTCTTGGAACATAACTTGCAGAACCTTGTCGGTGACAGCTACTTTTGGATGGATGTTCTGTGCATTGATCAAACACAGGTGGAAGAAAGGATCAAAGTGACAACTATCATCCCGCAGATCTTCGAACATGCTCAGAAAACTATTGTAATTCGAGACGGGTCGGGTTACACTTCGTGCTGCGCACGCGCCTTTGGGAACCTCTCGACCTGGAAAGACTACAGAGCTGGTGCTCTTAGATGGTGCAAGCACTGGACTGATGACCACAAGTACCATTTGCTTCAAGAAGGGATCCTGGAAAGGTTGTGGCCTCTTCAGGAAAGCATACTCTCAAATCGCATTCAGTTCATTACGTGCGAAGCATGCCATTCGACAGCCACGGACATGGACTGGGGAAGACTTCTCACGGGCCAAAGTGACCCTTTAGCAAACCTGGACCGCTTGTGGACGTTCTCAAGAGCATGGGCTTCGCACGTAACAGACAGGCAACCTTCGGAGGACGAGCAACTTTCTTTTATATCTGCCTTCTTGAACAACGGGATGGTCTCGCGTGACTTTCCCCAGGGATCGTCTCTATCTGGTGCTATAGAAGAGAGTTTTTTCATTCAAAGCAATAGTACGCGGAGAACCACAAAGGCGAGGGATCTCATTCTCTCCACTATGTCACAGTATGCCTGGTACTCGGCACCATCGCCGCAAATTGTGCGAGAAATGGGTTTCGGACCACTTTTTCGAGACTGTTTTGCCCAAGCAAGACGTGCAGATCGCGCAACCCTACCCAAGATTACGGCTGGCATGGTGGGAGAACGGGGAAATTCATTAGAAACTTCGAATGTACCGGAACCAGTACTCCTAGGAGACCTGGTCAAATTGTTTGGGCTAGCGACTGACGGTGCGCATAAGCACGATGCAGATTGTGCACTAGGAGCCGAACTAGGCCCTGTCGTGGTTCGAAGCCTTGAATCGAGCGGCATTTCAACAATCTTGGATATCTTGGAAAGGAGTCTCGAGTTCTCAAAATCGGCCTGGGACCTGGCTCGCAAAGGCGAGTTAAGTGTGCACGAAGCCTGGCCGGACGTCAAAGCCGTTTTCGCGGCCGAGGACGAAGGATCAGGTGACGAAGAACTAAGTGCCGAAAATAATGCATCCAGAAACGAAAGCCTTCGCCACAAAAATGCAATTCGATTCCTTAACCTCATGGTCCTAGGGTTCTTTAATGGAGGTGGCATGAAGATAGATGCTGACTCTTTTAAGAGGACCCTCATTTCAGCCAACCCTTCAAAATTCAGTACGACCTTGATCCGCTTAGGTTCTTTGATAAGCTGCGGAATCGGCATCAGTGCCTATTTTTGGTCGAAAACGGTCTGGACTCCTGTTCTTGTGACCAGTGGTAAGACGGATCTTCTCGGCATCATATCTTCCTCTGAGCTGGCAGACAGCTCGGTTCATGATCGAAATTACTTTCGCCTTGCTCATCCCCTTTCTTCCAATATGACGATTACGTACAAACATGCAGTCATTACTCGTCCAGGCAAAGGATCGCGACATCGCTGTGTCGGACTACTCCCTGCATTCATGCATGAGAATGTGAATACAGAAACATGGATAAAGCGATATGACGACTTGGGTCTCCCAGAAGTGCCGGCCTTTACAATCGTAAATTTAACATAGATCCTAGTCTGCTTCAGCAAGGGTATCATGAGAATGCAGGGGGGTACAAATGCTAAGGTTTTTAGTGGAAACTTTTCAATAAAAATGCGGAATCTTCCTAACAGCAGCACCCTCCTTTGCTGTTAAGATAGCCGCTGAGATATATTTTATGGTGGTTACGATTCGATGGCGAGTATCGCAAAATCTCTAATTTGTAGTTACAAGTGTTTTCTTTATAATTTACATTCCTTCGATAAAAAAGTAACTTCGCCCACTCATAGGAATTGGTACAGCTGAAATTGTAGGGTAGGCCTCTTGCTGGAGCTATGGAAATACCGCAACTGGCGCTAGCATGATCTATACAATGGAGTTCTATTATTGGGCCACCTATGTTCCTGAGGTTGATTCGGTGGGAATTCGGCGTGCTCTAACGATGTAGCTGCAAATGACTTGGTCCATCGGCTGTGCGCCTCCACATAACAATATTCAGTGGAATAACCGTCAGTCATGGAGTAGTCACCTTTCTAGTTTCACTGCTCTTCATTCACCTTAAGCCCTATTTTGATCACACCGGTCGTTACTATGCTTATGTGTCCATGTGAAAGTCACATACGCTATGAAAGCTGATAATCTTTGGTTGTATCGTATCCTCAAGTCTCCAGGACTCCCGAATCCTTTGCCGATTTTGCTTGACCCCGCAAATTGGAAGCCACAGTAGCCATACCATAATGGGTCTAACATGTCACTAGCGAATCATAATGGGCCCAAATTACGCCGTGTCTTAACCCATACTCAACCCCCATACCCCAGATTTGGTCTCTTTCCATTGAACATATACGAGGCCTTCATGAAGTTTCTTCGTTTTTCGGGAGAGCGCGTCTCATTATTTAAACTAAATTCTCTCTGTACTATCTGTTCGTGTCTACTCTGAATCCAATGCCTCATTCATGTAATGAATGCGGTGCCTCTTTCGCCAGAGACGAGCATCTCCAACGTCATCAGCGGCGGCACCTCAACATTCGGCCTTTCACATGTAGAGAATGCGATTGCGCCTTCACACGAAAGTAAGTTGACCACGTACCCCAAGTCAAAGACACAATCAAATTAATCTACAGTGTCAATCAGAGATACCTTGAACCAGCATCTACGTACCCATCTTCCTGACAATCTATCTCGCAGACATCGCAGAGTTGCCTATGTGACCAAGGCTTGTTCTCGTTGTGCCAAGTCCAAACAGCGCTGTGATGGTCAGTCGCCATGCGGCAGGTGTTCTTCAAAGCACTTAGATTGCATCTATCGAGGATCGCGCGATGGCAGAAACAGACACATGTCACCGCTCAGCATCTGCCCAAAGCCCGCCTCCCCCACAGCTAGCGAGATTCTTTCGCATCAAGACTCACAACCAACCCCGAACCTACTGGCCCCATCGTCACTTGAATCAGAGTCCAGGGCCGGTACTCATACATCTGACGCAATGGACAGACTCGCTTCCGTAACAACAGACGTCGATGCTACTATTTCAGCTGCTTCGGTATGGCCAAACCAAGAAGCACCTGCTCTTGAAACACCCGCCATGCTTGCTACATCCTTCCTGGACAACTCTACGTTTACCGCTGAAGAACTGAGTGACAATTGGGCTTCCCTTGGTACGGACATCCCTTGGAACAACACCATGTCCCTGCTCGATATTGAGTCTTTTGGACTTCCCAATCCTTTGACATTCTTTTTTGGCACTCCAAACGAAGTGAACGGCTCATTTGACTTGCAACATCTACTATCTCCTACAGACAGTGAGCCTGCTGTCCACCAACTGGAATGCGAGGCGCCAACTCCCAGTTTCACTCAACCGATCGCTATCCCAGTAACACACGACCACAGTGATATACCATCGCGCGAGGATGACTCGGTCGTACCATCACCAGGCAATGTCGACCCTGAGTCCTGGAGGGCTGAAGATTATGAACATGTGCCCGACATAACAATAGCATGTTACCAGTGTATGACTTCCACTTTTAACAAACTAAACAGTGACAATGCCTATTGCACCTCATTCACCACCAAAAGTCTTCCATCTTTGACGCATATGCGTATCTATATGCAGGTGTACTTCGAGGAGTTTCATCCTGTATTCCCTTTACTGCACAAAGCTACCTTCTCTCCCACAACGGACAACTGGGTACTGAGCCTTGCCATCTCATCCATCGGATGCCTGTTCTCAAAAACCTTGCCATCGAAAGAGAGTTACTCCATTATACAAGAGCTTTTACGCCGAACTATCCATATCCAGGTAAGTGCTTACCTCAGCGTCGCAAGATCCGTGCATATACGGCCTTCTGATAATGAAAATTACTAGCTGGAAAAAAGTCAAGCATTGGCACCAGATATTTGTCTGGCTCAAGCTTCTGTCCTCAATCAAATCGGCATGATGTACGGCGGAGACCTGAGATTCGCTGAATGTGCGCATCAAACAATGGCACAGCTTGCAACGCAATGTCGAAGGATAGTTTCCTACAGTACCGGCTTCGTTAAGCCATCGGTGGCTGATTATGCTGCGTCTCGAGATTGGCATGGCTGGATCAGGGCAGAACTTGAGGTGCGCCTATTCTATTGTGCTTGGGTAAGTATACCCTCAGGCACCCAAGTTTCAGATTCCAGAATTCTGTAGACTCTAACTTTGGTGTAGCTAGTAGACAGCCAACAGGTCAACTTCTTTGCTTTCCCCCCCACGCTTGCACTGGACTTTCTTCAATTTCCAATGCCGGCCCATGAGTCCGCTTGGGATGCGCCTTGTCAAAATACCTGGCAGATTAGTCTCACAGGTGGTATGATTACATGGATGAGTCAGTTCGAGGGAAAATAACTGACAATTCTCTAGATCCATCTTGCCAAAACCATGGTCCCATTCGTCAAAGACTTCTGCACCTCTACCGCAGCCGTGAAGTTCCTCCACATCTGGGCTCATTCAACATACTTCTCCTCGCTATGGGTGTCTCTGACGACGCATCGAAGCTCCGCCATGCCCCTGTATAT
Source organism: Fusarium chaquense (assembly GCA_020137375.1). Classification (NCBI taxonomy): domain Eukaryota; kingdom Fungi; phylum Ascomycota; class Sordariomycetes; order Hypocreales; family Nectriaceae; genus Fusarium; species Fusarium chaquense. The sequence goes on from JAATNT010000105.1 coordinate 17,160, forward strand.
CTAGATCTCCTGCAGCATCATGCTGAGAGATTACCTTCGACATTTCTTACACAAGCTGCCATTAGTCATATTCACATGTTGTCACTGTTACTGTATTTCCCGACCAGGGATGTCATCGCATTCGGACGCTGGCGTGTTACTGAGACTCAATACACCATGGTTGTCGATAAGCTGAAAGGATGGATGCGCAATGGTCATGATGCAAGAACAGCTCTCATGCATGCATGTAGCGTCTGGTCACAGATACGCACAAGACCAACTGCTGCTCAGCACGAGCCGGTGGGCTTGCTACACAGCGCTTTTGCTATATGGGCGCTAGTCAAGCTATGTGACAGGCCTAGTCCAGAGGCCCTGGATGCGTTACCAATTCTGCGATTGGACAAGATGAACCATGAGGTGAAAGTCTGGGCAGCTGGCGCTGAGCAAAAACGTCTTTACTTGGGCGGGGTAGGGCTTTTATGGCATCAAGGTGCCATTGGGAGGCTGGTAAGGGAGACTGCCAATCTGTTGGAGAAAAGTATGGCTTGGCCTCAAGCCTGGCGTACAGGGCCATATCTCAGGAAATGCCATGCTGCGTCAGAGGCAGCCGATCGGAACGGGGGTTCCCTCGATGCAGATGTATCTGAGTCTGCAAGTGCGAGTATTATGTGATACAAACATCGAGCCATCTGTAAAAGACACCTGATTTCTGTTCAATAATTAAATGTTTGGACACATCTGTAGCAATGGCAAAAGTTTCTGATCTTCTAACGTACGGCTTCTTAGCATGTGTGTAGTCAATGATGATTCATGTGACCAGGAATGGTGCAAGATCACATTGTTCGATAGTTATTACCAGTATTAAGCAGCGGGCACGTATCAAGGAAGACCGTCACGACATCATTCGACAAACAATCCAGTTGTATAAAGGGGAATAATATGATATGCAGGTTTCATAGGAACCTTGATCAAATAACCAATGGCTCCATCTTTGGCCGATGCTGCACAGCTTCCTTATACGCCTTCTCTATCGTAGCCCGCCTCTCTGGACTTCTAACAGTCAAAACCACCGGCAAGTCAAGTCCAGGATTACCTGGCATTTCTCCCGGAAAATCTTGAGGGTTTAGAGGCAGCTTTGTTCCTGGCTTCAAGGTGATATCAAAAGCCCAGAGAATCCGCATGATACTGACGGCAAAGCTTCTATCAGCAACATGGTAGCCAGGACCTGTAGACAGACAAATTAGCCAGCTGATCAAACAACGAAATTCAGTCAAGTAACTCACAAATGCGGCGCCCAGCCCCAAACGCAAAGTGGTCCCTTTTGGAAACATCAGGTGACGCAGCACTCTCCTGACTCTGAGATAGAATTAGCAACGTTTGGAAGGAGGTCAGATTGAAGGATGTCTCACTGAAGTCACATCACCTTCAAACCTTTCAGGTATGAATATCTCTGGTTCCGGGTAACGCTTGGGATCTCTATGGATAGCCCTTGATAATCGAAGTTAGCACAGTATCTGGCTAAGACAAAAGGTCCCCCTTACCAAGCATTGATGTGTATCCGGGCACCTTTGGGTATTCTGTGGCCTTCATAGACTACATCGCGCGTGGTCATGTGTGGATGGCCCAAAGCCACAGGTGGACGCCATCTCCATGATTCCTTCATTACCTGGCGGATATATGGTACGCGTTGTAGATCCTCGAAAACTGGTACTCTATCACCAACAGCCTCATCTGTCTTTGTCAGACACTCACTTAATTCTTAAAAGTCGAGCCAATAGGGACGTTCTTACCAATTAGCTTTCTCGCCTTCTCGCACACATCGGGAAATGTTAACATGGCCTCAAGAAATGACCAAGTAGATATCCGGCTCTACTCCCTTTATTAATGACACGGTGGTTGCGACAAGGTTTTGAGGATACTCACCGTATCTGAAGCCCCAATGATCAACATCAAGCCGAGGTAAGCAGCATCCTCGACACTGTCTAGCCCCAAGTGGTTTGGATCTTCGATAACCCTACGGAGGAAGGTCATGTGAGGCGGAGCCTCTCCAGCGGCAATCAATGCTTTTACTCTCTGAGATGTGTCAGTGACGAGTCTCGTCCATGTCTGGGTATATTCTTACCTCGAGCTTGTCACGAGACCATTCGTAATCACGCTTGAATCGGGCTCTTCCCTCTCTTTCCCAAGGCTTGAGAAACAAAGGCAGTTTGTCAAGAAAGGTAAATGTATCAACCAGATAGTATCCAGGTAGAATACCAAGAATCTGGGCAATTCCCGTCTCATGTATGTAATGAATAGCCGGGCTGTTGTCATCAGGAACGTCAAGCCCAAAGATCTGAGAGGCAAATGTGCTGTACGTGTAACGTCCAATGCTCGAATAGACGGCCTTTGGATCAGCACCTTTACTGGGATGTTGAGCGATGTCATTTAAGAACTTTAACGACTCGAAATGAAGAAACGGAAGACCAATATCAGCGTTGGTTAAGCTAGTGAGACCCAAAGCTGTGGCTTTTCGCTGATTCTTCCATGCCTTTTCACTGGCGCTTAAGAGGAGGACATTGAGTTGGTTGCATATATGCTCGTTGCTGACAATCCAGCGCGGCCGTTCCGAGGTTTGTGACGCAGCTTTGTCGAATATTGCCTTGACAGCTTTGTCGCTATTGATAAAGTACTCCTGGAAAGTACCTAGCTGGACGAAAAAGACCTCGCCATACTGCTCCGCCCATTTCTGGAAGAGAAGATGCTGGCGATGTGCCTTAGCGGCGCTCAAGACCGTTGGAAGATGGCCAGCGATAACATTTCCGCCCAAAGGTGAGGGAGGTAGGGTAAGCAAGGCCTTGCTCGCCTTGTATCTTTTGAAAGTCTGTTGGATCAATAACAGTAGCAGTGTAAGCGCAGCGAACGCTATAGTAGGTCCTAGGTTCGGTAGGGAAATAGTTGACAGCATAGTGAGTTCTCGTTTTGCGCAAGTCGGAGATATAAACATAAATCACTAGTCAAAATTGATCTGGCTCTGTGACAAATGTTTGGAAAATCAGTGTGACAAGATGGGATATATATATACTGAATTGCTACTTTTTGGTATCGCATCTGGCAAAGCCGTTGCCCACATCAAGATGGCAGAATTCAGAAACTATAAGAGGTTAGCCATATTGACATTCGTAAGCACGTCTTGGAACAAGTGAGGCGGCTTTGGGCGTTTGTCGGCCCCGTCTCCAATTCCGACGCACCGTCTCCATGTTCCGACTCCCCTGCAATGCGGAATATGGAGGTACACTAGGCTAGAATCCGCTGCGCTAGACTATTCACATGTCCCTTCCAATACAATAGGCAATACCTAGCATTGCATTACCCTTGACTTTTTTGCAGTGTAATTCGTGTCTTGATCGTGGTCTCGGCTCCATATTCCGCAACGGCCGCATGCGCCGTCTCTGGATGGAAGTGGGGACTCAGGTTATAAGAGCACGAGCTGATTGAGACCGCCTCTGACAAAAGGTAGTCAAGTCATAAAATATCGTCAAGGTAGATTAGATGTACTTGTAATAGTTAGTGTGGGCAGGGTTATCCTCCACACTGAAAAAGAAAACCTTTTGGAATGCTACACGCCACGCCTACTATTAATGCAGATTTCATAAATTGTCAATACGTTCCTCCCGTATCTGCCATGATGGCATCTTCTATAACGCGGCGATGAACAATCTCACTTCATCACGCACTAAAATCGAGTAACTTCTTGACCGACTCAACAGCCTCCTGTGTGTACTCGTTCATATCCGTGTTCTCCCCCTCAAGCCCATCAAAAACCTCAACACTCAACCAGCTCCTAAACCCAGTCTTCAGCACAGCAGCCATCATATCCTGCACTGGTAAGTATCCACCATTGCACGGCAGTGGCCTATAGTCATGACTCCATCTACATCGCGGTCTGCTTCCCTCCTCATCCTTGACATCCTCAATTGGAGGGTCCATCTTGTATGCGTCTGAGATCTGAAGAAGGTAGATCTTATCTGCGGGGATGGTTTCAGCTAGCTCTTGGAGACTCGCCTCCCAACGCTTCTGACGCTCTTCAGCGCTATTGGCTGGAGTGAGACCATCGTTTGTGGTGGGGTCGCCCCATTCGTATCCAGCTGTCTGGAAGGTGTCAAGACAGAGACCGATGTTGGGTCTATCAGCCTTTTGAACGATTTGCCAGACTGTTTTCCATGTGGGGGCATGGGTGGCCCAGCACCAGTTTTCGTAGGCGATGCTAAAGTTCTTTTCTGCGAGGAGGTCTGCTAGTTCGGCGAGATCGGATGCTAGGTCATCGAATGAAGATGAGATGCCTTCGGAGTCAGATGAGCCAACCTGTGAATATGTCAGTAAACTTGTGAAGATGAAGTGGTGCGTGTGGTTTACCTGGAGGAGAGTGATACCAGCAGCTTCCATGACTTTGATCCATCCCTTCGCTTTATCAAAAGCTTGCTGTCTCTGTTTGTCATGCGTACCCTTCTTCCAGCCCTCAAAATTGGCAAAAGGCTGTAGCATCATGATTTTCAATCCGAGCTCATCCGTCAAGGATTTGATCTGCTTGGCCACATCGGCGAGAGTATCGTAGTCATCCTCCTTGGGTGAAGATTCATTCAAGAATTCTCCGTGGCTAACGATGTCGGGCATGGACAGCTCAATTCCATCAAAGCCGGCTTTTCGGATGGCTTTGAGTTTGTCGGGGAGTCTTGCTTTGATCTTCATGGGGATACTGCATGATGCGAACGAGATAGGGATCTGAGCCCCTTGGTATTGTATCACCATTTTGGATGCGTCGTGAGTTTATGAGGTTGTGGACGGGGAGTTGTGAGATTCAGATGGGGACTTGCTATCTTTTGTGATGAAAAGGCATCTGACGATGGTTGACGTCATCGTGACCGTCATCATAGCTCCATTTATTATCGAAATATCATGATGACACACAACTTCATTGTAGCTATATTTGAATTATTTCATTCTGACTGACCAACAGTTTTTTTATTTCATTTTTGTCTTTCCTATTTTCTTGCCATTTTTCTCTTTCTTGATATGCAGATATATAGGGATTAAATACTTAGTAGAAATTTAAAGCTCAAACTGATGGGAATTCATCTAGCAATCGGGCATATGTCTGTATGACAATTGTAGCTGACGTCCGACAGGGCAAGAGTTGACAGTCTGGAAGAATTCCACCAATCCCATTCGATAACTTAATAAGAATCTGAGAATAAATATCTCGCATTGCAGTCTTGTAATCTTGAGTTTTTTCGTAGGTCGCTAAATGGCATTCTCTAGCGACCGCCAACAACATAACTTCACATATGTTTTTTGCTGTTTCCCGCTAAGTAGAAAAGCCAGTTACGAACATATCCCCCTTGAACTAAAGACTTGAAGTTTAGAATGTCCTCAGGAAACCAACGAAGAAGCTCGATCCGCCTCTGCTGATGTGATCGATAACCTCTCCAGGTCCGAAAGACTGTGCGATTCTCTGGGCCCATCCTACAGCGTTGCTTCTGGCAGTGGCGGTCAGGAATCGGTGCTTGAGATGTCGTTAGCGTGACCGTCATAGATTAAAAGGGGAAGAAAGTCACCGACTTGAAAGATTTTAAAGTTTTTGTCGTGGAAAACAAGGAAGCGCTGCTCTCCCTGGGCGTTCTTCTGCCCATACTGGAACTGGTCATTAATAGGAACGACCCAGTCATCTGAGACAAGACAGTTAGCATAGGTAGGCCGTCGCGGAACCTAGTATGAGAACGTACCTCCTTCCTTTTTAGCACCTGGGATCTTGCTGATATGACCGGGGCTGTTCTCGTCTGTGTATCTTTGCTTCTGGATGAAGAGGATGGTCGCAGCATCACCCTTAGAGGTATTCTTCGCATTGACAATATAGTAGATCGCCGACTTGAAGTTCATATCTTGGGACCATTGGACCTCAATTGCGGCGCTATTAGAGTCTGTTCCATTATATGCCTTGAAACAAAAAAGATCATTAACTTCAGGAATAGACATATTGATTTAACTCGACTTGAGTCGGAGAAGAAGAAAAATAGATAGATGTAGATGTGAGAGTGGTGAGAATCCGAATTACTAATAGAGTTGAAGAGAGCATACGGGAAGGAAAGCCAAGCTCCTGTCATAGCCGAGCAACTGCAGAGTCCGTGAGCCGCTTTACCAAAAAAGAAGAAGGAAAACATTATCAGCTAGCCACGGATGGTCCAGAACCTACAAAGTGGTCCTACCTGGAATTCGTCTGACACTAGTGGCAGAAATAGTGTTAGCTGTTTGGTGAAGACCCACGCCGCCCACATGGTAGCCTTCAATAGCGGCGTCCTTTTTACAACCTTGGCGTTCGTACAGCCAGCTCAGCTGAGACTTGAAGGTCTCGCCGATTTTTGTTGTGAAACACCAAGCCAATAGTTTTCCTACCAGTCCACAACTATCCTAGTCTCAGGTTCTCTCGCCAGCGGATCTCACCGGCTTGGACCTGTTGCTCTAGCCTATGCCTTAAACAAGAATAGAAGATAATGTTAATTCCCAACACAGGAAGGCGCGTCAAACAGGCGAAGATGGACAGCGGAACAAAGACTATCGAAGGGTTTGTTGACAATGACTTGACTTTAGTCCCCAATTGAGCATATTGACAGGGTCTTGTGTAGGAATAATTATAGTCGTTTACATTGCGATAAAAAGGTACATAAGATTACCAGACTAGACTAGATCATTACAAAGACATTTTGCGAATTGATTTCAATAACACCAGCATTGGAGACCCTCCCCCTCCAAGATGCACGTACATTAATCCGACCTTCTCTGACATGGGCGTGGTTCTATTCTAGGCACTTTCGATAACCTTCCAACTCTCTCTCGGTATCAACGTGATACTGTGGAACATACTTGAGCAGATCCTTAGCACAAGCTACCGCTGTCATAGCTGCATAACCCTGCCACTCTTTATTGACATGAGTGTCGGCGTAGTTGCTAATGCCCCGAATCGCCATACAGGGCAGAGCGTTCATCAATCCTGCCGTTTCCATGTCGAAGCACAAAACATCATTCCTGGCCGCGATTTCATCTCGAAACTTGGCGTCACAGATGAAAGTGTTACCCGAGGCAATAAGACCGTAGTGGATAGAAGGGTCACTATCTTTACCAGTTCTTGGACCTCGTTCAATGAGCTTGGAGGGATTACTACCACAAGACTCGGCGCACTCCATGCTGTGGTCGGGAGGATGGATCACATCCGACAGGTAAAGGCGATCGGTGCTGTTTTTGGGACGCTCATATCCACCCTTGCGTAACCTGGGATATTTGTCCAAAACAGAACTGATGGCCTGCTGGATTTGATGTCCGTAGGTTTTGTATTGTGTCTGTAGCTGAGTCGTAGCTTCCTGAAGAACCATAGGTGGTGGGTTGAAGGATGCAGTGTTCAGGAAGTCCTTGTTCTGAAGAGCTTTACCAAAATCGTATTGAAAGACGCCAGTATGATCCTCGCCTGGTGCACTCACTACAACATCACCGAGACGTATATCATGCTTGTCGCTTGGTGCACCGCCAGCAGTGCCAACCATCAATGTAACTTGAAGGTTGTGGAAACTCCGGCGTAGAGAGACTGCAGTGTATGCAGCATTCACTGAACCAACTCTTCCGGGTGGTAGAACGGTTATGACGATGTTGTGCTCACCCATACGACCCAGCGTATAAGTGTTTTCGTCGGCAAGCGAGACGGAGGTGGGGCCTGGATGGACCTCATCAAGGAAGACTTTTGCAGCCACATATTCTTGCTTGATAGCACAGATCCAGCCAATGGTGTAATTCAGAGGGTTCGACATTGTGACAGGAATAAAGTATTGGGTGATAATGTGGAATTCGTGGTGGTGATCCGGATGGAGATAATGTAATGACTTCGTTGATTCGGAAGAAGAAGGGTATCACCAAACACAAGAGATGTGGATGAGAATGGTTTTGAACTCTTTGAAATTATAACGACAATTGCTTCTTTTTATCCTTAAATTGTCTTCGAATACAGTAGCTAAGCGCCATAGAGATCATTAAGCGCCTAGTAGTGCGTCCTCTGTATGGCTTTTCTATAGCGGCTACAGACGCACGAGCGACGCTAAAGAAAGCCACTAAAGAAAATGAATTTGAATCATTGGCTCTTACTTTGTTTATAGGTGAAGCTGAAAACGTTTTCCATGTGAGCAAAACGCCCAAGCTATTAATAGCAACATCTTGTATCATTGGTATGTAAGAATTCTACTGTATTAATATTAATTATATGGTATCTTCTATTCTATACTTCTTAAAATCCCCTGCTTTCAAACTCCTTCTCAGTCCAGTCCCATAATTCTTCAATAGCCTGATCGTTGTCCAGCACCGCATCCTTGTACTCTTTAAGTTTTTGGTTGTAAAAGCCGCCACTTCTGACGATCTCTGATTTGGCGGTACTTGCCCAAAGTTGAGCCTTTGCACCATCATGGACGTCCGTGAGGAAAACAGAACTCAAAACACTGACCAATCCACCGACCCAAGGTCGTCGTTTCCGGAAATCATCAAATAGGCCTGTGTTGACAACTCCTGGGTGAATCGCGACGAACTTGACGGTTGGGTAGAGCTTGCTCAGAGAGCGGGTGTGGTAGTAATCAGCGAGTTTGGATTGACCGTAGCGAGCCAAGCTGGAAATGTCTTCAAGGGGGGTCTTGACGCGAGAAAGAATTATTCCTTCCTTTGGTGCTTGTTTGAAGAGCTCGGAGCTCAGGTTGACGACTCGAGCATCTCCGCCGTGTTTCTCAGCCGTTTTGATAACAATCGGGAGAAGTAGTTTGGTAAGCAGGGCTGGTCCCATATAATTGGCACCAAACTGGACTTCATACCCGTCAGTTGTGAGACCGGCAGGGGTGGCCATCAAGCCGGCGTTGTTCATCAAAATATCGAGTCTATCAGACTGGCTGAGAAAGGCGGCGGCGCCTTTCTTTATGGAATCAAAAGAAGACAGATCCAACTCTAAAAACTTGATCTGGCCCTTGAAGTTTGGTACGGCATCCTGTATCTCCTTGATGGCGGCGTTGCCACGCTTTTCCGTTCTGGCTGTGATGTAGATGGTAGAAGGGTTATGTTTTGCGAGCTGGAGGGCACTTTCTTTGCCAAGTCCACTACTACCGCCAGTGACGATGATGACTTTGCCAGTCAGATCTGGGATATCAGTGGTGGGGTTGAACGGCATAGTGGAGATAGTGTCAGTGTGGTTAATGATAGAGATTGGTTAAAAGAGATAAAAATCAATGGAAATGGCTTAGAGATGTTCTGGGTATCGGGTAGTTGTGAGTGGAGATGTATAGGTAGGGAAAGTTGATAGGAATCGGAACGAATTAATATCCATTTTTGGAGCTCGCGCTTTAGTCAAAAGAGCGAAAATTAATTGCCTTCTCAGGATATGCTTATCAACCACGAGTTTCACAGCAGAGCACAGAATTAAACTTTCCGCAAGTATCGGGTAGCTCAATTTTGCCTGGCGTGGTAGCGAAAATCTCCACTGCGGTGCAATTAGTTCGGCCGAGATGTGTTTACTAATCGCAAAATGTCTCGACGGGTTCCTCAAACGTCCGTGTAGTGATCAAGGTTCGCGCATTCGCGTTGAATTGGCGATATGATTCTGTTTTTCACCTGGACGTCAGTTTGCTTGATCAACGTTAATGACGACATGAACTGAGCGACTCATGTTCTCTGGTAGTAGTGAATTGTCTGATGAAGCTTGTGAGCCATGATACCAGAATCAAGCCATGTGGTGATGATGGATGTTAGTCCTTCAGATTTCGCGGTAACGTTCCAATTGTCGAAACGTCGACCTCGTCTCTTTGGATTACCTCAACGGCACAGTGGGTATCCAGGGGCGACATGTCGCCCCGCTCGCGGTCCACCCGTATCTGGATATTCCAGTATTTCATGCTCCGGGGTTTGAGGAATCTTGTCTGTGTTATGTCGGTTGACGGTGACGACCTCCCTGAGTAGCCATTATACAATATGACCCCTGGAAAATGATAGGTAGACCTAAAGATCAATAAGTAAGTAAGGATTAGACTACTGACTTGCAACTTGATAATAAGCTTAGTATTTAAATCCATATATTTTCTATTCATTTGTGTTCAAATGCAAAGAGATGAATTATTTACTGTTTTATGTACGAGTATTCTGTACTTACCCTGTAGTGGATGCCGTGGTGACCCCACTGCCAATCATCCAGGGATTGACTGTACTTTTGCCCCGGTGCTACAATTCCGAAAAGGGGACGTAGGATCGATACGGTTCTGACAGCTGTGCGAACAAGCCTTACGACGCGGATTTTGTTCCGTCCTTCGGCCCACTTCAAGACATTACGCTCATGATGACCTGCCCGCTGTTCATAACATCACAAGGATGTTAATATTTAATGTGATTGGACTTTTCGCGAATGATAAAACAGCCGAAGACAATCGGACCTGGGTTGGGAAGCAGTGTCGAAAACGTGGTGTCAGTGTTGCGGACTTTGTCAAAGGCAAAGCGGAGGTTGCATAAGCCACCAAAACCTCAATTTACCAACAACCATGTTAAATGTTAAATCGTCGCAAACATCAATAGATCCCGTTCCTCGGCGAGAGTATTTATAAGCATCAGAGCCACAGTGGTTGAGTTGCGGACGGACCAAAATTTGCGCCGGCGCCATGGCGGAAAATTGGATTCGGTCTAATATCATGCCGTCCCTGTCGATGTGGCTTGATCCGCACTACCGACGCAAAATCCTAATCGTGTAAGTTGTTCAGGGCATGAATTTATTGTATAAAGAGATCAGCTTGAACCGTACGTCAATTCTGGACATCAATCATCTAAATCAAGTAACTCATAACATTTCATACAATGACTTCCCACATAGAACAACCCATTACGTTAAAAAGTGGCTTGACGCTGCCAAACAGGTTGGCCAAGTCTGCCATGGCAGAGAACCTAGCCGATAGTGACCTGTTGCCAACTGATCAAGTCTATACCGCTTACAAGACTTGGGCCAATGGCGGCTGGGGACTGTTAATTACAGGTATTGCCCCATAGCAAGATATGGAGCCATTGTTTACTGACTATTGCATTAGGGAACGTGCAGGTTGACCCCCGTCACCTGGGCCAAGCTGGAGATATTGCCAACAACGATTCTATTGACAGATCCCGTATTCTCAACAGCTGGAAGAAGTGGGCATCCGCCTCTAGAATGGGTGGAACTCCGACAGTCGTCCAGATCAGCCATCCCGGTCGACAATCTCCAATTGGTGCTGGCACTCGACCTTTCTTCGGCAAGACGCTCGCTCCTAGCGCTATTCCCCTACGTGTTGGAAAAGGCCTATTCGCAGCAGTGGTGTCTAGGGTGGTGTTTGGAACGCCAAGAGCCATGACGGTTACGGAGATTCTGGACGTGCAGGATCGCTTCGTCAAGACAGCAGTTCTTGCCGCCGATGCTGGGTTCGACGGCATAGAGCTTCATGGAGCACACGGATACCTTCTCTCGCAGTTTTTAAATCCCAAGACTAATCACCGGACTGATGACTATGGAGGATCAGCTGAAAAGAGGGCAAAGATTGTAGTCGACATTCTCAAGGCGATTCGAAAGGCTGTGCCACCAAGCTTCACAGTTGGAATCAAGTTTAACTCAGTTGACCATCAGTCCTCGCAAGCCCTGGAGGAAACTATTGAACAACTCCGTTTAATCACAAATGCCGGTATTGACTTTCTCGAAATCAGCGGCGGTAGTTATGAGGAGCCAATTGTATGTTCCTCCTTCCAGCCAGTGGTTCCAGTACTTACATTCTGCATAGGGTATTGTCGACCCCGATAAAGTCCAACCCGTTAAGAAAGAAAGTACCAAGGCACGAGAAGCCTTCTTTCTTGACTTTGCGAAAGCCATTAGAGACCACTTCCCTGGCTTGCCATTACTCGTCACAGGTGGTTTCCGCAGCCGCAATGTGATAGAAGATGCCCTGGCAAGCGGTTCGCTCGACATTGTTGGTCTAGCACGGCCAGCCATGCTGGATCCTTCTGTCCCGACAACTACTCTTCTTAACAAGAGCAAGGAGGGAGATGAGGCACGAGCCATTGCAATTTCTGTCCCAACCCCTTGGCTGCTGAAGAAGATCGGCAACTATGTCATCGGGGCTGGATATGAAACCGTGAGTTCCCTGTCATCTGGATGTGAAAAGGTGCTAACATTTAATTTCAGGCCTGGTACGGAAGAAAGATCAAGAGCTTGGGCAAACATTAATGTATGGGATTTGGTATGGCTATGCGTAGAGGAAGTAATGATCTTATAAGAGTTGTTATACAACCATTTGCTTATAGAATTAGCCGTTTGAGGCCTACCCCATAGATGATTAGACTTCGGGATTTTGGTATGTCGTTCGAACTTTCTAAATGCGATGTATGAAGATGGGTTAGAGATGCTATAGTCGTGTCTTTATTATGTTTCTTCCAAACTATTCTTTCTTTTAATCTTAAGTTGAGCTTACTTATAAGACCGGATTGTTGATGTTCTCGCGGCGTGATCACTAATTGAAAAGTCTAGACAGTGATTTCATTGAGTGAAGAATTAAACCCCACCGGGTTGGATCTATTAAATACACATTACGGTTAAACCAAAGAATGGTATTTATAAGCCAGACACTGGTCAGCATGATAAACAGTCAACCTAAGTTAATCTCTACATACTACATCAAAGCTATTTGTTAAACTACCTCCCTCATAGCTCCCGTCTCAATATCAAGTGCATAACCTACAACCTGACATTTTGCAGGCAGAAATGACCAGTTCTTGATTTCCTCCATGTCCTGACGAATGCTCTCATCGAGACCGACACTAACGAATCATTAGTACGGTAAAGTCTCCACGGTGGATGGCACTTACTCTCTGAAAGTACCAAACCACTTGTCTTTGATCGAGTCAGCGTGAGCAGGGGCTCTTTGGCTGAGTTTGGATCGTATCTCCTCTTCGGCGGTGAACACCGCGCCGCAGTCTTGACTGTTGATTAGATAACTGTACTCTTTCATAGCGGCACTTCTACATACCAGTGTGATGGACCACAACGATCATGTCAATAGGAGCAATGGTTCCCATGACTTCGAGGCTTCGGAAGGCATCTACGGCGCGGCCGCCTGCATTGCGAATTACCAAGGCCTCTGTTTTGGCATTAATAGGGAGAAAATGTAGCAATGTGCCCAGACAACTCACCTCCGAACTTGAGACCAAAGTAGTCACGTGGGTCGACTCGAGCGTCCGAACAGGTCACTCCTGTTGTCAGTATGCGATGACAATACTCAAGGTAGCTGATACGAACAGATACAGATAGCTCCCGACTCAGGCTCTGGGATAACCAGATCCTTCAACAAAGGTGGTGCTTGGTGGTTTTGTAATGATTCCCTGGGCAGTGTTAGCTTTGACAGAAGAGATTTGTTTAAGTACAACATACTCATTCCGCTTCAGGAACTCCTTGAGTTTAAGATCGGCCATGGTGAATATGAAGGTAGAGAAGACAGGAAGATGAGAATATCTTATCCAGATATAAAGATTAATTGAGAGTGTACCGATGAAATACAAGTTAGAATAGTAGACAATTGATTGCTCTATTAAATGAAATCATGATCAGCAGCCATATCCATCAACGATTTAGTGTGATACAGAATCAGGTTTACTAAACATTTCTCTACTGAGTTGTTGAGAGTGCTAAATACGGTTGGGAATCTAATCTAGGCGGAGAAATTTATAATCGGTAACAGTGTAGTGCATTCCACATGGCTCAACTTTTCTAGCACTCCATAGATGTCACAAGGATGTGGAGCCTTCTACATTGGTAGTGCCAAGCTGTAAGCAGGGCTAGGAGTAACTATCAGCCCGAAATCAAGTACCCTCAGCCAAGCGGTAGATAATAGGGATGTATTACTTAATTTTGAAATAATCTATACTACTCATCAGCCTCGACGGGCTGTCTTTGTGTTATTTAAGTGCGGTATGAATAGTAATCTGTGTTTATGAAATACGGTTCTGGCTTGATCGTCGTGACATCAGGAACCAACCAGGAGCCCAGAGCTCAGTACCCACAGTGGATAAGACGTATAAATCTGCATTATCCGCGTATAGAAGAATGTTATGTAACTCATGTAAGTATTTATCCACCAGTATCATTTGTCTAAGTACGGTTGCGGAAGTTAGGTCTAAACGATTTAGGGTCAATTCTCATGTTCGGAGACAAGATATGGGTAATACAGATGAATCCCTGGATGGGCTCAACATGTCCTGGGCTCCGCTGGGCACTTGACTTGGACGCAGAGTCAGGCTAAACCTATATTGGCAAAATATTACGAGCTCGCCAAGCCCCTCACAGCAAAGCCAGCTATGGTCAGAAAGATCAACGACAAGCCACAGCTTCGATGCCGACAGAATGTATCAGGCTAGACTAGTCGAGACTGTGGAAATCTTATCACATGGTCTCAAGCGGGGAAAGGTTTTAGCGTCCCAAGTTTCTAAGAGCGCCATCTTTCTGATAGCTGTAGATAAGAAGGTTGTGGCGAAGGGAATGGATGATAGAATTAGAACCCTCCCCAAGCCAGCGTAACAGTGCGTTAGTCCAACTCTTCAACGAAAAGCAAGAGGACCATCCGCCTGCCACGCAAAGAGACAATCTTGATAAGATGCAAGCAATAAAGACTAGGGCGAAAGGCAGATTCTATTCTCGCTGTAAGAGCATGATTTGATTACCGTCATAGTGGTTGTCCTCAACTGACGTCGCGATACAAAGCTGGGTGCGCCAATTGCAAGCAAAGGGTAAGAATTGAATGCAACTCATTCAAGCGAAGGAGTTTGACTGACTTCAGAAGCATATAAAATGCGACGAAGCAATCCCTGCATGCTTGGCATGTGTCAAGAGGAACGTTAAATGTCCTGGCTACCGGCAACCAGTCAAATGGTCTAACAAGTATGAGAGGCGAGCGTTCAATGATTCAAGGACCCAGCCAGGGTTGAAGGGTTTTTGGTTGACCTTTGAAGAAGAGGCTGCGAAGCTACAAGCTGCGATTGCTCCAAATTCATCACCATCACCACAGAGTATAACAGTCTCGACACCAAGCGAAGGCTATCCTATCATAGCGTCACCCGTCAGCACTGCTAGTCCTACGGAAGCTTCCCGTACAGAATCATTCGTCCTCTCAGGTCCTGCTACTGATAGCGCAAATAATGACGTGGAAACAGTCGAATCTCCATCTGGCTCGGTATCATCACGTTTATGCGCTGACATTGACCCCGGCTCGCTCCTCGACCCTCTATGCATGGACGTTCAAGAGATGGAAAGAGAAGATAGAGGCAGACAAAGTTTCTCACATGCGCCCATTCACCACCTTTTGTTGCCGGGAGATCACCCGAACTCTTTATCACGTTACTACTTTTCCATTGTCTGCGGCATCACCTCGGGCTTTGACTCACCAGAAAATCCGTTCCGAGCATTGGTTGCCGATCTCATGTTTACTTATCCACAAGTCTTCCACAGCGTGAATGCAATGTCTGCAGCTCACTTATTTCGGCGAGATAAAAAGAGGACGGCCGTGTCGTTGGTACACCGGACAGAAGCAATATCTTCTCTGGCTTCAGGGATCCAAAAGCTGACTAAGGAAAAACTTACGGAAGATAGTTCTCATACACTATCTGCTGCTACACTACTAGCCACCTTCCTTTTAGGATTGAGCTCTGTGAGCACCTAGCCTCCCTCCTCTCTGTTTACCACATCTAACATTAAAGACATGGCATGACGCTTCGTCATTTGAGCCATCTTACATACAAGGCGCTCGCACCATTTTGCAACACTGGATATCAGGGACTGCCAGATCACGACCCGATCCACCACCGTCTATCAAGTCGCTTCCCTTCATATCTCAACACACCAATTTTTTCGTTGGCATTGTAGCATACTTGGAGTCCATCACAGCGTTTCATATCGACCAGGAACTATCAGCAACTGATTACCTTCTCCCATTTTGCGACAACTTCGAGTCTAGTGGCGGACAGCCGAACCCGTTGGCAGGTATCACACCCACACTATTCATGTACATGGCTAAAACAGGCTGCCTTGTCCGGAAACATTACGTCTCACGATCGGCGTCGAGTGAAAGCGAACAATTGCCTAGTTCCATGCTTCTTGATAGTGCTCGGCACGTGCAGCAGTTGACCCTCAATTATAAGATGCCACCAAGTCATAGATTTAGCGAAACAAACGACACACTCACCCCGTTGAGTCATTTCGAAATCATGGGTCGTGTTTATCAGCTCTCTATTCTGCTCGAGTTGTACAGAGCGTTCCCCGAACTAATGGAACCGGAACAACCATCTACAGCTTCTACTCCCTTGGCGCAGGCCACAGAATCCATCTCACATACAAGGCAACATATTTCACAGTCACTTCTTTCGTTAGCCATCAATAGTTTGGCCCTGATATCTCAGTTACCAGAGACATCAAGGACCAAGACGATCCAATTCCTACCATTGATAATTGCGGGCAGCACTTTGCAATACAGCAAAGACAGACATATGAAAAATAATGTCTCGGAAGGACTGAACAAACACCAGGAGATAACATCTTTGTTCACCAGCGAGGCTGTTGTGTTGCATTGGAGGTCTTTTGTGGCAAGTAAGTTGACGACACTGTATAATTACATTGGCTTGGACGCAGTTCAGCGTGGAATACAGATCATAGAAAGAGTCTGGCAGCGGGCTGATGAAGTACAAATATGCAATCAAAGGATCCATCAGCATAATGATGGAAAAATGGAATGTTGGGTTAAAATTATGTACGAGGGAAAGCTAGAAACTCTGCTCGGCTAGGCATTAAGGGGCAACCCTATGCTCAGGTAGGAATGCGTTCTAATTGGTCGTAACTCCCATAATAACATGTGCCCTAACCACGGGCATTTTAAACCTGTGTCTGCCTACTACAATGAAATGTAAGAGGCCTAGAACGATCCATCCTGCCATAATGACGATAGAGTAGTTCATGTTGGTTTCAGTAACAGGCATTTGTGTGGGGAACGTGCTGAAAACAACAGCTACGATTGTCCAGACAAGGGCAACTGTATTGCAAACAATAGCAACCAAGGAATTTAGTTTGAAGGGACCATAATCCGTCGGGGAGAGAGTGCTACGGCCAAAAAATAACATGCAGGCCACCGGAAGTAGGTAGGATATATACATGCCAATGATGGCCATGGATAAGACAGCGTTGAAGGCCGTTGAGTTGCCGACATAGATAAGCCCAAGGAGCATTTCAAGGACGGTAATAATGATGACGGCACGAAGAGGAATCTGCTTCTTATCGTCGACCTTGCTGATGAAAGATGATAAAGGAGTACCATCATCGCGGGCAAATGCCCACAAGGTTCTTGAAGTTGACGTTAGACCAGCAACACTCGCGGCCATAGCAATCATGACGGGGAAAAGCACCAAGACTGTTGTGAAAGCATTGGATCTGGTTGCCTCTGAGAAAATGACCATGAATGGGAAGCCAGTTGGTGTGTCGAGAATGGTGATTAAGGAGCCTGCAGAAAACCCCAGTATCATGACGTAAGCGAGGCCTATAATGCCGTTAAGGACAACACTCCCAACGATAGCCACAGGCACATTGCGTGAAGCGTTGGGTAGTTCCTCTGCTAAGTGGCAGGCTGCATCGTATCCCAAGAACGGATAGACGGTACTGATTAGGCCGACAAGCCATGCTACTCCATCGCTGGACCAGCCAGTTGAGTTATCGAATCTTGTAAAAACGCTCTCGGCGTTGTTCTTCTTAGATTTGACGGCGAGGGTAATGAAGACGACGAGGAATCCAACGATATGTAGAACACCTGTGCTCGTATCAGTTAAAATCACAATCTGTGCAGGATTACCGAGATATACATACCTGAGATTAAGTTGGACGTAGGAAGAGCATGGTAACCCCAAGTGTTCATAACAAAAACGTAGGTGAGGACTGCCCAGTATAACAGCAGCCCATGCCAGCGCTGCGGGACATACGTCTCGTCGTTGAGAACGATCAAACCCTGAATCATCAGACCGGCTGCGAATGCAGCTGAAGCTGTCAACACAATCTGGCCACCGATCGAGATCCAGCCTGTCAGCCACGAAAGAGTCTTCTTGCCATAGGCCGGGGAAAGAGCGGCCACCCAGTGATATTGACCTAAATATAGGTCGAGGTAAGTAACATATTTCAAAGGGGGAGTAGTACAGAAGAGAAGACTTACCTCCTGCTGTTGGGTAAACAGAGGCAATTTCAGCCAGTGATAGGGCAATAGCTACCGTACAGAGGAAAGAGGCAATGCTACAAGCAAACTGAATGTTAGAAGTGCGTAGAAACTGGACGGAGAGATTGAAACCGACTAATTGTAAATAAGACATGGCACGCCACCACTGGCTAGAGCCTGGGCGACAACAGACGAGAGGGCCTCCCATGTTGCCATCAAACATAGGCAAAGACATATGATTGAAGGCAAAGAGAAGCGTCTTTCCAATTCCGCGTGAAGGCCAAGTTGATCCAATCGCGCAGCATCTGAGTTCATTGCTTGATTCTCCAGCTGGCAAGGCTCAAGTTTAGAGTTGACCTCGCCTAGGTCTGGTTTTTCTTTTGAAGTAGTCATGATGATATTATACGAAAGGAATTGGAATTTTCTAAGGAAACCGTTGTTCAAAAGGGGTCAAATCCGGGATTAGTTATATGTTCCTTCTTCAGTGTTCTTGTTACTGGTCTGGACGTTTGATTGCGGGGGACACAACCAAGCTTGTATGTTTCTGGCCAAGCGAATTTCGGAATCGTTGGAACCCAGGTGTGTGCTCGATAAGCAAAGTTTCACTAGTGTTGTGGGATTCCGACATGCTGGAAGCGGTCGGAAAACTACGTGGAAAAGGCCGAAGTTTTTGTGTGTCTATACCACAAAGGAATCTGTATTGTATATCGCCCGCATAGGTGCCGTGTGCCGTGTTTTCCAACTTGAGTGTAGCTTAGAGAGAAGATACGACCCCAATCAAAATAGATAATTAAGAGACGTACGATACTACGATAAGCAAACAGTGCACCCGTGAGCTTATTCTTAAATGCTCTTGTTGAAACATACGCCGACAATGAAGAAAATTGTTCAGGAGAAGGGCTAGACTATTAAGAATATCTTTGCCGTTGAAGCACAGACGTGTATATATTCGCCTTGATGATCAAGCGGAACTGGTGGAATCAGTCAAGTGACAAATAGTTATCATTCGTGGTAAAACGGAACTGCTCGGAATTGTATGTGAAGTTGCTTCCGAGATACCGACAGTCCTGACCCTGGCTTGTCTCGTTATCTATCTGCCCCTCATCACCCTTGCAGAATCCACTACCACAATCAAACGTGCGTCTCCCCGCATTCTGGAGCAGGGCTAGGTCGCTAAACTAGAAATAGAAAAGAATTCCGTTCAGACGAACGACAGATCGAATTCGGCCTTTCGGACTTTCTTGGTATTATGAGTTACACTAATAATCATTGCTGCCGTATCTTATGACGCATTTTTGACAAGCCGCCTCGCTAATTCTAGTACAGGATGACCAGTCTTGTTCAAGTTGATATCGGGGACGGGGCCTGTAGACCTGCCAGATATAATCTCACAGGGTTTACTCCCTGCACTGAGGAACGAATTTGTGTAAAGAGCCATTCTCCCCCAAACAAGTCACCTATGAGTTCTACTACTAGCAGTATCATATCGACTTCTACTCGATGAATATTGCCAACAATAATCACTTCACTTTGCCAGTCTTGTACCTCACACTCCCATCTCTATATAAGCAGAATGCCTCGAACGCAGGAAGGATATCTCTGGTGGCAGTCCGACACGGAGCGTGGCCTAGAGACCCAGGCTGTTGTTCCCAGTAGCCATCGTATCGATAGCAATTATGATGTTATTGTTATCGGCGCTGGTTTTGCTGGCCTCGTAGCTGCACGAGATCTCGCTGCCAAGGGTCTCAAGGTTCTGATCATCGAGGCTCGAGATCGCATCGGAGGCCGGACTTGGACCGCTCGGGCATTTGGAGAGGAATTCGAGATGGGAGGCACCTGGGTCCACTGGTATGAAAACACTGCCTTGATAAAAGAATCATCCTAACGCAAATACGTCGAATTACAGGAATCAGCCACATCTTTACGCAGAACTCACAAGATACAACCTTCACCACAATCTCAAGACTTCAAATGGAACTTTGAAGCCAGATGCCACCTATTGGCAGGGAACTGCCGGTAACAGAGTAGTTCTCGACCAGAAGGCTATGCAAGATGCGACAGAAGCTGCTGAGAGACTTGCCCGCAAAGTCTTTTCCATCGATGGGTATTCCAGCCAGGATCTTATGCCCTTTCCGCACGATCCAACCCACCTGACGCCTTGGTTTAAATACGACCATCTCAGTATCCGCGACAGGCTTGATGCCATCACAGATGAATCGGACGAAAATAAGGAATATTTCCAAGGCTTGACAAACACCTTCGGTACCTCGCCGTCGGACGAGATCGGCTTCACGGAGGCTCTCCGGTGGTACGCTCTTGGTGGCCACTCGTTAACACAGTTGTTCCAATTAGCCGGTTTGTACAAACTCGGCAATGGTGGAATGACATCTTTTGCCAAAGCTATATTTGAGGATTATTCAGGAGCAGCCCTTTTTAGCACCGAGGTCACCAAGATCAGCCAAACTCCAAACAAAGCTACTATCACGATCAAAGATGGACGTACTTTATCTGCAGGCAATATTGTCTGCACCATACCACTGTAAGTATTGCAGTATCTTAACGATTTCCAGCTGTACTAATTACCTATTTTGAAGTAATATACTTAAAACTATTAAGTTTGAGCCCCCTTTGAATGCCCTTAAACAGAAGGCACTTGACAAAGGTCACATCACTGGGGGCGCCAAGATTCATTACAAGCTTCGACATATTACTCCTCCTTGGTACTATCACGGGCTCCCACCTACACCTTTTTGCTTCGCATTCACAGATCACAACGGAACAAAGAAGGAAAAGGACGGAACGTACTGCATTGGGTTTGGACTAAATGGTTGCTTTCCGGACATTGAGGATAGTGAAGAGGTGATTAAGGCTTTCGACCGTAACATTGGTGCGGACAACGAGGTAGAAGGTTATCTGGCACATGACTGGGTGAAGGACCCCTTCTCTCGGGGAACATGGGCTTGTTGGGGTCCGTCCTCCAGCACAGTGTACTTGCAAGAGCTGCAGCTCCCACATGGCCGTGTCATGTTTGCAAGTGGAGATACAGCAAACGGCTGGCGAGGGTTCATCGACGGTGCGCTGGAGCAAGGCAAAAAAGTGGCCAACGATGTGCTGCGTGAGCATTCCAACAGTCAGAGAGCCAGGCTATGAGGTTACCAATCTCGTTGAGAAAGAGAGTGACAGCTTATTCAGTTACCAGACTTTAATTGAGTGTATTTACTTCTGCAGTATACGGCTACCAGAGGGCAGATATCGTTACGGGCGTATACTTGTGACTACTGTCTTTTTTAACACTCTTGAGCAATACAGGCTACGAAAACGAGTAGGCCGACAGTCGCAAGGAGGGCTTGGATAGAACTTATCAGGGACGATCTATTCACGAACTGTATTGGATGTTGATACCCTGTCTCGGACTGTCAGACTTATCCTAGAAAATGAAGAAAAGCTAGCTCTATGAGTCTCGACATTCCGTCTTGTCTTCCTTATCTCGCCTTGACATACCTTGCAACTTGATTCTAGCTAACTCTATTCATCAAACTATTCCAACCAGCTGAAATGAACTAAAATTCACGATGGCTTACCCCGCGCAGATAGTTCCCCTAAACCCATTCCTACCAAAAATTCCGAGTGATAGAGATATGGATCTCGTCACTTCAGACTGACCCTAGCGCTATAGCCATGGAAGCTGCCACACTACATAGGGGTAGTAGCATGATTCTAGGTCATGGATGCAACCGAGAAGCACCTTTGAGTGAGTGATTTATTTGCCCTTCCTCGGGATGATATGCTTTCTATGAATCAATCGGGTGTCAATGGACAAGATGCCGCGGCACCCATGTTGGGAGACAGAGGAAGACTACGGAACACCGACTTTCGACCTCTTGGTGCAGTCCGCCTTCAGTCACACATGGAGGATGAAGCCCATGTTCTCTCTATATAAACTAAGCTGCTGCCGCCCTGCAACATGTGCGACTACTTTTAATGACATAACAACTAAACCTTTTGCATTGTTTGACATTCCCTTTACCTATCTTCTCATAGAAACAATGCCTTTTTACTTCAGATCACAGGCACAAAGAGCCAGCATTCCTCCTATTGGCGATTACAAACACGTATTCGGAGGAGGTACGAGCATTTCCATTCATAGCTCGAGATGCAGAGACTAATTGCTAATACCTTTGGGATGTACTACAGACTCCTGGTCATCGAGTGACTGGGAAAAGAAGGCACCTATTTCAGCTGGCTTCTTCCGGATCGAGAAGGGTGAGCCTTGCGTTTACTACTACGAGTACGACGATGTCAAGTTCTTCATCGAGGGAGAGTGTACCATGGAGGACGAGACTGGTCAGAGAGTGGTAGCTAAGGCGGGTGATGTTGTTGGGTTCAAAAAAGGCTCAACTGTTACTTTCAGTACAGAGGGTGTCGCCAGAGCCTTCTTCTGTGGTCAGCGAGCAAAGTTGTAAAGCCGGGACCTAAATATTAAGTGTCAATTATGACACTTCATTCTAAAAGTTTTATCTTTCTTCCTGTTATACTAGATACCTGAGACCTGAACTCTTTCTGCTGGAGAACTGTCGATCGTCTTTTTGGACCATATAAGGTCAGGTATTGGAGCAACAAAAGCAGAAGTTTTTGTTATGAGAATTTACCTTCTTATTCACTACAGTATCGAGTATATAATATCCCGGCCTTCTGATCCTCAGGACTTCTAGTCGAGACTTCAAAGCAATTTATAGACAGCAGGAGATCCTTGAGTTTGCTGAACCCGTAAGTGCGAGGATCGAAGTCAGAATGCCACTGGACCATTATATGACCAACATGACCGAGTGTAGCCCATCCTTCACCGTCTGAACAGGACTCTATAGCCGCTCGCAGCCATTCGGTTACCTCGGTATCAAGAACCTTGGCCTCAGCTGTCGAGACGCCGTCAACAGAATGGATTGGCACCTGGGTTTCCTGTACTTTATTGTTACTCATAGCATCATCAACACCATTCCCATTGATTTCATTCCTCTTGGATGAGGGTGAAATGGCTGCTTGGCCTTTGGAAGATCCTGCAGTCGACGGACCTGCGCCAACTGGTTCCGAAACAGACGCATCGGCGTCAGACGACTGGCTAGCTGCAATATCAGGCTTAACCTTTCCAGTGACTTTAACTAGATTCTCGACGCAGATGAACGTGTCGCAAGCCCTAACAAAAGGCTTTGGTGTCTTTCTTTCCCCACATCCAACGACTACCAAGCCGGACTCTCGTATACGGGAGGCCAGTCGAGTGAAGTCGCTATCGCTAGAGACAATGCAGAAGCCGTCGAGATTGTTTGAATATAGGAGATCCATAGCATCAATAATCATAGCAGAGTCTGTCGAGTTTTTGCCTACGGTATAGGCAAACTGCTGTATTGGCTGGATGGATAGTTCAAGAAGTCTCTCCTTCCATCCATTCAATAACGGTCCAGTCCAATCACCGTAGGCGCGCTTGACAAAGGTCGTGCCGTGTTTGGTGATCTCTGCGAGTACAGAGCCCGCCATAGCAGCACTGGCATTGTCGGCATCTATGAGAACAGCGAACTTGCGAGGAGTCGATACAGAACCCATATTGAGGTCGTTGCGACTTAGTTTCGAACCAGCTAGCATTTGTTTAGCTTGACCCAACTTCAGGTTTAAAGTGATTCTTACTCCTTATGTAATTGTCAACGATGCCCTGCGTGTTTATATCACGGGATGCTCTTCATTCGATTAAGAGGTTCTCACAAGGGCTGTAAGGTTTGCCGTATTTATAACCAGAGGCTGCCGTAGTACAGACTATAACATAAGCAGTATACTGGGAGGCCGACCAGACCATCGTAAAGTATCCAGCCACTGGTAGGCGAATTAATGAAACCTTAACAGCACAAATCAGTATGCAACGTAATGATGATGTCCATTCACTCTTTTGGATAGGAGAGGTTGTACACTACTTACGTAGCAGTAGAGACCTCAGGAACTGCTGAACCCAATGCGTAAAAGCGCTCAAACAAATCAGACATTGAATGGTAAGTATCAGAATGACCTCTTCGAATTTTACGACAGTCATACTCATCAGCGACAGGTGTTCATACTCCACATGTTCCAATGTTGGGTTCGTGGACGCTCATATCCTCGACACGATCTTTCATTTCATATGATTGCCATCCCTGGGCTATTTCTTCCGGACCATATCAGCTATCGGTTTAGTGTGAAAAACGCAATGCGTACTATCTGTTCTTACTACAAGGCGTCCAGGTCCTACCGTTGGACTTTGGCGCCACAAATTCCCACCGAGTCTTTAAAGCGTTGTAACCATTCCGGATTATCGGCATGGGTCTGATTCCACGGATCGTCACTGTGATAATTAGAGAAGTCATGACGGGCGTATGACTGGTAAAGCTACTCACTCCCCGTATGCTATCCATCTAGCCTGGTGCCGTAGCTCATCATCGGTTGGCACATGACTTGTTGGGTTTCGTGGAGACATCGTAGACGCCACCCACCGGCCTAGTTCTTTCCCTAGCTTTTCATGGAAGTTGGCATCATTGAGCATATAGGGGCTCATATCGGCCAAGAACAGCTGGTTTGCTCCAACATCATTGTCAATATCTATCGAATCATTCAAAGTGTCCCCAGTTGCCAAGATAGTATGTTGCGAAAACTCGGAGATTAGCGCATCGCTGGCATTGAGATCTTGCTGTAAGAATGTAGTGACGAGATCCATCAAGTTTGCATCTTCCATAAACCCACTGACTTCTTCGTTCCCTTTCAGATCCACAGGTTGTTGTGACACATTGGGAAGGAGTGACATACGCTGTCTGAATTCGAAGAGCCAACCTGCAGATCCAAGTATGAGGTCTATTAGCCAGGTTGATATAGCGTTATATGACGTTTGACTAGCAGGCCCTTTCACAGATTTTATTATCCTGCAAGCCTCTTGCTGTAGCTCAGCATCCCATATATCGCTGCGACCAGACTTTCGCTGAGAGTTGACAAACCTGCGCAGCTCCAACTCAAGGGGACAGTTATCAAAAAGACTTCGCTGTCCCTTAATCTCCAAGGAAGGGAGTCTGTTTTGGTGTCCTGAACGGATCGGACCAAAGAGTGCCTGTTGAACAATATCAGGGTTCGACATAATGATTTCGCGCAGCCAAGAAGAAGCGTGATAATGAGTCGAATTGAGTGTCGACAGGGTTTCTGAGGCGAAGATGATGCGACAAGCCTCAAGTTGAAATATCTGGTAAGTAGGCATTGTTTGGTTCTCTTCATGATATGTTTCCACGAATTGCATCAGCTCGAGGGTTATCAGCTCGTAGGCAGAGCGCGGAGAAGTTGCGGCAGTACTACTGCCCCGAAAGGGAAAGGGGGAGGTCCGCTCGGTAGAAATAAGATCTATCAATATGTAAGTTAAAACCTGACGCTAAGACCAGGGAATATCTCTTACAGGGTGGAATAGCATTTTCTACCATTTTAGTGATCTCTTCGTCAAACCCCCAGTCACCTTTCCAAGCCGCCATAGTGTGGCCCATCTTGAAATGTTCAGCTAGATGGTCATTTCGAGCTTGCCATGTATTGAACGAGATGCCACATAACCCACAGCGGGAACGAACAGCAGATATAGTTTCTTTCCAAGAATCCATTGACCATGGAACAAAATCCGCCCGGTGCACTAACCGAAGATGTTGTCTCAAATGGTCCTTTCTGTTAAAGACGCGTTCTTCGCATGCAGTTGGATTATGGGTTTGGGTGTGCTCTTGGTCTGGATTCTCTTGACTGCAGAATACACAGCATCGCTTACCACTCTCGGGATGTAGAGAATCAGGATCTTCAGCGCGACAAAGCCATCTTTCGAGTCCTAGGTGGATGGATTTTTCATGACGCTGCCAGTCGTACTTCTTAGAGAACTTTTCAGTGCAAAAGGTGCACTCGAACGGGGTTGGTTTTGAAGGCGGGGGCCTTCCTCGGCCTCGTCTCCTACGTTTCTCACGGTCGCGAGACAATCTTTGGTGGGTAGTAGAACTAGCAGACCATGCAGAAGAACTTGAACTTCCCCCAGACGTCCCGATGCTACTAACGGATGACGGGTACAATGTAGGGATATGTGTATTATCGAGAACGAAAGGGTCTAGTCTCCAATAAGCATACGTAAACACAGATTTATAAATCATAACTCACTTAATGAAGAATGGGAGACGGCACGGACGATAGCAGAAATGGGGGCAGGTTCATCTTTCGGCGGCGAATCGATCCATCTTTGCATTGGATTGAGGGCTCCTTGTTGAGGCTGCGGTGTTCCTGGTCTTTTCAAGATGTCGATAGACTGAGGCGCCAAGGCTAACGATATAGGCGTCTCGTAACGCCGACGAGCATTGGCAAACCAGTTTGTAAGTTGCTTTTTGCTCAGGCCTGTCAAGTGCTGAAATGCCTCCTTGGTTGCGTCATCCGGATATGGATCGTCGCTGTGAGCATCGAACCATTGTCTCAGAATCTTCTGTGTCTCGCGAGAAAGACGTGTGCCCTTCTTGGAGCCAGCCGGAGGTTGTCCGGCCGGGACGTCTTGCGCTTCTCGTGTTATTGAGCTAGCGGACGAGGGACGATTATCGGCATTACTAGCGAATACTTCAGGTTGTGCATTCTCTGACAGGTACTCGATATCTTTAGGCACTGTGTCGTGAGTGACTGGCATGAGGTCGCTGAGATCGCTGTTATGGCAAGTCAGACTATCCTTTTTCTTTTTACTTCTTTCGTCTTTTTGTCTCAACTTGCAATAACGGGTAACGGCTGACATACATATGAGGAAAAGAACCAGGCTGATTTTCCATATTAGGGGAGGCGAAAAGTCTGGGTCGTTCAGAGTTGGGCCTCGATTAAGATAGAAGGATTTAGTGGTTATTTAAAGTAGGATTTATCGTATCATTGATTTCCTCATTGAAAAGATTCAGAATCCTACTGAAATTAGTTTATCTTTTCTCAAGACTTATTTCTTTTGACAGATCTTACCCTAGCAATGTAGATCGAGAGACTTTCCCACCATAAGGATTGCAAGTCTATTGTAAATAGTCATAGAATTAACATTTATCTGAAGGAGGTGCAGTTTGGCGTGACGTGATTAGTAAAGGGACAAGGAAGAACTATTAGCCGATCAGATTAGCAAAGCTCAGGCGCCAGAAGACAAAAATGGGGCTATTCCAGAAACGGCGAGGGTTGGTCCGAACTAATTACCAGGTTGAAGCGGAGCTACCCTGCACACAAGGTTATTTGAACAAAACGAACCTTTCAGTAGGGAGCGGGAATAGGTAGAGTGTTCTGGTTAACGAAAACTTAATTGGAATGCTATCAATGGCATTCATGTTTAGCTTGTGTAGCTGCAAAACGTCTTGTATTTGAGCTTGAACATAGCTCGGAGTAATTAACTGATGATGATACTACATGTCGCTTCCACAACACCATCAGAGATACACACGCATTTCGGTTATCAGCTAATATAGTCATGGTAGGTCATAAAATGCGGGGAGTTAAATTTTCACCAGATCAATTTTGTGTTTGACCAAGAATAAACCGCCCAGAGTAGTCCAAGTAGACTCCACCGTGTCAAAATGACGCCTATCATCTCCAAAAGCCACTTCATTTCCTTGTTCCATCTCCCTGACCATCGATACTCACTAGGTACTTATGAGTCCTAGTAAGGATGATCCAGTGCATGTTTTGGCATGGGCATTATACTAATGTCATGAGTGATCGGTGGAAGAGATATATTCTGACTCCGAGGATTGAGTAGATTGATCAACCACATTATTAGCAGAATGCAGGCAAGTCGAAGCCCGGGATATGAAATGCGCGAGATCCCAAGCTTCTTGAGATAATAGAAAGTAGGTTCATCGAGGTCATCGTCTTCTGATGTTTTGTCCAACACCAATTCGATGATGTAGACTGTCGCAGACCTCGCTGCGTAACATATCCAAAGGAAGATTGGCACTACAATAACCAGAGTTCTCCATCGGTCGCCAAGAACTGTGCCATCGCCAAAGAGGCCGTCGATAGACAGAACCCCTTGTCGGTCAGCCGCAAGGAGGATATGGGATTGAAGGATAGACATCTCTAAAGAATGGCGGCCTAACCAAGCCATCGCTCGCGAGTGGTAGTTTCGAGTGTATGTTGAGACGTTGCGCAGTGCAACATAGGTCAAGACCGGAATACAGGAGATGTAAGGGTGCAGAGAATCATATGAGCTTTCACTCAATTCTGAAGCCTTAACAAAATAGTAGCATGTCGCGAACAGGCCAGCTATAGCGAGAATTGAGCGAAGACCCAGGATAATTTGAGTGCCATCCATTCTTCGGTTGATTATTGCGGTAATCATACCGATGTAGACGATGAGGATATCGAGTGTGGCGTAGTACGCCCACTTCTCAGCGCTCCACTGGATGTTGAAAATGATCTCGAAGAGGCTGAAGATCCACGCGGGTAGGGGCGATGCAAGCATCGCACAGACGAGAACACCAGAGATACATACTTTGGCTGTGACAGGTTGTGGATCGCTATTGTACCGTTTCCCAATTGCCATAGTCGCATAGACGACGAGGAACCAAAATGAGGCGAGCGGTGCAGAGTAATAGAACAAGTATTCTGTGTTCATCAGGTACGTCAAAGCGCAGCTGAGAGCATTTAATCGTAGTAGAGTAGTTACTACACGCTTAAATGAGAAGTCGCTGGTCCTGAGGAAGTATAAAGTGTGGCCATAACCGGTCTGGAACATGTAGGCGGCTATACAGAGGCGGAACATAATGTAGAGGGAAGTAGGACCCTGATCAGCTCCAATCCACTGGTAGATGAGAACGAAGCATTGCAGCCATCCCTTCCATTCTTCAGTCTGTTTGCGAGACAGGAAAGGCTCGTCTCGTTGGTAGTTCTCTTCTACCTTTTCAGAGCTGTTCTCTGAAAGTAGCATTTCGGAGGTCTCGTCAGTTGTTAAAGGTAGGTGGTCTGACGACTGCGGTCGCGTACGCCGGATAGTGACAAGTAAAGAAACAAGGCAGGCGGCGCAGAGAACAGCAAAGCCATCTATTTCCCACAGCTTGCTACTCTTAGCCATCATCTGCGTGCGATCGGAAAAATAGCACATGAGCGAAACCAGAACGAAGGATCCTATTGGCATATTGAGCAAGGCCCACCGAGCCTCCTTGCCAGATAAAAGATCGATTATCTCGCATATAGCGCATGCGAATAGGTAAACAATGCTGATAACAATGATGATGCGGTATTTGGCGACGCCGTAATCGGTACAACATGTTCCCGAATAGGAGTAACGTTGAATGCGATCAAGTTTGGAGTTACATCTCAGATTGAGGACAATATTAGCCCGGGTCTCGGAAACCTGATCGATGACATGGGCTGCTTTCTCAAGAGGATCAATCCATGTTTTGTTCTGATCAATGGTAACGCCAACGATAGACCATAGGACAGGCATCCTTCTTGTATCCTCTGTGTCGCGCAGCCAATTCTGGATGTCAATGACCTCTGAAGCCCGTCTGGCACTGGCCTTGATTGCTCTGTGGTCCTCGCCTTGATAACAAGGCCCCGAAGGAGGACCGTAAAAGATCTGGTTGCCAATTCCGTCGTGTGGATCCATGGGAGCAGTAAAGGGGTCGCGATCTGGCGTATTATCGTCAATGAACTTGGACAGCTGATTGAAACGCTTCTTGTACTCCGGAAAACGTATGTCCCATGGTTCATTCTTGGAGGCTTTTCCTTTAGGGTTGGTGAACCAAAGACCCCCAGCCACATAGATTATAGCAGGTCCTTCTTGGTCCTCGATGGCTGGCGTGTCCATCTTCTCGTCGGCGTACGAGTCGAGGTTCTGAACAAAGCCACCTTGTTCTTGGAGCTTGTCACCGTGACTATTGAGGAAAACGTTCGAGATTCGCTGTATCATCTGGCCATCGTACGTCAAGTTGACATTGTCTCGTAGATTAGGGAAGGCTTCTTGGTTTTTGTCGTGGTGATGCTGCTTCCTATTGATCTAGAAAGGCCCTGGGTTAGTTCTCTCGACTCTATTCCGTGCGGCTATTACGTACCAGACGGCCGAATGCATAGGCCACATGTCGAGAGGTCGAGTCACCCACGACGGCTATACGACGGCCTTCAGTACAGTGACGAATGTCACTTGAATCGTATTTGTGAAGGATACAACCATCTGGCTGCCATTGAAGGAAAGGATAGCGATGCCCATCTTCATCTGGTAGATCGATCCAACGACCAGTTCTTTGAAGAGCGCGGCATCGGTAAGGGTCATCTCCTGGAAAGAAGGTCCTTAAGGAGACAGAGATCACAAAGAGGATCCCCAGAACAGTTGAAACTATCCTTGATAATGGTAAATCCATCTTTCTGTATTAGGTGCAGTGGTAGCAAAACGGTACTGATTGGGATAAAATGGCCCAGAACGAGTCACGATGACATGCGTCGCTTTCACACTATTAAACTGGAAAAAATAATAAAACGTACATCTATGGAACTGACAGTTGATTCCAATATTGGCAGGGGAGTACCGTCTACCTGTTCGAGGTCGAGAACTCACATTGGAGTATACAGGTCGGAAACAACAGAATGCGGATGGCAGCGGGAATTGTCAAGATTCCAGAGCCGGCCAGTAATTTCCGGGGCCAACCCATATCACGTCTTGACAGCTGTCACCACGCATTACTTGAAGGGCGGATGTCTCGGTGATCGGAGGCCGTTACAGCCCTACTGTAGTGCCGAACTACCTCTCTGGCGTGACAATGAGTCTGGTTCTTGACAATCATGGAAATAACTAAGACATTTGTTAGTCTGGAGACGTTTGGTGGCGTGATACATTACAACTGAGACAGACGCCAATGGTGACAAACAACGGGTTACATCACAAGCTGGATGCAAGGGATGGGAAAGATATTGTTCGTTAGCTCATTGCCCCAACCGCACTAGCTTACAGAAATATTGATACCAGGTTCAGTAAGCGTGGCTTCAGAATATTGGCTTAGCTTTGCGCCCTTGACAATGTTACTCGTAAGATAATCAGGAAAGGAGACTGATTATTTACGTCCGCCGCATTAACTCGTGGAATTGAGCAGCGCCCGTGGATACGACTGATGATAATTTGCAGCCTTGATTATCTCCCTAACTCCGGACTGTCTCGTCTAATTAGAATGTCTCCTGCGTATTCCGAGTCGCTGACGAATCCTTTGAGTCGATACGGTACTTATTCAAAGGGTCTACGGTATACATATGTCTAGAGTAGCTTTCGCCATACCACACTCAACCATATTCCGCCGGTCTCAAGTCTTACATACCGTGGGTATGCTCCCCTGTGACCTGCCTCAGGTCAACCTTCGAGCTGGAAGAACTGGTGTTCAATCAGTGGATCCCTACAAATGTCATCAACCGATGAGTTTAGTCACAACATCAACAATTGACGATGGTTCGTTGGCAGAATATTTGTCTGTGCCATCTGTGTCATTGGGCCTGGACCTATTCACCCACCCGAGTACATTCCATGGAACGCTATGACTTTATTGAAGCTTAAATGTGAAACATTTCCACGTAAGCGATCCGTCCTGATCTCCCGGAACGCACTGGCATATCACAATTTGACATGGGTGACTGTTTACTACAGCACTGACAGGAATGAACTGAGTCGTAGGGTTTAGCAGCGTTTCAGCTTCTTCACTCAATGGGAGCGTCTTTTAGTACACCAGCCGCTGTCGAGGGAAGGAGGCCCTGATTGACAATCAGCTAAATGAATTCTTTCGCCCAGTCTTGGTAGTTCTCGCCCTTGACTTTGAGTCAGAATATGGAACCTTACATGAGAACAAATAATGCTGCTTACTGAGAAAGGATCAAGAGGATTGGGGGCAGTCCCGGCTCCTGGGAGAGACCTAGTCAACTGGTCAAGCTGACCAAGATGTGAGGCATCCATCTGGCCTAATGCGAAGGATGAGTAGTGTCTCCCTGTGTTTTTCAGGTCGTAATTGCGTTTGACTTCAGGGTAGTAACCGTGAAAGCCGGACCCGGTTGCATGAAAACGGGTCCCGTTGGATAAATCAGACTTCCCCACAAAGATGCTCCAGTGGCCAGGGACACGCTTTTAACGCGTCGACTAATGATATACGACTAAATGAGCATCTAAGAGCATCTTGAGGAACCCTAGATACTGGATTGGACAGAAGTGTAGGGATGAAAGAAAATAGAGTAGTTAAGCTGACATTCTTATACCCGGTCACTAAACAGTCTGACTCGCTGAGTCTTGTTTGTCAGACGGCCAGCACACGGTTGAGACTAACAGGCGCGACATAAAACATGCTATTTTCTCAAAATAGATTCTTTTCTTTGTGGTACCCATGCAGTTTTCCAATGTGGGCTATATTATTAGTAGTGTGTAAACTATCATTGGTCATAATCAAGTTGCTGTTGGTGATAGTCAAATCGTTGTTGGTTGAAGTTAGGTAGTTATGGAGCTTGGTGGCTGGTCCAATGGAATCTTAGAGCGCTGTTTATTGCGGCTAAGCAACGCCATCAATGGTTGCTCCCCTCACCAAGACCTTCTGCAGATGTGTCCGAGAGGGTTTCGTTTAAGCTAGCATGATAAATAAAATAGCACGTAGCGGTTAAAATGCCAGAACTGCCTAACGGTCGACTAAACGATCAATAATTGCTATATTTCTATTCAATCAAGGTGCATACGAGTTAATGTAGGAGCCAAATGCGTCGCAGCAATCCGCATCAGGCTCATCCAAAACCTTGGGCAAATATTCAGCCCTCCACTCTGAATCCCATTTCACAGTCATTTCGGCCTTTAGAAATTCCCAGTAGGCTGGGTACCAACCGGATTGCTCCCAGTCTATAATGGCCATAACACGGCAAGGCGAATCTTTAGACACCATGATATTTACAGGGTTAAGATCTGCGTGGGTGAAATGGATGGGGCAATCATCCGGCATCATCTTTCGATATGGATCAATGATGTCGGCAAGATCAAGATCTGGATGCCTGACCTTAGCCGGCCATTTGAACATGTTGGACATGCAATCGTGTAGTTTAGCTACCGAAGGGAGAGGACCAACTGGGGGGAAGTTTGTGCCAGTAAACACCATATCTCTCAAAGACTCACGGTTAATGTTAACTATCCGGCTGTTAACTCTGGCAGGATTCCTGAGTATATGTGGGGATCCCTACCGATAAACTGATCATTAGGTGCTTGGCGTAGATGAGATATTTTAGTGACAATTCTTTTGAGCTCTTCACAGACGGTCCCCTTCTCTGTGGCAGTCAAACCGTCCCAGCGGTCTTTCAAGGTGACTCCGTCAATGTACTCCATATAAAGGAATGAGATGCCATTCT
Source organism: Fusarium chaquense (assembly GCA_020137375.1). Taxonomy (NCBI): domain Eukaryota; kingdom Fungi; phylum Ascomycota; class Sordariomycetes; order Hypocreales; family Nectriaceae; genus Fusarium; species Fusarium chaquense. The sequence continues at coordinate 50,801 of JAATNT010000105.1, forward strand.
CCTCTGCCCAGCCATAAACCTTGGGAACAGGTACTTCGGGCCCTTTCAACCTGTAGACAGAAGAGGGAAGAGAGATTATACGAAACTCGTTGCTGACACTGTCATCAGCTAAGCTTCAGGTCGATTTAGAATCCGTATCCAGTCTAAATATTCCTCGTTTATGCACTATACACGGTAGAAGGTATCACGTCTCTCAAATTAAAGTTTGTTCATTTGATATAGCCTACTTTACGCCTTGTGTAGGGTAGCTTCAGCTCAAAAAATAAATTCGCTAAATACAGTGCAGCTAACAATGTATACATGTCCCTCCGAGACATTCTGAAACATGTCTACTTAGCCTTCGGTAACACCGAGGTTGTTTTCCTCATCAACAGGACAGTCCTCACCATCCTCAGTATTGAATTCAACGACACACGCACTATCCTGTGCGATAGCGATACCGATGAAGGTGGTGTCGGTCTTTCCTTCACCAGTTCCAAGACTGTTGCCATCCTTATCCTTAACCTCGCAGGTCTCGGGGTCACCACTGAACTTGGACTTGCACTTGAACTTGCGGATAGAGCCCCAGCAGGGATCGTTTCCGATGGAGAATTCTCGACCGTCGCCAGTGTTATAACAGGGCGCGTGGTCGTCGGGGTAGGCCTGGCTGTAGATGGCCGTGCCGTCATCCTTGAGAATGGAGAAGCCGGAGCTATGTCCGTGCTCGTTGGAAGCGCCGGGTCCGGAGATGGTGGAGAAGTCGCCCTGGGACCAGACAGCACGGAGATGCTCAGCGACGGCAGTTGAGGAGAGGGAAGCTGCCACAAGGCTGAAAAGGATGGAGCGAGGAGAAGGCATGTTGGCTGTGGTTTTGATGGAGATGGAGTTGGAGATATGAGATTTGGGGTAAGTGCTTTTCTTGATTGTAGAAGATGAAGCTTGCTGTTGACTCTCAGTTTCTTTGGTGAAGTCTCATGGCTTTATACTTTTCTCGCAGTCACCCAGCCTCCTTGCGATTCATCCATATTGCTTATAGACTCGTTATGTAAGTGTTAGAACTATGATGTCAATGTGAAGATCTTCATACTTAGCTGAATCCTTCCTATCGTTCAAAGCTGCTCAATGCGTTCGAAGGATTCCAAGATACTTGTTTTTACTATTTCTCCAGAGTGGAGATAGCCAAGTTACCCCGGCTTTATATGTGGAGTTGAAGCAATTTCCTTGAGTAGGTTATTGGCAGCTGACAGCTGAGTTACTGGATTGGGACAACAGCGGAGACAAATTAGGTGGAGCCCAGCTGGCTTCGTGCAAATCACTATATGAAAGTGGTATAAGAAGTTGGAGCTGAAGGATTTTAGGGCTTATAATCATCGGCAATTGTTACGTTGCCTTGTTTTCACTCGTGCTCGATCACGATCTCTTGCATAGAAAACTGTCACCGCCCTGAAGATCATGTCAGCTTGCCGGAGGTTTTCATTCACAAGTATTTGTGCCAGGTTCCCCATACCATGGGGCTCGTAGTCGCAGTCGGGGATTCAATCTGCGCACAGTAGGCTTCGTAGTGTACGTAGTCTGCTACAGTAACAATATAGAGTAATATTGTACTTGATAAACCACTTGAGTATTGAAAATGACTTCTGCATAACTTGTTTCTTCTCTGGAAAGTCTCCTATTAAATGATGCGGGATCCCATACGACAGCGACCCTGACGAGTCCATAAAGTACTCCTTCCTTGCTGCCTTGTGAACTCGACCGTTGATGATGATGATGTTTAGTTTGTTGTGATCCTGCAGGATCGAAATGTCTTGCAAGGGATCGCCATCGACAAGGATACAATCGGCCTAGTATCCCGGCTGAATCATGCCAAGCTCGTGACCTCTCATCAAGAGTGCAGCAACTCCAGCGGTCGAAGCGATAATACTCTTGTGCGGAGTGAAACCGAGCAGCTTGACAAATTGTTCGAGATCACACGCATATGTGTTGTAAGGCAGCTCCAAAACACCTATGGATAAGTATCAATACTGCCAATACGTACATGTACTAGTACAGGAACATAATCCAGTTAAAATCACAATACAGAACCAAAATATCAATTCAGATAATTGAGATATCTATGGGTGTCGGTTTACGTAGAAACCTTGAGGATAACCCTCCCAGGAACTTTACCAGCTTCGAGCAAATCACAGAACTTATCAACATCGTCCAATGTCCCTTTAGTTAAAACAGGTCGGACCAAACCCCTTGCTGCAAACTCAAGCGCTTCGTCTGCTTCTCTTTTCGTACCAACAAGGCTTCCAACGATATTCAGTCTCTTGCCACTAATAAGGGCAGCCGACGATCCAGCCATAACACTAGGGTACTTTGGAATAGCAAGCGCCTAAAAACATCAGTATTGTTCGAGTATAGTAGAGCGATCGAAACCACTTACCACCATAGTTCCACGAGCCCGCAGGATATACGGCGCAAGATCATATGCCTCCTGTGGTGGAGCGGCAACCAAAACCCCATGGGCACCATGGGTCGTGATTCTCATCACCTCGGCCAAGAGATCGTTAGAGAAATCAACAAACTCATCTGCTCCTAACAACCGACATACTTTCTCCTTTTCCTCTCCCTTGTCGACGGCAATAACCCTCATCCCCATAGCCTTTGCATACTGCAACGCAAAATGGCCTACACCCCCACCAGCTCCGAGGACAACAAGCCATTCGCCAGGCTTAACTGCTGTCCGCTTGCAAGCTGCATACGCTGAGAAGCCGCCGCACATTATAGGCCCAGCATCCTCATCTGTGACGCCATCCGGGATTTTTGTAGCATACCTCCCGTCAGTAACGCAGTACTGCTGGAAAGTACCAGCAACCTCGACGGCGTGATGGACAACACTGGGGCAATGAGCCTCATCGAAGCCATTAGAGCACATTTCGCAGGTGCCGCATGTAGATTCAATCCATTTGACGCCTGCCCTGTCCCCAACCTTCCACAAGGTAGAAACTTGATCACCAACGGCTACAACTACCCCAGCACCTTCATGCCCTGCGATCCCGAGCGTGGACGTAGCCATCGGGGGTATCATGCCATTATAGCCAGCCCATTCATCACGGAGTAAGGATTTGTCGGACGCGCAAAGGCCACTCCAATTGATCTTGACGAGAATCTGGTGCGGGGCCGGTTGTGCGACTGGAATAGTCTTGACAGAAACCCTTGCAGCGGCTCCATAGCCAACACGAACGGCGGCGCGCTGAGTATGAGGAATGGCATCGCTTTTGTGGGGCGCCATAATGAGTGGGTAAGCAATCTTTGTGGCAAAAGGTGATGATTGGAATTGGTAAAGAAACTGAGGGAACGAGTTCGAGATTATTGTGCTCTATTTGTCCCTTATAGAAGCGACCCCCAGATGATATAAAGACGTCTGCCGACTAACTGAGTTGGCAGCTTTGATTCGCTGAAATGAGAGCTGCCAGTCCAATTCTCGAAAAGGATAGACTCAGTTTGAGGCTCGGTCAACGGACGTTGCGGAACTCCGAGAACCCTGGACATAAGTGGGCCTCCGCCCGACTTCCGGATCCAACTTCGGCAGAGACCTACCCGCTTTCCGGTACTTTATTAGTAACACTTTAGGCTACGTTCCGAGAACACATTGTGTCGTTTATAAACTCGGACTTCGGACTTTATAAATGTAGTCAGCTCCTTACCAATTCAATTACCCTAACCAAATGAATTTTTTGTATCTTGAACTCTCAACAATTAATAAATCACATGAGCCCAATCGCGATATGGCATTGATCGTTAGCTTCATCTCGGCTTCGCACCTTGACTGGTTTGAAAGTTTAAAGAAATAGAGTAAGTCTTGGAAAGCAACATTTATCATCTATCTTAATAAGAAATACGATTCTGTCAACTCTTTCCTCTCAAACATCTCTATAGCCTCGCCCTCCATCATACCATGCAGATAACACTCCTCTAGAAAACTGTACTCATTCGAAGCCGGCAAAGGCCTTACAATGTATGGAGTAGGTCCTCCGAAAAGCACAGCCACGTTGTCACCTATTTCCATAGAAGGAGGACCTATTCCAATAAAACCTTTCTTTGTGATAAAAAACTTCCGGTATAATGCAGCATCCAAGAAGCATTCTCCAAATTCTCGTCCTTTGCCTATACCTTTTCCAATTGTCTTAAACATCTTTAGGCAAGACGCCACTGATTCTTCTGAACCCTCAAAGAGTCGAGTGAAGACGTCTGTAAACCACCTGAATGTATCCTCTGATTGATAAATTGGCTCTCCCTGGGTAGCTGAGGCACTGGCTTCAAAGGCAGAGCTCATGAGGCCGAGAAGTAGTTTGGCATCGTGGATATGACCACCCTGTAGAAATTCAATAAATGCGCGCTGGGAATAAGCAAGAAAACTATCGAGATGGTCGTCCTTATATAGGGATCCCGCTGCGCCTCCAAATATGTCTCTGCCTCGACCAGCTATCATAGACAGCAGCAACGGCTTCATAGGGTTTGATCCATATCTCTCTACAAACACTTGTCGATGCTTTTCAATTAATCGCAGTGAGTTGGTGATTGCAAAGGCGCCTTCTGTAGTCATACTGGCACCAACGTCCATCACTACATCGACCTGAAGGCCTGATAATGCCAGAACTGCCGGGCTAGTATTGCCTTTGTCAAGTGACGCGTCAAACCCTTTCGACGCATCGAAATCATGCCTGTCCAGTGTACTTGGAAGCTCGTCCTCTGATCGGGTCCATCTTGGTACCCAAAGTGGGTGTTCTGCGGCCTCCAGTCGTTTGACGCGGCAGTGGCTTAAAATCGCAAGGCTCTTTGAATGGGATATGACCTGAATCGTGAAGTCTCTGAACACGTCCACTTCCTCTTTAGTATAGTCCGCGATGATGTTGTAATCTGGCTCATCAACTAAGCCCATCAGCGCGAATATTCGATCGCGCCCATCAGTAGCTTGGTGTCCCATGGTCAAGGTAACGAGGCCCAGCCAGTCCGTAGGCCTCATATCAGGAGGGTCAAAAGTCACACAAGTTCTCTCAAGAGCTAACGATGGACTAGGACCTGAAGGATCTGGTTCTGCTAAATGCATACTCTGCATCATTGCCCATTCTCGCGCAGCACGGAACGTAGGTCCGGAGATTGTTACGTCGCCCCAGAGGAGCTGGAACTGTGATGAAACTGCGATTTCTTGAATGATCCAAACCCTTTCGAAGTACGGCAAGTTAAGCATGTCGTTAAGGGCAGCCCAAACTGGTGAACTTCGAATCGGAAGATGACGTTGCTGCAAGTAGTCATCTCTGGGGAAAGCCCGATTGCTCTGGATGATGACCATGTGGTTGTTAGACGCCATTATTGAGATAACTCTGGCCACAGACTTCGCTTGTTCTGCGCCTTCCATACCAAGCCAAGCATTAACCATTTCAGCATTGGCAAAGATCTCCCTCATAATGGCGACCTGCTCACGACGCTCGTCACGGTCGCTCTGGTTGATGCAGATCTGATCAATCCAGATGAGGAGGGGGCTATAAGCTGAGCGAATATGTCGCAGCGCTTCGTTGAGGCTCTCAGTGATTGGAAAGGGTTTGCCGTCGCATTCCATGTTTTTATTCCGATCTGGAGATCCCCATACATAACTTAGTGCTTCATATGGAGGAGCTTTGTCTCGTGAATATGTTTTGAGACTGCCTCGCAGGCTGTCACCTGTATCTCCAGGCTCAAGCATAAATATGCGGAAGGAGCCATTGTCTGGCAAGGTATCGTAGCAGAACGCCATGTTATTCACGGAACCAGGAGTGTATGAAGTGGTCTAGTTTGAATGATGGTCGGCAGCCTGTGTTAAGGCGAACAAATTTAGCAATAAGGAAAAAGGTAGGCTACTTCCGGAAGAACCGATCGCTTGCAAACGCTCTGCTCTTTAAATAGGTTGCAGTTGTAGGGCTGGGGGGTTGGAGACGGAACCTTTTGGTCACAAAATGTAATTTCAAAGCGTTCAAATATTAGATCATACGATGAGGTGGCCGATGATCTACATCAATATCAACTTATGTGTGGTAAAAAAGCCTGACATCGTAGTTTAGCCAATCCTGCTAGCTTCTCTTGCATTTCAGCTCTCTGAATGTGGTTTGATTGAGCCTTGGCCTAACCGAAAATTGGATGAGGGGTTAGGCAGAAACGAGAATTGTCCATTCTACATTATGGATTGGCTATGCAGGCGCGAGGATGATTGCCATCCGAAGTGCCTAGCGACGTGGCATATATAGATTGAACGGGGCTTAAGGTACTGGCGGGGTTTAAGCGGCGGGTTCATGGTATTATCCCTAATCTTCCGTCGACGACATGGCTTACAGCTAAGAGCCATATGGCGGTGTTTGAGAACTAGATTTGGATTTGGCATTTTAGCTGAGATAAATTGATGAAAAGATGTTACCGGGGAATGTAAACCTGGGGGATTCAGCTGCATCTCGGTCGAGGTCTCTGTTTCTGCAGGGGCCGTCTAGCAACGCAGCTGCATGGCACTTTTGCAAACTGGCCCTTTGGTTAGCTTTCTTAGGACGAACTGTTGAGAATGGTGGATGGTAACTAGATGTCGAAACTCACATGACAGAGACATATCGTCGCCAAAGAATGTTTGCAGCACATCATCTCCCCATGTAACGCCCGTTTGTGGGGCGTAGGCAACAGCAATGTCGGCGAGGGCGATTGCAATCATGGGTGGGAACTCTTCCAGGACCTTCATCGTAGGCTCTTTGCCAGTAAGCTTCTGTATGATGCGCTGGTGGACATTCTGTGCGACTAGTTGCCCCATGTGCATCGCTCCACTACATCGCTTGATCCCCGGCCACTGGACTATGTCACCAGCTGAAAAGTGATCTAGATGGTTTGGCGTTCCTGGTTTCAAGCTCAAACTTGAGAATGTAAGCTGATTGTACAGAACTGTGAAGAGAAAAGATACTTACTTTGGCAACACTTCAACGTAACCATTCGAATTGAGAGCTGATCTTTGTAAATACTCTGTCGAGGGAACGCCCTGCGAGATGGCGTTTATGACTTTGCTGGCCACCATTTGCGTGCCATTGTTAAACTCAAGGTGGATTTCATGGTGTCCATCCAACGAGTACCGTTCAATAGTTTTGCTCAGACGATGATTCATCAATATTCTAACCCCAGTGTCTTTCAAAAGCTCGAGGATTCTTTCCTTGGCTTCATTAGGAATGGGCTCCGATGACAAAACCATATCTCGTGAATGAGCGAGGGTTACAGTGAGTTTGGGGTTGTGCATCTTGAGTTTTGCAGCTATTTCAACGCCTACAGCCCCGCCGCCGACGACAACGACACCACGGGAGGCATCTTCAAAACTCGATGTATAGTGCCCTATATGAGATAAGAATTCTTCTTTGGTTTGCGCTTGAGGGGCAACAGGCCAGGCACGGCGTAGACCTGAGGCCGCGACAAGGATATCATAGGACTGGGTCATCCTTGTCATGGTGGCTCTGTCAATGAACACTGCTTTCTTTTCAGCACAATCGACTTCCGTCACAGCTCCTTGTACATGCTTAATACTTGAACCATGCATTTCTGGGATATCCTGATACTTGATCCAGGTCTTCTTAGCATACTCCCCATCGAACAAAGCCAAAGGCGATCCGACAAGGTGATCTGTCAGCATTATGAGTTAGCGGAGCTCGTTAATATTTCCTTTTGAACGCATATGCAGGGTCCAAAATACGTACAGAAGCCATCGCGCTCATCTATAATTGTAATCTCAATATTATGTTTTGGGAGTTGGCGATGATGTACGTAGGGCTCTCTGCTTTGGCGCGGCTGTAAGCCCCGCTGGAGATCAAGGAGATTAACAGCTGCCGAGATACCAGCATAAGAACCACCAATGATGAGGATCTTGTATGTAGGAGAGTCCTGATCGAAATGATCCATGATAGAAGTATGACCAGATGGCGCAGCAAGAGATGCAGTATCGGAGCGTTGAGAGGTGGTGGTCAAAGTCGGAGACCTTGGAGCGACGATGCTGTTGGAGACCTTGGAGGAAGAAGCACCAAAGTTTTCATACCGAGACATGTGACGGAAAGCAGTGAAAGAATGAAGACTCGTTCGGATCAATGGACGGCCGACTAAGAGACAACCGCGCACAGCAAGGCTGTATGACATGATTGAGTGATTCAAATAGATGTGACAGTAATGGCAGGGATGAAGCTCCGGACCAGTCGGAAATGATCAAGAACATGCATGCAGGTTTGTCCGACTTGCTATGGGCCTAGTAATCCGTTATCAATCAGCAAAGTCCAAGCTTTATATGTTGTACATTTCGGGGAAAGGCACCATCTTTTGCACCCGCGATCGGAGCCAATTTTCGTGGGACGTGTCGAACTACGAGTCACTAGATTGATAAGAACAATATGTTTATCTGATCAAGGCGCTGGGTATCAGCGCAAACCTTCCGCTCGTCAACATCCATCATGGATGTAAAGACAAATATGGTCCTCAATGCCCAAATAGCCGACCCAATTCACCGGCTCGAAACTGTGAAATAACCAAGGCCATCTCGGCATATTGACTCGGTGGGGGAACAAGTAGGCTCGCACAATTAGTAGACTAGTGAACGGAAAAGAAAAGCACTAACCCTGAGTTGTGAGTAGGTAGAATGCATGACAATGATACCCTTGCCACGAGCTGAGGACGTTTGAACGGAGACCCCGGAGATAGTCTCGGGGAACACAAGTCGGTAATAACTGGGAGGCTTCGCCGTACCTTAACTTAGTAGGAATATGTTATACTATTTCCGATTAAAACGCCAGGAACCTGGAGCATCGGAGATAACATTTTACGCGCTTTTCGGCTTCGGGTTGGGCTTGAAATGTATTGACTCACTTCTTGGTGGATACAGTAGACATCTCTGTTTCTTGAACAATGACATGTTGATCTCCGCAAATCTCCTTCGACACCTAAACTCCGACCCCGAGTAGCAAGTAATAGCCCGATAGAGTATTCGGACTCCAAGTATACGAACTGCATATGAGCCGACCTATTTTGCGTGATTTTGCAGCGAAGCGGCTAATAGGAGAGGCTAGAGATTTATTTTCAAATCATGTGTACGCCACTTGCTGATCAAGACTTGATAGATAAACCTAACTTGCAAATCTCCGTTTTTCTGCCTCGCAATCCACGCAGTTTTGGGTCTTGCCGCTTATTACACCATTCAGCAGCTGGTCGTCGGTAAATTCCACCAATTCGGTCCCAGATTGTGAGAAACTGCCCGTGATTGTACCTGCAAATGTCAGAATCAAGGTGTAGCAGTAGTATCCAAAGTAGATTGTATTGACCAAAACAACACCCCCGAGAGTTGATTGACTTACTTAAAATATAAATGATTTGTTGCGTGGCAATCAGAGCCATTGATCAGCGGGTGTTTGGCCAAGAAGTTGCCATCGTGAATAGAGACAGTCCATACGTTGACGGAAAAGAACATGACTGAGAAGATGAACTTATTCAAGGGGAATAGCAGTGGATATAGATGGTAGGGAAGCGACTAGGAGAATCCGTCCAGTGGATGGAAGGCGTAATTGGCGTATGGGGTTGGGATGATCTATTGATGATGCGGCTTATAGAACTTTTTGTAGATAAGTGGGTGATGCAACTCTCGATGACTCCAATAGATTCCAAAGTCTGTGAACAGAATGAACAGAGGTATCTGGAGGATATCGTACCAAAGCCCATGGCCTTCCACCGTAGATTCATACATTTTGCAGTAACCACGGACTTCAAGAAGGAAGACGTAAGGCGTTGATAGAGACAGCAGCAGCATGGCCTCCGTAACATCCTTGATTCCCCGTTATACCTGGATGTTCAAAACATTGGGATGTGCCAAGGTTGATCTGTCAAATATAAAAAAGAATGAGATTGAATTGCTGGTTTGTCCACTGCTACATGATGACTGTTTGATCATCACATTACTCGAGATGGGTATGGAGGAGATAATAAACTGGCTACAAGGAGGTCGGACCGGTGTCCAGGCTACTATACTGTTATACTGCCTCATTAGACATTACCTAGTTTTAAGTACCAAAATCCGATACCACCACGTCATGCTTGTGCAGCAACTGGATTGAATCTTTCAAGTGCGTAAGACTCAGTCATTCGAGCTGAGTCAGATTCCGTCAGACAGATTAGGGCAGCGTATTATATACCAACATCAGGCCAATATGCATTGATACCTGAGGCATAGTATGACCTATCAGGTAATAATTAAATCATAACTATATAGTAGGATCGTGATTGGCAGCCATCTCTCTCCTCAACTCAGCCTCCTCAGATACGAAATATGAACTTGTGCGATACTTGCCGTCGAATACCCTGGGACGCCATGTCTCCATTTCCGACCGATCCTCTAATTCAGACGTCGATATACGGATACCTCCACCATTTCTACAAATGGCCTGAGGAAGTACAGGGCGTCGCGCACCATCAAAGCCTTGAGGCTTTGCGAACCTCGGCAATTAAAGACAATTGTAATCTTTGCCGACTGATTCTCAATCAGGTAGACTCTTATCAGTCGCAGCTCGACGAACTGGCAGCGGTGGGACTTTGTGTGAGAGATGGTAAGAATAACCCGATTCCTCAAGGTCATAAATTATAATCAGTCTGGTTGACTTCTTCAGATGATCCACTGGAGTCTGTCATCCGTGGCCGGCCCGTCGAAGAGCATAGTGGAACTATAACTGCAATCTCAAGAGCCCGCAACTGGGTGAAGGAATGTGACGAACATCCCAACTGCAAACCGAACCATACAGTCTTACCAACTCGCGTGATCGATGTGGGTAACGACATCCACAAATCGTATGTCAAACTCCGTGAAACAGGCGGAAAAGAACACGATAAATACATTGCATTAAGGAATGCTCAAGACAATAACCCATGGTTGCACCGAGGAATAGCTGATTTTTGTCTTCTAATTATTGTTGGGGGAAAGCCCATGAATGTCTTACCACCAAATCAACGCTTAAAGATCGAAAACAGCAGATCTCAATCTTCGATCTGCCAAAAACACACCAAGACGTTATATACCTAACACGACAGTTAGGCATAAGATATCTATGGATAGACAGTATCTGCATTTGTCAAGATGACCCCGAGGATTGGGATCGAGAGTCTGCCAACATGCTGTCGATCTACTCTAATGCGTATTTGACAGTTTGTGCCTCAAGGTCAACAGACAGTTCTGGAGGACTCTTTGGCGAAACGCCAGCTAGGGAATACGCTGAGGTTGAGTTCCAGTCAGGCTCCGTACGGGGGAAAGCATTGGCATTCAATCTGCCCCTCGAAAAAGAAGTGCGAGGTATAAGTTATATCAGTCTTCGGGACGAGCCACTCTCTCATCGTGGCTGGACTCTACAGGAACGTGTTTTGTCACGTCGAACGCTGCTCTATGGTAGTCAACAAATGTATCTCGAATGCAACCATGGCTTCAGGAGTGAGGATGGTGTTTCGCTTCGAGATCGATTCGCAAGTGTCTACAACAGTCCCGACAAAGGTTCCGAGGTAACAAATCAAAGTGTACGGAAGAACGACCGCCAGGAGGATAACACGCACGAAAACAAAGCCAAGTTACTCGCATCATGGCGGGAACTCGTCTGGCTATATGGTCCACAGAAATTGACCAGAGCCTCTGACAAACTTCCAGCCATTTCTGGCCTTGCAAGCATCATTTCGAAAGAACTAGACGAAGAGTACATAGTTGGTCTTTGGAGGTCCTACCTTATCGAGGGACTACTGTGGCAAGGCGTAAGATGCAGGCGAGCAAACGAGTATAGAGCGCCTTCCTGGTCATGGGCATCTGTTAATGGAAGATCTGCCTACGTTCCCATCGATAATTCCGAGACTTTGGCTGAAGTACTGGATGTGCAGGTGGATTTGAAAACCTCGAATCCATTCGGCGAGGTTAAAAGTGGAAGGATTAAAATACGGGCGCCGATGGAGCGTCTTTGTTTTGCTATCGAGAACTGGGACCCTACTCGATCAGGCCAGGCTTACGAAAATAATCCAAAGCTACGCACCGCTGACGGTAGCCCTGAGGGAACCTATTCCCGATTCGATTTCGATTACACGGCTGAAGATGCCGCACAACAGGCGCTCGATATTGTGGAGAGTCTAGGTGGAGTGGAACTATTCGCCTTGATTTTGATGAAAGTTGAGCAAAAATTGGGAAATCTTTTTAGAGCCTTGATCATCAGACAGATTGAAGGAGGCAAGGAATACCAGAGGCTAGGGACTATCTTGTTACCTGCTAGGATACTCGGAAAAAGCCCCGAGGAGGAAGCCAAGGATAACTTGCCAGTGATCACGCTGGTATAGTTAAGAAAACCACCTTGAAGGAAAAGATTCCCACTGGAGCATCAAATCTTATTAACAATTGAATTCTCATAGCCACTCAAACACCCAAGCAAGGTCATGTAGCCAATGCTCATCCGCTCTCTCAGTCCCAACCGCATTCTTCAGAAGGGCATCATACACGTATAAAATCGCGAAACAATCTTTCAAGTACTTTTTCAAACTTCCTCGCGCCTTTTGCTGAACTTCATCCCACCCATCTGCCAATGGATCAACAACCATCACGTCCCCTTCAACAGTACCGTAGCGCCGACCGTTGACCCACGACTCGGTAACCCCAAGAGAGTGCCAAAAAGCTCGATGCGGAATATTCTGTGCGGGGAAGTCGTAGTTCTCCAGGGCGTGGCCACCCAGAACTGACAGCAGCTGTTGAACAGATAATAACGGCACTTGTTCCGCTCCACGAGACCTGACAGCTTCGATGACGTTGAGGAAGATGTACATTTCCATGGCCATGGTGGCGACTAGATTTAGTCCAAAGGAGTGACCCCAGTGAAGGCCTCGCAGATCTGAGATTGGAACCTGTTTGGAAAGATGTACAAGCGCGGATAAAGCCTCCTGACGAGTGGCTTTGTTCTCGGCGGTAGCAGCTACAATGACCAGCATCTTTGCCGCGTCTGCCAGGTCGGCATCGGAGGTGCCATAGCATGGCTCACCATCACTATCTGGATCCTTCGATCGACGTTTCCAGTATCCAAGGTCCTGATGCGACGAGCTCAGCGGATTATGAAGTGCGGAGTTTCGTTCATGAGTATCGAGACCGAAGTGGCGTTCAGCGTAGTAGAGGACATCGTCGGAAAATAGCTTTTCACCAACTGGTTCTGAGTCAACTTTCGTAGCCTCCGTATCGGAAAATTCCCGGATAGTTGCGAAGAACACGCGATTGAAGTGATCGATGACTGCTTTTTGCTCTGGCAAACCTCGCAGAGCCAGGTTATACTTGCCAACTTCATCGGCTGTCGTAAGAGAGAATTGGGGAGCAAGCAAGTGCCATGGGATCTTGTGGTCGAGATGCATTTTGGATTGTGCTTTTGAATCCTGTGTCTGTTGTCATTTATTGAATGGCGGTCTGAGAAAACTCGACTCATAGATCTGAAACTAAGCGCGTTTTACGTTCTGTAACCATATCTGTTTCCTGTTACTTATATATACTCCGAATATTGCATGTTCATATTATTCTGAAATGCAGTTACGTAACATTTATCATAGTAATACGTAGAAAGTTTGGAGTAGTGTTGAGAAACTTGATGTGGTTCTGGCTTTTTCAATAATTAAACCTATAATACGTTCACTCTGGTTGGTTATGCTTCGGTATGATAAATGATTTCCACGGATGTTACCGTCAATCAGATGACCTTGATTAATTGCTATATACTTACTAAACGTTGCTGAAGCGTTGAGGAAGTTGAAAATAGGTCATCAGACTTTCACTCACGTCCGGTTTAAGCTTTAGCCTACTCTCAAACTAGCTTCTCGTCAAGAAAACGAGCATCACCTTCATCCCACGGATGTTCAATCTCAACCTGCCTTATAATATCCGCAAACTTCTCACTCCTTGGCTTGATGTCATATGGGAAGTCATGAATATGAGCAATGACGCCAGGAGCGACGTTTATCTGAGGTTCAATCTCGTTACCAGACCCGTCAACAGCCTTCTTTATATCGAAAGTCGACAAGACGCGTGAGACAGTGATGAATAGACTCTCGTCAGCTAGGAACCGTCCAGGACAAACCCTGCGACCGAATCCGAATGCGGGAAGACTGGGGTCTGGTTCATTTCGTGGTTCCAGGTACCTATCTGGATCAAAAGAAGATGGTTCTGAATAGATCGATGGGTCATGAAGAAACCACCATGTCGCTGGTATAAAGATTGTCCCTTTTGAGAACACAAACTCCTTATACTGGAGATCTTCATCGGCTGTGTGAACCACTCCCAGTGGAGCGACGGGGATCCATCTCAGTGTTTCCTTTACTAAGGCATTGACGTACGGAAGACTATCACGGTCCTCGAAACGCGGAAGTCGACCGGTCCCGACAACGGAATCAATCTCTTGCTGTGCCTTCTTCTGAACATCTGGGAATAGTAACATGGCCAAAACAAAACCACGAAGGGACGAGACAGTGGTATCAGCGCCTCCAGCATACATGACTGCGGCGGTTTGCTTGATCGCAACCTCGGTCTCTTCATCCACATCGCCATCATGTTGTTTCATGAGCGAAGAGACATAAGATGACTGATGGGATCGTTTTGCCATTTGCTTCTTAACAAACTGAAACGGCATTTCAACCACCATGCGCATGTTGTTGTTCCAGTCTCTGGCTATTCGCTTGAAGGACATTCCTGGAAAGGATTCTGGGAAATACCTAAGTACCGGCAGGTAATCGACCGGCCAGCTCATAGGCACGAACGCAAGTCCAAAATTGTGCATCATTTGCTCTATCAAAAGGCCTAATGGATCTGGTTTGTGTGACTCGATGTTATAGCCGTACGTGATCTTCAGAATTATAGCACTTGCTTCACTACAACAGTGGTGTCAGCACAATACGGGCGACGATTGGGGTCAATAACTTACGTCTTGATATGTGTCGACAACTTCTCGGGGCTCTCCAAAATTCGCAACAAGAAGCGGCGCGACTCCACGTCTTGAACATCCCTGAATCGCGATGCAGTAGTCTTCGAGCCCAGTTGTTGATGAATCAACTTTCGCTGTTGTTTGAACTCCTTGCCGTATGGCTTGGCGCCGAGTATGCGATTATAGCCGCACATCTCGTTACCAAAGGTGGACTGTGGCCGTCCTGATGCCTTCTCGAGGATAGTGTTCGCAGCGTCACGGTCGTGGAGTATGACGAGGGATTGACCAAAGACGGAGACATGGCTGATAGGACCGTAGAGGTCTTTAAACTTGATCCAATGTTGGTATTCTGGGGTGGTCCCATCCGGTAAGTCTCTGATGTTGCCGAGGATGGGGAGGGGCTTGGGACCGGGAGGAAGATTCTTGCGAGGTTTGGTGCGAATGTAGAGTACTGTGAGGGCAACCCCCACAAAGATCAGGAATGCAGATAGCATGGCGAAGTCTGTTTGCTCTTGCTAACGTGATCTGATTGAATGATATATTTGAATCAAGGGATCTGTAGGCGTTGGTGCAAGATCCCGTTACCGTGAGATGTCGGCAGGATCTGTAGATATACATACAGGCCTCTTAGGCGTAAGAAATCTCAAGTTACGTTGTTTTATGATGTATCATACAGGACCTCACGTCTTCCAAACTACGACGAAACCATATCCTTGTCATATTGCTGTATAGAGTCTCGGAAGGTATATACCCCCGTCTTGATGTTCCTTAGCATACCTAATCGGGCAAGACATACATCTCGTAGAGGGTCGCAATCTTACTTCACTCTGAGGCCTGGGACATCTAGCACTGTGTATCGTCCATTCATGTGCAAGGATATCAGCATAAGCAGGTGAGAAGGGAAGATACTATCCTTGGCGATAGTTGCAGCTGGCCACGTACCATAATGAAAACTCTTATGAGGGAATATCATCACCTTGTGGAAGTCCGGCAGCCTACATCGGGCTCTCAAATATGACTGGATGGCTGCAAGAGGCATGTTCGCCCGGTTTGCATCACATATGTACTATAAGCACTAACAAAATTGCTTCGGCTTATGGCCAATCAAAGCCTTACTTGGTATCATATTATATGCAGATACATGGATGGTACAGTACCCGCTATGTATGCCTTGACTAAAGTCGAAACTATGGGAAGTAATTGGAGACACCAAGCTGCGGTATATGATCAGCAGGTTATGACAAGGACTTGGCATGACGCCTTGGGCTCTAAAGATTGTGATGAACATAGTGATCAACGAATCACTGCCCTCTTTTGCCCAGTTGTAAGAACTTATACACCCTCTTAACTGTTGTAAGCATGTCCTACATGGATTATGATAGTTTGACCGTCCTTGTTCCGTATGGATCTTTCAATTGAGAACATTGAGGAGAACTAAGAATGCTTCAGCTTCAGATTAAAGCTAAAACTGAACAAGAAAATAATGGTTCAACTCGGATTCCTAACGGCTCGGGCCGCGGGCTCTTCCTCCGCTGACCCGGAACATGTGATAACCTCATCCTGTGCCACTGATGTACATCAATGAACACATATCATCTTACCCACCCCGAGTTTCCTGACATGCATTTATACCTGAAGCAACCCCTCTTCCATTCGCGCGACAAGGAAGTGAGTTTCCCGTTAACAGGTGAAGCTACCAGGGCGCTACGGTGGTAAGTCCACTCTTAATGCTTATCAAGAAGGTAGCTACAGTCATCGATATGGTGTCATATCTTTTCCCATCGCTTGTCTAATAAGTCTTCAAGATTTGGAAAAAGATCTGATTGTCAACAGACGTAGATAAAACAAGAAGCTGACGGGAAGTTGTTAGACCTAACGTAAAGTGGCCCGAGGCCTCTTCAGACCATTATAATAACCTCTTCAACTTAGCAACCGCTAGATAACCCAGATGCCCCACAGTCGAAAATGCAGTTAGTGATATCGTCTTGCCTCTAGGGTAAGCAACGAAACAGCAAAGGTTGCATAACCGGATCAATCCTCCCATCTAAATAACGTTTAGGTTCAGGCTTATCTGGATCTAAATTAATACTAGCGTAGTGTACGATTTTAGTGAAATGAGGTTTTGATGTATATAGGTCTACCAGTATAGAAAATTACAGACGGTGAAGAAGGCTCGGGTTTTAATTCAAACTTGAATTTTCAGGTAACGAATGTGAATTCCAAATTTTTCTGTTTTACTGAATATTTGCCCATTTAATCTAAATCAGACAATTAATTCTGTAACATACCAAAAGGAAATATTAGTAGACTATGTAGTACAGTGACAGGTACTCAATGTGTTTATAACCTTATATGTGAATTCCTCAATCTGGCTTTTTCGATAGAAAATATGATTTTGTCTTAAAGCTGAACCAGACTCAGTCTTTTCGCTGTCTGGGGACCAGGTAAGACAAGCATATACAGCATCTCTATATTTCGGACCCATTCTCAACGGCAACATGCGTGTGCAAACCTGTAGAAGCCTCTCATGCCTGTTGAGATTACTGGCGTTCCTCTTGGATAGAATAGATTCCACTGTCATCCAGCACCCGATCTCGAGTAAGACAACACCAAGACCATAGATGTCATACTGCCTCTGGTATCTCGGCCTGTCTGATGTTCCTTCGCCCGTAAGGACTTGCATTAGGTCCGGGTGGCAGTACACATCAAAGTTGAGGCTTCTGAAAGTGTCCAATGTCTGATCCCGCACCGTATCGGGGCGGGAGAATTCAAAGCCCGCTACGAAAGGGGCTGAGAAGTCCAGCTGGTCAGACTGGCGATTGGTGAAAAAGATGATGTTACTGCTGCAGACAGCTTTGTGTAGCCAGTCGCTAAGGTGAAACTGAAGCACCGACTTTGCCAGCATGACGGCGATGTTGAAACGCTGAGGAAGGGTTGGGCGTTTTCCCTCTGGTCGAACAAGCGCTGCCTGTAGAGTCACAGGCTCAGAGACTCCGCTTGCAAAAGTCGGGAGGCGATACATGAAACAAAAATCCAGCCGTTTTCTCTCACCCTCTCCGCCATCACTGATGGCGTAAGCAACCAAGTCGAGGCTTCGTAGGCGGCTCGGTTTGTTTTTCAGACACAGCATGCTGGCCAACTGATCAACTCGATCGCAAGCTGTGGTTATCTCATCCTCTCTCCAATTTGTCTGACCAAGCTTCCATTCTTGTAGTATCCGAACTAGGTACTCAAATGTTAGCATTCGTCGCGCCTAACGTCGTTAAGAAGTGTCTTATATACTTACCAGATGGTTCACTCTCCAGTGTCCCTAGCTTCCGAAGATTTCCAATAGTGTCCATAGGCGGAGAGCTCGGAACAATTTTGTCCGTGTCTACCCTGAGGTTGCTGACCCTACCGCGAGGCCGTTGATTTATTCGGAGACGTTCACGCGTGAACGCCGCGTCATCGCGAAGGTTCGGATGCGATGTTTGTGCAGCCGCTTCAATGACCTCGAGCTCTCGGTCAGTCACTGCAGATGAGAGCAGCGATACATGCATATTCGTGACAAGATGGTGGCGCATCCTACTCTCCACGATGCCATCCAACCTGTCGTTCCAGCTCTTCAGCTCCGCCAAAAGACTCCTGATTTTATCTGCACCGCCTGGTCTATATACCCCTGTTTGAAATAAGGCGCGCTTCAGCAACCCAACATCGCTGTCTGACTCTGGGCCGATGGATTCAGTGCCATTTGTATTGCTGAACCTCTCTACCAATGTACTTAGGCGCTGCAGAATCTTGGCTATCTCGTCCAAAGCGCTTTGCAGAGGGGCGTGTAAATTTATGGGCGACGATGAGGTGAGCATAGATGGCAATTGATCATCTCGAAGCTGGAGCGTCTGTGATCCCAGGTTGGAAGAATTGACACCGAGTACGTGAGAGATCCAGAGGGTCAGCCGGACTTGCTCAAAGTTGTATTCTGCATACAGTGATGCTCTGTCTTCTTTGAAACTATGGATGCCATCGATGGTGCGAGCGATTTTCACACAAGTTTCGGCAACACTGATTAACCCAGATGTCCCAATGACAAAAGCGGCCTGGTCCATTGGTCTGATCGAGGAATAAGACTTGTGAAGAAGGAGAAGTAAAGTTAGGCTCAATGAATGTCCTTTGTCTAATCATATATGCGATGGTCTCGGAAGAGCGAATGGTTTCAAAAAAATTCGGGAGGACGGGGGAGATAGCTGGGTTCATTTTCTACAGCCCCATCC